>JASVEL010013205.1:0-124480 GCA_032618575.1 Nicotiana noctiflora | reverse complement strand
ATATACAAGTTATAAATACTTAAATAAGAAACAGCGGAAAAATAGCATAAAAGATATGCAATCTGTGCCGCTTGGCACATACATCCATCTCACAATGAATAAACACTACCAAGATCCGGAACCCCACGGTAACACAGACTAAAAGAGAAATACAACTGTGGCTCTATGTGTAAAGAGTATCTAGCAACGAAATGAAGAAAATGTCAACTAGTAATACTAGAATAGAAGGGAAGCCTCCGGATCCGCGGACGTAGCAGATCATACCCCGACGTCTCCCAAAAAGCTGCAGAATCACCTAGTACGAGCCTGCTCTGATGTACCTGGATCTGCACAACAAAAGTGTGCAGGAAGAGTAGCATGAGTACACCACGGCGGTACTCAGTAAGTGCCAAGCCTAACCTCGATGGAGTAGTGACGAGGAAGGTCGGGGCCCTATTGAGAGAACAATAATATAATGATGATAACAAAATAAACAGTTTAAATGATAATAATTTCCGAAATAACAACATTATGATGATTACTGCAACTGTCTACAATTAAGCTAACAACAAATAACCAACTCAAATAAACAAATCCAGGATCTGTGGGAATTGAACCCACAGTCCCATTCTCGGTACCTCTGGGTCTCCGGGAATCGAACCCGCAGCCCATGTCTCAATAATATCTCAATAACTCAGGATCTCCGGGAATCGAACCCGCAGTCCCTACCAATAACTCGGGATCTCGGGAATCAAACCCGTAGTCCCTACCAATAACTCGGGATCTCGGGAATCAAACCCGTAGTCCACATCTCAATAAATCTCAGGATCTCCGGGAATCGAACCCGTAGTCCACATCTCAATAAATCTCAGGATCTCCGGGAATCGAACCCGTAGTCCCTACCAATAACTCAGGATCTCGGGAATCGAACCCGTAGTCCCTACCAATAACTCGGGATCTCGGGAATCGAACCCGTAGTCCCTACCAATAACTCAGGATCTCGGGAATCGAACCCGTAGTCCCTACCAATAACTCAGGATCTCGGGAATCGAACCCGTAGTCCCTACCAATATCACGCGGGTCTCTGGGAATCGAACCCACAGCCTTGGGTCTCCGGGAATCGAACCCGCAGTCCACAAGCACAACCAATTAAGGAATCCACAGAGAGAATCATTATGCTTAACTATAACTTCACCGAAAAATAGTGCCAATAATTAACAAGGAGTTCAAATAAGGCAATTAGGCAACTAAACAGTTAAGTGCTACCTAATCATGCTCTTCTAACCACTACCGGGTAAAATATCAAATTAACAACCAAAGACAGGGATATCGCTCATCGAACATTTTTGAATAAAGTACGTGTTCAACAACCAGCGCATGTACACGCCCGTCACCTCGCGTACAAGGCTTTTAAACTATCACATAATATCCTAGGGGTGAAAATTCCCCCACACGAGGTTAGACAAGCCACTTACCTCAATTCCGGTACAAAACCGCTAAGTAATAACCCTCTTGCCACGAATGTCGGCCTCCACAAGTGTAGTATATGATAAAATCAATAGAATCACGTCAAAATAGGCCAATTGGGCATTACCCAATCAAAATAACTCAAAATTCACCAAAACCCACAAGTTGCCAAAACCCGACTTCCGGTACGCTTATCGAAAAATCACGAAAAATATATATTCGGGTTCCTTATCTCAATACGAGTCTGTGCATATAAAATTTATCGAAATCGGACTCCGTTTGCCCATTCAAATCAAAGATTTTCTGACATTTAGGCCTAGGGCTCAAACCCACCTTTAATCTTCCAATTTCAGTGAAATAATCATGGATTTCATGATAAACCAACGAATTAAGGTTAAGAAACTTACCCCCGATGATTTCCCGGTGATATCCCAGTGTTTCCCCTTCAATTCCCTCTCTTGGAGCTCAAAAATGGCGTTTTTGTGTATGGGGTCGCGGCTGAAATGTTTCTGGACTTAAAGTCACTGCCAGGCCAATTTACTCTACGCGATCGCAGCACTGGGCTTGCGATCGCGATGCACAAAATATGGGCGGCCTATTTTCCTCTACGCGATCGCGTGGTCCAGGACGCGATCGCAGTGCTCAACCTGACCATTCAACGCGATTGCATCACCTCGACCGCGATCGCACTGCTTTCGATTAACACCCTACGCGATCGCATCCCCCGCGTCGCGATCGCGAAGAACAACTACCGGTCCTCACTCCTCTACCCTACGCGATCGCAGACTCTACCTCGCGATCGCAGAGCTTTCCAAATTCACCCTACGCGATCGCAGACTCCCCCTCGCGATCGCAGGGCCCAATAATTTCCTCTTATGCGATCGCATAAGCAGCTTCGCGATCGCGAAGCACAAAATTTCTCTGCAATATTGCAGCAGAACCAGCAGTGCAATTGGCACCAAAATGGTCCGTTTGGACCCCCGAATTCATCCCGAGGCCCCCGGGATCCCAACGAAAACCACCAACCTATTCCAAAACATGATACGAACTTATTCTAATCATCAAAACACGTCTAACAACATCAAAATCCATAATTCACATCGAATTCAAGCCTAGATTTCTTAAAACTTTCCGAATTGCACATTCGATCTAAAACCCGACCAAACGACGTCCGAATGACCTGAAAATTTGCGGACATATCCAAAATCACATAATGAAGCTACAGAAATTGTCGGAATTCCATTCCGACCCCCGGATCAAAATCTCACCTATCGTTCGGATTCACCAAAATTTCAACCTTCGGCATTTCAAGCCTAATTGAGCTACGGACCTCCAAAATACATTCCGAACGCGCTCCTAACCCCGAAATCACCTAACGGAGCTAATGGAACCATCGGATTTCCGTTCCGAGATCGTCTTAACACTGTTCCGGCTACGGACCGTTTTTCTAGTTTCAAAGCTCTTATTTAGGGACTAAGTGTCCCAAAATGCTCAAATTTTCGGAACCGACTCTCCCGGCAACCCACAATAGCAGAAATGAGCTTAGGGGAACAGTTAAATTAGGGATTGGGGCGTAATTTTCTAAAACGACCGGTCGGGTCGTTACATTTTCCGTCCAAACTAATACCAAAACGCTCCCCTCATCTCCCTCATTACTTTTCTCCAAGCTATAATCTTCAAACGTTAACCAAACGCCTCCTATGCCTAACCCTAATCCGCGCGGCCACCCACCACCACGGCGGCGCCACCTCAAAACCACCCCAAATCAACCCCTACCCTTCTCTCAACACCTCTCAACCGTGACACAAGAAAATCGAGTCCCAAAGACCGCCGAGAATTACCAAGACAAAATCGGGTCTTCAAAGATTAGTCGATTCAAGAAAGACTCAAGAAAAGGCTCGAGTTTTATCAAAGATTCAAGAACAAGTGAAGAAGCAAGTGAATAACCAAGAAAAGAAAAAAAAATCAGTAAACAGAAAAGAAAATCCACGGCAAATAATAGAAGCTAAGTCTTCTTCTTTGGTTTTCGTTTAATTCGGATACATGTTTGATTTCGTGGTGTTGTTTTGTTTTCAATGAGGCTTGAATGATAGCAGTAATTGTTTTTTAGAAATATACGCATTTCAAATCGACTAGAATGCATTTGATTAGCTTTGTTGGTTTTTTCTGATTAAGAGTAGGTTGTTATGATTCTGGTTAGTCGATCCGTTAATTTGTATTGCTGATTTCTGATTGCTGTTGGGAATTACCTGTTGATAATTTTGAATATGCTTTGTTATAATCTTGAATCTGTTTTAAAATGCAAGTTGATTAGTTACCAATTAGTGGAATTATTTTGGTAATCTGTTTAAGTGCAGTGAGTTCTATATCATTTAGGATGTATTGGTTATAGCTGTTAGTTAGTGACTAAGCTCAATTAGTGAAGTTGTCCTTTAGATTAGTTTAGATTCAAGTTAGGTTGATAGTTGAAATCACACAATTCATAGCAACCTAAGGTGTTTTACTAAATAGAATCAATTGCGACTAGTTAGCTCGAGTAATAAGACTCACCATCTATCAATTGTTCCCCCGAGTCTTGTTAATCGGATAATTAATAATAAGTGGCTGTATTTGTAAGATTGCTTAGGGTTGGCTGTAGGAGAATGTGATTTTTAATTAATTGAATTAAGTTGGATTTAAAGTAGTTGAAAGTGCCAATTGGTTAATTGAGAAATGGTCACTTAATTGTGGCTATTTGATAAATACAAATCTGAAAATAGGGATAAAATACAGAAATTAGGAAAGTAATTAGCCTTAAGAAGTAGGGGTAAATTGGGAAAAAGAATTGGTAAACTTGTAATAAGGTTAAAAGGGAAAGGGTGCAATTGGGATAAGAATTGGCACAATTGTGATAAATATAGAGCATTAAGGGCAGCTTGGGGATAAAAAAAAGGTAGAATTAGTAGTTGTCCATAACAAGTGAGGGCACAATAGGTAATACAATGAATTGGAACATGGTAGACTATTCTAGAAGGGGTCTTAGTGTAGCTTTCACTAGAATAATTGCACTAACTTGTGCAACAAGTTAAAAATTGGAGGGGTTTTAGTGAAATATTAAAATTCTGATTTTCTTTGATTTTGGTCTATAAATAGGCATTTTCAGCATTAATAATGGGGGTTCCTTCTGATTTTAGAGGATTATTTAGCATTTTTAAGCCATAGGAACCATAGAAAAATCCAAAAACTAATAGTTAATTTTCAGATCTGAAATCAATATTTCATATTCATTTTTCTTCTCTTTTATCTTCAAATTGTCTTCAAAAATCCAGAAACAGTGGGAGATTCATCATAAATCGGTAGAAACTGTCATTTGAATGTGAAAGTGGGTTTTGAAATAATTTCGAGGTTCTGGAAATTATCTGCTAGGTTAATTGCTTGGTTTTTTCATTCACTGTTGATCTCACTGAGCCGCTACTGTTGTGAATTGGACTGTTACTGCTGGAATTACTGTTGTGCTGCCTGAATAAATCATTTTTGCTGCTGTTGTTTATAGCTCTAATGGACCTACCATAATTTCAGGTACACAACTGTATTTCTCAAGCTCACAGAAATGAAATAAATGAACTGGAGTCTTCAGTGCAGCATTGTCATGAATTTTTCTTTTTCTTGTTTGGCTATTCTATAAACAAATTTAACTAATGATATTTGTATTCATTTAGGACTGGTTTAGTCCTAGTTTTGGACTGGACTATTGTGAGTTAATTGGTATTATTGATTTGTATTAGCTTAAACATTAATTAGGCATGTCGTGATAAATACAGTCTATTAGTGGAATAGTTTAAGTACTTCATAAGTAGGTAATTTGTAGATATGTTATGATGCTGAATGTCGATTAACTTTTAGCTTAATATTCTGTTCAAGTAAGAGATAAAACAGCTGGAAATCACTCATTCAAATCAGCGAGTTTAATTCATTTGGCTTCATTTATATTGTTGACACAATAAGATCAATCGTTGTTTTAGTAAAATAGTACGTAAATCAGATCTGCAAGTTAGGCATATTAATTTCAGTTGATGTTTTGTTAAGTAATTATTGTAGCTTAAGTGGTAAATTTAAATTTTTTAGTCATAAAGCGTTTGGTTAGTGCGTTATAATAATGCATCTGAGTATAAATTTTGTGTTTCCAAATAGTTTCATTAATACACTGTTGTTTCTTCTCGTTAGTTTAGGTTTGAATTTTCTTTGTCATTTTTCCTTTGTTCTTTCTAGTTCAAACAGTGTTAATTAGCAGTAGTCAAGTAGCATCCATCCCTTCTCCGTGATTTATCAACTCTATTAAGTGATAAGCTTTAGCTAATTATTATCTTTGATCCATTGTTTCATAGTAAATCGGAAACTTAAGGAAAACAAATGAATACCCATAGTTTTGTGTAATTGAAAGTGATCTTCAAACTAATAGGTGAAATAATTAAAAAATATAGTTATGTTAGGATTGACCTTGAATAAAAAGTGAGATGAGCCTCGCCGCACTAAACACATAATTGCGGGGCCCTCAATTAATTGTAATGAAAACCTTAGACTTGGAAGGACCGTTTAGTGAATTCCACGGTCCTTTCCCAAAGTTAAACAACACGATAGACGCTTTAGGCACGATTTGTAAATAAAATACTTTCCTAATTACGGGTGCGCATTTATGTGACCCAAATCTTACTCCCGGCGAAACTGAAATACACTAAAGTCACAGGCGTACTGGTTGCGGTGTGATTTGAAATGTGTTTTCATGACGTCGCAATTCCATAAAACTAAAAGCGGAGCATTAAAAGCGCCTAATTAAAATATGTAAAGAAATCAGATAAAAGCAAAAATTGCAGTTGAGCGACCGTGCTAAAACCACGAAATCCGGGAGTGCCTAACACCTTCTCCCGGGTTAACAGAATTCCTTATCCAGGTTTCTAGTTTCGCAGACCGTATACAGAGTCATAAATTTCCTCGGTTCGGGATTAAACCGGTGACTTGGGACACCATTATTTTCCCAAGTGGCGACTCTGAATGATTAAATAAATTGATCCCGTTCCGACTGTCCTTTAAGTGGAAAAACTCCTTCACTGATTATTATTATATCCCTTCTCGGGGTGTAGTATTAGACAGTGGCACATTACATTTACGTATATTGTGCGGTGTGAAAAAATGAGGTGTGACATTCATAATGACATAACATAGAGATCTCTTCATTCATATATTCAGGTACCTGAATCTCTCATGAGATATTATGAAGTGTTATGTCATGTGATCTTCTAGATCACTTGCCTCCTTTATTTTGATCATTTGCTCATCTTCTTTATCAAGAAGTTTATTTGAAATTGATTGTCTATATGCTTTAAGCTAACCATAGACTTTGTCCTTCTAGGACTTAATATGAGCATTTGCAATGAGAATATAGTTACTTTATTTGGGTCAGCAAATGTGCCTGGCATGCTTTGCAATAAATTGCACATGAATTATCTTTTTATGAACTTCAAGTTCATATTATTTTATTCGAGGATCTAGATGTATAAATGATAATTTATTTCATGTAACTTTTCTCAACTGTTGTATCTTATCTCCCCCTCATGTTAGAAAAACTAACTTGTTTCCTCAACTTTGAGAATCCATCTTTGTGTGTTATGGTGTTAATCAAAATATACACCGCACATCAATAATAATAATAATAATAATAATAATAATAATAATAATAATAATAATAATAATAATAATAATAATAATAATAATAATAATAATAATAAGATGGAATTATTTGGTTCCTGACCCTGAACCACTTGTGAGGGGAGAAAATAATATACTTTCGTATATAATGTATATCAAATTGATATATATAAACTTTGTTCTCATAAGCAATAGTTTAGCTATTAAGTTGAGGCACTCAATAAATCAATTTGCTAAACCAGCTGTGATATAAACCAATTTATCAAGATGAACTTCTTGAATAGAGAATCTGGAATATGCTCTAAATTAAATTATTGAGCAAGTTACCTCGCAAACACCATGTTGCAGGTTAGCAATAATCGCACATGTAACTATCTCATAGATGCATCTTATGTGGTATACATGACAGGTGAGTGGGCCCATATTCACCTTTGATATTTCCAGCATTCATGGGATTCAATCCCAATTTTAGTTGGTATATTAATTAATAAGAACAAGCATATAAAAGAATTCGTAAAGAACTTTCTAGTTCTTTAATATTTACCCATGTGAATTCTCTTTATTTTTGCACATCTTACTTAAATTGATATGGGTAAATCAATTATGCCAACTGAATAAATTATCAATATTAATAAACTTCAGATTTATACCATGATGTGTACAATTATGAATAAACTTCAAGTTTATTATGATATGGATTTTTATATTAATATCCACTTCATTGTGGTATTCTTTGTTTATGTAGTACAAATTGGAGAATAAAATGGGTAGTTTTTCACATACATATTACCCCGCTACAAGTTGTAGTAATAGAAGATATTAAATCTTTCCTTTATTTATAGTCTCAATATAATCAACCGTTTTCGCGAATACTTTGAAAACTGAATATATTTCTTTGAGACTTACTACAACACAATACCTTGTTGGTAATCAATTGTATTTCTCCAAAATAGTAATAATTGGCTCTTCCAGAGCTCTCAATTAATTTTGCACTACCACAGATTCATCAACATCCATGTGGTGAATATCTCTTTTAAAGAGAAACTTATACCATTATGGTCATGGCCAAAATTATATGAAAGATATGTTTCTTGCATTATTGTTGTTCTTTAATAATCACATTGCCAAAATATTTTGGCGTACAATAGGTACGTGACCAATGACCATTCATGCCATAATAATGATATATTTTCTTATATCATCTCAAACCTCCTTTTAGAGGTGAGTGTGGTGTAATCACTACCACTAGCACATTTATATTCTTCGAAAAACGAATATATATTCATAAATCAGTTGTTTTCTCATTCACGTCATGAATGGACCATAGTCATCTGTATGTGCTTTATAAAATATCATGTCAAATCGATGACAAATATTTTCACAAAGTGTGGGATTATTTTGAGAATACTTATTGTTCTCATTGCCATAATGATGATGATATAATTTCGTTTATTGCCACGTCCATATCCATTGATTATTCATGGTAATAATTTTGTCTTCTTTCAGACTTATCACATACTGCTATCACATTCTCTAAAGGGAATGAGAATGAAGCAAATTCAATAGGACGGGTTTTCAATTCTTTGCCCACAATTATACCTGAATTTAATCATGGCAAGACATAGAAATTTTACCACTTCATGTGGGTGTAATTTCTTAAAAAATCCATTAGAGTTATAATCAAACTTTGTTGTCTTTGCCTGTATATAAAATCAAATTATAGAATTTCAAGAATTTGAAAGAGAAAAGTAAAATACTTACCTTAAATCCATAATTTTAATCATGAAGGAAGTTCATGAAACAATTGACAATCATTATGCTCAATGCCAAAGTTTCTACTCAATTGATCAGAGTCTCGTGCTGATAACGTGTTATGAAATAATAAAAGAAGAAGAACAATATTGCAGAGAAAGAGAGAGAGGGAATTCTTATTGATATGGGATGATTTACAATGAGGTAAGACCCCTCTATTTATAGGAGAAATATGACTTAGTCACAAAGTAAAACTCTCCACAAGATAGACATTCACTTCAAATAGAATTCTATTCATAACATTACTGATGATGTTATTTATTTATCTTCTTGTGTGGGCAGTGTTTAATCAAACAATTCATTTTTAGTCAAAGCTGAAAATTTAAAAGAATACGGATTAGTGATAATCAGAAAAGAAAAGGAATTTGAGAATAGTAATATATGAAAGCTGAATAATCAGAGTATATTCCAATAGTGTCTCGTGCTTACAATTATTTGTGACTTTCTTTTTTATAGCCATTTTGAGAATACAACTTTACCTTTGTCATAATAAGATAATTATGGGCAACTAATTAATGACTTCAAAAGACTTTCCCTTTTATAGCCATTTTGAGAATACAAATTTTACCTTTGTCGGTCAATTAATAACTTTAAATATTACATTATGCAATCATATACATTAAATACATATTTTTTAACGTTTCTTGCATTTAATGCTCATTATTTGCTGTCAGATTCATTCCTTTGATTTTTCACGATCTTTGACCTTTAAATGCCTTGAACGGGTTCAAGCATAGAATGGCACGTATAACTGCTCGTGTTTCATCTATTTAACTTGCTCGTATCTATTGTTGTTCGTACTTATTAAAGAACTTTAATTCTTTGATTGTTTGAACAGTCTACGTGTCATGACATGTCATTTTTAATATGCAGACTAAATATTTCCTAATACAGATAGTCCCCCCACTTTCCATTTATACGTCAGTTGAATATTTAGGAAGTGGATTTCATAAAAGGAAAATTTTGTCATCATTAATGCTATGACAAGACTGACGCTTCAATGGTCACATCTATTTAGTGTTCTTCATACACGTCAACTACTCATCAATTATGCAGCTTGCACCCCTTTTTAAGTTCTTTTTTTTACAGCTCCACTACTCACGAAGTACCCGTTACCATTATTGTGACCCTTCCATTACTGCATTTTCACTTTTTAACGGTTGCCTATAAATATAATTTTACCTTTTACTTTTTACCATACAAAACTCTTTCGAACACTTGAACTGTGCAAATTTCCATTCAATTCGTCTTCTTCCTCATCATGTCTTCTTCGAACCCTAACCTTAGAAGAGCTCCTATTTTAGAAAATAATCCCAATGCCCTTGTTAGACATAGAAGGGGTGGAAGACTTCGTAGTTTAGGATACTCTTGTGGTGGTAGTTCTTCCCTGCCTTCTTCTGACCATGGTTCCTCTTCTAGAACCAGGGGTTCTTTTACCCAAAAATTATCTTCTAAGGGCAAGGAATCCTCTGAACCATTACAAGAGCCTTTGGTAGAGGAGATAGTTCCTAGAAATTTTTCTTTTCACCATGATAGACAATCACTTCAAAGCCAAGTTTCAGGTATGGATCGTGTTGCTGCTTTCCCCACTTTGATTATAGAGCTTTTAGCTCCCACAGTTCACAAATATTTCCACTGGAGTAACGATTTTCCCATTGTAATCCCCAACCCAAATCAAAGGATTAGTTCATATATGACTGGACTCTCTTTCGTTTACACATATCCTTTTACTCTTGGATTTAAACCAGTGATTCTCAATTTTTGTCGTTTCTTCAATAGCTCAGATTGGCCCGTTGGTATGGAGGGTTGTGTCTTCTTTAAGACATCTGGCCAATTTAGCAAATGTTAACTTTACCTTTCCTCGCCTAATTCACCTTTACTCCCCTAGGCTTTTTCGTAACGGCGTTTGCACCTTAGTGGCTAGGAGTAAGAGCGTTTTGGTGAGTCCAGAAGATTACAAGGATCGTGGATGGTATGCTAGATTCGTTGCTGCCCCCACGGTTGGCCTAGTGGGTAGAGAAATATTCCCTTTCCTGAGAATTGAAATTTTGCACGTAAGTGTCTTACCCTTTCTCGTACCTCTTTCTTTCGAGTTTATTAATTTCTTTAACTTTGCTTTCCTCTTTTTCTTTTTTTAGCAACCATGGGAGTTGTCGAGAACTTTTACAATTTTCGTGGTCTGGTAGATAAATTGTTGAATATTGCACCTCTGGAGGCTAGGTCTTGGAAATATATCTCCAGTATTTACAGTTGGAGAGTGAAGACTCACGGTAAGGGTTTTTGTCTCTCTCGTATGTGAAAATTCATTGTCTTTAACTTTCATCCTTCTCTTTGTTAGGATTTACGTTTCGAGGCGTTACCGCTGATAAAGATACGGCCTCTTTTTCCTTAGAAAGTGCTCCGGATATACTCCTGAAAAGAAAAACCCTTGAAGATGATAGCTCTGACGAAGAAAATGAAGGTGGTTTGTTGATGACAAGTCCAAGATTTAGGAGACGTATTATTTCTGACGTACGTATCATTTATAATTTTCAAAATTTGATATACTCCCATAGCCTGGAAAGCATGATCAACATTTGATAGTAGTGCTTCAGACCTTGCACGAGCAGAAGTAATATGCTAAGTTCTCAAAGTATGAGTTTTGGCTAGAGTCGGTGGCATTTTTTAGGGCATGTGGTGTCATGAGAGGGCATTAAGGTGGATCCCAAGAAGAATGAGGTTGTTCTGGATTGGCCACGTCCTACTTCAGTAACCGAGATCCGATGTTTCCTAGGGTTAGTGAGTTATTACAAGTGATTCGTGCATGGTTTTTCATCTATGGCATCACCTCTTACTAGATTAACCCAGAAGGGTGCTCCTTTCTATTGGTCCGATGATTATGAGGCGAGCTTTCAGAAGCTCAAGACAGCCTTGACTACAGCATCAGTTCTTGTGTTGCCTTCTAGAGCCCAGTACAAGTCCAATATAATATTTAAGACTTGCCCGCAAAAGTTGGTGTCAATCTCAGTAGTTTATGTGCATTTCGGCTCGTTAGAGGAGAATTAAGAACTTGAAGTTCAGAAGTTTTATTCAATTGGTTTTAGGGGGTGATTCTTAGATTTAGCATTATTTCGGGTGTTCTGAAGGTTTGGTCAGGTCCGTTTCATGATTTCGGTCTTGTCGGTATGTTCAGACGGGGCTCGAGAGCAGCGAGTGTCAAACGGATGAGGCTCGAGTGAATTTGAAAAAATTGAGAAATGCTTAAGCTGCTGCTTCTGTCATAACCGCACTTGCAATTAGTCGGCGGAAGGTGTGGGACCATTGAAGCGGTTGTTCCCTCACAGATGTGGCCAAGGCTGGCCAGGCCCAAAACCACAGAAGCGACTCCAAGATCGCAGAAGCAGTCCCAGCCCATTTGGCCAACTTCCGTAGATGCGGGACCGTAGATGTGGTCCCCTGACCGCAGATACGAAAATCGCTGAAGCGATGAGCTTTATTTATTATGGGTTCTAAGTCAATTTTGCCATATTTCACTCCTCCATGGAACAATTTACGGGCTCTTGTGAGATAAACTTCACCTAGCTTCTTGAGGTAAGTTTATTCTACCTATTTCTAGTTTAATACTTGTGTCTTAAGTAGATTAAACACTAGTATTAAGGTGAAATTATGGGCTTAGAGCAAAAACCTAGGATTTTGACAAAAGTTGGAGTTGACCACGAAATTTGTTATGAAATGAATTAGAAATCATATATGATTGATCCTTGGGTTATGAAGAACAACTTCCCTTGAAAAATTTTAGAATCTGGGTATGTGGGCTGGGGGTCGGATTTTAGGAAACTTGTGTTTAAGGGTGGGGTATTGCTTAAATAGTTAGAATATGATCTTGTAAGCTTGTATTGACTAGCTCCCACCTCATTTATCTAGTTTTAGATTGTTCGGCTCCAAATTGAGAGTTCAGGCCCGTTCTTGGTATTGGAACTGCACTTTGGAGCGATGCGAATCTCTTATCTAACCTTGTAAGAGGGAATTGTCCCCATAGGTGATGTAATCCAATAATTTGCTATTAAATGCAGGGGCTACGTACATACTAGGTAACGAGAGTCAGTGCGTAGCTACTATTGTGCTAAGTCCGGGTAGTTTAGGACCGAAAATGATGCTTTATGTGATATTCTTGTAATTCTATGTTTAATTTGGATTATTCAATCGTGGTGATTATGATAGATGGGATTAGTTAAGAGGAACATTATCTTTCTTGGCTTTTAAAAGAGAAGATGATAAATCAATGAGTAATTGCTCCCCCGTTATATGTTATTATCTGCCTGGTGATGTGTTGAATTACATGTGACCTTGTCGCATGATTGATTCGCGAGCGGAGTAATAGATGAATTTATGGTTTGTGCCGCTCGACCCTCGGCAGTGCACAATTTACTTTAAGTTGGATCGGCCCGTATGATCTTGGCACTATTTGTGCCTGCTTTACCAGTATTTTCTATGATTGAGTTTATTATTTGTCCTGAAATGGAAGTTGCCAGCGGTGACAATACTTAGGAGAGAACCTGTTAGTTTTTGCTATATACTGCTAATCATTGGTTTCTATCCATGCAGAGTATAATTCATATCTCATATTATTTGACGCTAGTGAGTGTCTAGTCGGTTTCTTGTCTCTACTTCTTCGAGATGAGCAGGATACTTACTGGGTAAATATTGTTTATGTGCTCATACTATATTTCTATACTTACTTGTACATGATCTGAGGCAGGTACATATGGCAATCAGTTTGGTGCGTATCCTTGAGCCTATTCCGATACTTCCACGGTGTTGCTCCCTTCCTGTGCCGTTCAGCGGCTTGATGGAGTTTCTCTTTACGTATTTTTGCTGTCTATTCTATTTCGGGCTGTAGGATAGGGTTGTTCTTTTGTATATTCTATTAGTTGCCCACAACTTGTGATACCAGGTCTTGGCACACACATTAGTAGACTATTCTTTTGGGATTTGTATAATTATTTTGGTACTTTACTGGTTATTACTTGTTTTAAGCTTAGTATAAGAAATTGCTGAAATTAGTTGGTAAAGGTAAAATGAGAATTTAATTATATTTCCGCGTTGGCTTGCCCGACAATGGTGTTGGGTGTCATCATAACCTATTGGGGAATGGGTCGTGACAGCTTCGCCATGATCATTCCTTTTTTGGCGCTTTAGAGCCATAAAACTGAAATTTAGTACGCTTTTCGATTTTTCATGTGCTATATAGTCTACACCATCTGCATTAACTCGAATAACGAGTCTGAATCGTCTCAAAAAATTAAAAAGAAGTTAATAAAATCTATGCCTTGACAGGATTTTAGTTCTGTAATTGCAATAAGTATAGCTGTGGGTCCGAACAAATACCGTATTTGTTTAGTTTCTTTGACTCGTCTGAAATTTCTAAATCATGTCTTTCATATTCAAACTAAACATGCCAACCATCCAAAGATGTGGTACAGTGGATGAGATTGTTCTTCTCTTCACCAGAGGTCTCGGATTTGAGTCCTGGGTATGAAAAAATCCTTGATAAGGAGCGTTGTTCCCCGAAAGAGGTCCTACGCGGTACAAATCCGAATATAGTCGAACTCCAATACAAATACCAAAAAAATGCTAAACAAGGCTGCTTCTCAGTGCAGACCAAAAAAACAAAAAAGAAAAAGAATAGCAGTCAATATTTTTACAGGACTCCAAAAAGTCATGAGAACCAAGTTAAAAGTCATCTTTGTAACCACCTACTACGCACTCATAGTGGCAAAAATTACACCTGACAATGACGAGGAACGAAGAAATTAAATAGAACTATAGTACTAGAATTTGGATTCCCATTTATGTTAACATTTTGTTTCGAGCTAGTTGTCGTCGTAGGCGTAATCAAAATTTAAGTTTATCGGATTTGAACTTGTCATTTACCCATAACTTTTTTTTTAATTATTCAGTGAATTTTTAATACTTATACAATCTAAACAAAAGTTGATGGATTTATCTGAATTCATACCATTAGCAATAATGGCAAATCTAAAATATTACTGGAACCCAGTAACTTTTGTCGAATGCTTTATATAATTAAAAAATACATTAAATATTTCAAAATTTTGATTGTAACTCAATTATTAATATATTAACTTGATGTAGTTGTAAGTTTATATAAACTTCAAATTCTTGACCCACATCAATAAGTAAGCTAGTTGTCGTCATTGCTTTCATCTTCATCTCAGACTTGTTGCTTCCTGGAAACCAGCACTTAACATTATTGTTTATTTTATTTATCAAAATTCACATGAATGCTTTAACTAATAAGCTGGCATTACTGCTTCTGGAAGCCTTACTCCCCGGCAGCCTAATACTAATAATTTAGATAACATGTTTGAATATTCAAAATAAAGGTTTTCTTTCCTTTTATATGAATGAAAGATCCAATAAAATACTCCCTCCATTCTATTTTAATTAATTTTTTTAGCTTTTTTGGTAGTTCATATTTGATTTTTTTCC
This sequence comes from Nicotiana noctiflora, assembly GCA_032618575.1. Classification (NCBI taxonomy): domain Eukaryota; kingdom Viridiplantae; phylum Streptophyta; class Magnoliopsida; order Solanales; family Solanaceae; genus Nicotiana; species Nicotiana noctiflora. The sequence continues at coordinate 109,048 of JASVEL010013205.1, read as the reverse complement.
GATATATCACGAAAGATTTAATTGTTGTTTTTTTAAAGTTGCTCTTGGAGTAAAGAAAGGCTAATATAGTCAATTTTATTGCTAAATAATGTTAATAAATTCTTTAATTTGTGTAAAAAAAATTATATATTAAAGTTAACCGGAAAGAGTAATATATTGTGAAACACAAAAATCATGGTTGAAATTGTGATTCTTGGATCCTGAACTGTCTTTTATGGAAATCCAATTGATAAGGATTTACATAAATAGTTTTCAGTGATTTCGGATTAAACTTTTTTATTTTATTGGGTAATATTTTCGACGTAAACTTGAGGATTAAAGCTGCTCCCTATAGGTTAAATTACAAGATAGTTTGGATAGTTCAAAATAGTCTGTCTGCTGCATATACAAATCTTAATATGGAGCAATTAATTTTTCGCCCGCTACTATATTGCGAACGTACAATAATCTGCATAAAATACGTAGGAACTTTTTTTTCTTAAGATTCTTATAATTCTTAAGAACCAAAATTAAGTAACAAGTGCTTCAAATTTAAACAATCGAAGTTATGGTGGGATAAATAAAATCTCTACATTCTAACCAAAAATCTTGCGTTCGAGTCTTGCTATGAATAGAAAAAATCCTAATAGAGAACGTTCCCTTCTAACCGTACCTTATGTGTGCCAATTTGAATTAGTTGGAGCCAAACAACATTATATATTGGGTTAAAAATAAGAAAGCTTTTCAAAATACAAACTCATAACCACCAAACAGTTCTCCCAACTTTTTTAAATTGAGAGAAAAAAAGGAAATATATGACTAGAATATAGCTCCAAATTAAGGAGGGAGTCACGCCCTGTCCCATAATACAAGTCATTTACTTTGACTGGCAAAAAAAAATTATCTATAAACTCTATTGATTTTCCTATATATTGTTTTATTCTCTTTTCTTTTGTTTTTTTAAACCAAACTCTCTAGCTTCAAAAGCTATATTTATCTCACTTTCCTACTAATATCTTGTGACCATGAGTGAAACCATAACAAATCCCACTGACTGGGTACAAATATATCAACATTCCCTCTCACAACAACCTCAAACCTCTCCGCCGTCAACCACCGTATTCGGCGGAGGCCGACTCTCCGATGCCACGGTGGTCACCACCACACCATCTTCCGCTAGTCCTGGTCATCACGGCCCACAGGGCCATGATTCCAGACCCATTAGGAGGAGATCCAGGGCTTCAAGGCGTACCCCAACAACTGTATTCAATACAAACACAACCAATTTTCGAGACATGGTTCAACGGTTCACTGGAAGCCACAGAGAATCATCTCCATTCGCAAGACTCGAACCCGAGACATTTGGGCCGAGGAATATAAATCTTCATCAGCCGATAGTGAATCCAAGTACTACACCTAGTGCTTACATTATACAGTTTCAGCAGCAAGTACAGCAAACTTTGCCCTACACAAATCTCCCCCCTCACGGTCATAATATTGGCCATGAAGCTTTTTTTCATAGACTAAGCAGCAGTTCTTCTAGATCTAATATGGAGGTTTCTGAGAATTTGATTATGGATAATAGAACTCCGTTTCCTCCTCAACATCAACCACGAGGACAAGAATAAAAATGTTTAGGTTACTTACTGCCAAAAAGTATGGTGGGATGAACAAGATTCTTCTAGTCTTAATTAAAAATTTGAAATTTGAACCTTAGGAATGAAGAAATTTCTGTCAGGAAACATGCAATGCGAATTTAAATTAGTCGGACCAGGATTCCCAATTACTCAGTTGATTCGGTCGACATAACTTGAATTAATAGTTTGGGACCATGACTTATGGCTTCTGACTTTTCAACCAAGTAAGAAAAAGTGATCTTTTGTACATAGAAAACAAGTTGATTCGCTTCTCTTTCTTTTTATTTTTATTTTTAATACTATACCTACTTTTTTTTGGGGGGTGGGGGTGGGGGTTGGCATAGGATTGTAGCTTTTTGTTCTTAATTTTTTGACATGTAATTCCTCGATATCTCTATTGCCTTTTTTACACACTAAAGTTTGTGGTTTAATGGGATCTCTTATTGTATATTCTTTCCTTTTGTTTTTCAGCATAATTTAATTTTTAACTTGGAGTCTTTATCTGAACTTTTTATCATTATCTCCAAGGTGAACGTTGGGCTCATTTATCTTTCGGAGGAGAAGTAAGATTCGTACGAAAATAAAATATATCCTCTTTTTAATTTACTAGTTCTAGAGCGTTGCACGTAAAATTTTGCTTGTGTCAATAAAAATGTGTAGAACGTATAATAACAATGAATTATGAATATAAACTTGAATTCATAGTAAGGCTCGAACAGGGGCGGATTTAGGGGCGGAAGGGATTCACTCGAACCCCCTTCGTTAAAAATTATACGGTATATATAGGCAAAATCTGTTTTTTACCTTTATATTTAAGTTTTGACCCTCTTAATACAATTCAAAAGTTTAGCTTAGTGGTCGAGAGTGTTCAAAATCTTCTTAAGGTCATAGGTTCAATTCTCCAAATTATAATTTTTTTATTTGAACCCCTTTCGTGGAAATCCTGGCTCGAGCAAATTAGGAAGATTATTACCGTATGCATCATTCTACAAGTTTGTCTGTCAGTAACTAAGTATAATTTATTTATAATTTTTTAATAATACATTCATTTATAGATTTACACATTAATGTCAAATATAGACTCAAATGAAGATTTGAACCAAGAATAAGGATTCATCTGATTTAAAAACTTTATTTGCTTATGCACTAACGGCACAATACAATAATTAATTTACATGTGTTGATCAACACACACTATGATTCCTCAATTTTACCCAGTATTTAAGTGAAATTTATTAATATATTCTTTTTTATAATATCAACAAAAAATATTTGTATTTACATATTAAAACAAAATATAAAGATTCAAAAGAATAACTTGAATCAAAAATAAGCATTAAATAGATTGTATATATATATATATATACAAAATAATAAGTTTACATGAATTGAACAACACATAGACCATAATTCTTCAAATTTGCCTAGCATTTAAGTGTAATTTAATTATAATATTTTTAAATATCAACCAAAGGTTTATTTACAAATTTTCGTATTGATACCAAACAAAGATTTATTACAAATTCACATATTAATACCATAAAGGTTTGTTTACATATTTTCATGGATAAATAACAATCAATATAAGATAATTTAAACTGATAATCATGCATGAAACATCATAAACACACTACAAACAAATTTTGCTCTAAATTCCTACTATCATGCGTTTATATGATCTACAAAAAGATTGTAAATACGTTAATCTTTAACCTGATAAATATCGTACACGAGACATTATAAACAAAAATCACAATTGAAAATTTTTTAATATGCAATTGTCTATCAAGATAAATGAATATTTATAGTATTAGATAACTTCAAGAAAAACATAAAGTTTAGAAGTTTATTTCAGATCACAAACAAGTTTTTCGTGTGAGACGACAATGCTATCAAAAGTGTATGAATAAAAAAATTGGTTTTTTTTTTATAGAAGTATTCTAACTTTTTATCATATATGTTTTAAATCTTTGACAAAGAACGTGGAAAGCAACGTCTTTATAGAAGTATGCAACTCCTTATTTTAAATAGTATGAATTTTAAAATTTTAGAAAATCAAAAGATGGTTAAATTTTATTACGAATGATATTAAGTGTTGAATTCTAAACCTATTCGACATTTTCCAACAACTTATATTAGTTGTTGAATCCCAAATCTTTTGTACTTTTTTCGTTTTTATCCAATAATAATATTGTTACATTAATTGTCGAATCTGATTCTTATATATATTTTTAATACATGGAAATATTACATTAATTAATGAATCCGAAACTTAAAGTGAAAATTTGGAGTTGAAAGTAGTAGAAAGTTTTACCTAAAATAATTTTTAATAATTAATTGATTAAAATTTAATGTCAAACAATATAAACTCCCAAAACTAAAGGAAGTTCAAAGTGCTCGAAAGCTTCCGAACGTGATTTATTATGTTTATAATTTCATTTTATAAATTTAGTATATGACATACTTCTAATAAGCCTGATGCTGTCATGAAATCTACGGAGGCAGACTCTGCTACGGGCACCTCGCCCATGTCCTCAATGAAGGGAACTCCACTAGTTGAAATTGAAGCCACAGCTAACGTTAGTAGTGACAACATGGTATCATAGCACTAGGTTCACGTAGGTCTCACAAGTCATGGGCAGACCTAATAAATTATTGCGCATCGGTACAGAGACGTAGGTACTTATCTTCGAGAGGCCATGGGATGTTAGGAAGCTACTCTTTATTCATCTTCTACCGTGCAGTTGATATAGCATACTGAATTTTTCTCCTATTCTCTCACAGATGGTGAAAACGCGCACAACGGACGTTCTAGACCCGGGAGGAGCTACTCCCCCCGTTTCTAGAGGCCGAGGCAAAGGCTGGGGTAGGGCACCTGCCCGAGTTAGGGGACGAGGATGTTCCAAAGTTTCCCCAATTGCACCACCAGCGAATCCAGTGGAGGATCCCATAATTGATGAGTAGGGCAAGGTGCTTGTAGTAGAGCTTGCCCTGGTAGATTTTATGACAGCACTGTGATTTAAGGAAGTTATAGGCCGTATGTTGTGGTTCATGGATTCTATTACCCTGACCGATTTATTTCCAGCAGACCTACCCACATCCCAAGCGTGAGGGGGAGCACAGACCCCTACTGCTCAGGCTTATGGGCATGCAGCTACAGTGTATCAGACACCAAGCACATTATCCGCGAACGGGGCCCAGCCAATTATAGCGGTTGCGCCTGAGCCTAAACGAGCTGCGGACAGAGAGCCGCAAAAGCTATTGGACAGATGAATTAGATTACACCATCCTTTCTTCAGTGGCGAGTGTCGTGAGCGCACCCAAGACTTCAATGATAGGTGCTGGGACAGACTGCATAATATGAGGATATTGGAGTCTCATGGGGGGCTTCACTACTTTCCAGCTAGAGGGCAAGGTCCGTAGATGGTGGCAGTCTTATCTTCTTGGCACACTAGCGGGTTCTCATCTCATGACTTGGGGCCATTTCATACAGCTTTTCTTGGATAGGAATATTCCATCCTCCGAGAGGGAAGAGTTGCGGTATTAGTTTAAGCAGCTTGATCAGGTTCAGATGTCAGTGACTGATTATGAGGCGAGGTTTTCTGAGTTGTCTCTCATGCACTTATGATACTTCCTACTGACACGAAGAGAGTACGGGGGTTTGTTGCGGGGTTGCACTATGGTATTAGGGCCATTATGGCCCCAGAGGTTGAGATGGGGACTTCTTATCAGTTGGTAGTGGAGAATGCTCGGAGGATTGAGGGCCATCGTCAAAGGGGTAGAGACTAGATGCAGCAGGACAAGAGGACCCGTTTATCTGGAGAGTTAAGCGGTGCCCCGGCTAGGAGCAGAGGTCAGTTTAGGAGGGGTTAGCCTATCAAGCCTATATATTTACCACCACCCCCTCGGGGTACTTCGGCGCGACCCTACTTCAACGCCATACCAGAGAATTCATACCGCCCACCAACCCTCAAAGGTTCTTCCAATGGGCACTCAGGTCACCAAGGTTCTTTCATCTCCTATTTAAGTTCCATGCCAGAGAGTGAATACTGCCCACCGGCTATTTAAGCTTCTTCCAGTGCGTCTACAGGCCATTAAAGTCAGACATTAAGGCAGCAGATCACTGCACCGAGATGTTGTTTCGAGTACAAAGATCTCAGTCACATGAGGAAATTCTGCGCCAGGCTTCGGGGCAAAGCAGTGCAACAAGGTCTTCAACCCATGATTATAGCACCGACTATTCGTACGCTGATTGGGTCCAAGCCTGTACTACTATTGAGTAGCGAGGATGGTCGATCCAGTTTTAACCCAAAGGACGGGGTCGAATCCACGGGGAGTTAATGTTTGGAATTAGGTTTATATCTAAGTTGTATGCGAGCTTTGACTCTAGTTATGCTTAGTTTAGGTTTGATTTCCACTTCTAACTTTACTTTGAAGATTGCAATGATTGAAACTAAGGACAATATTTTTGTTGTTGTTTTTCAAGTGTTTAAAGAGACTTGGGTCGTGGCTTCTACCTAGGTGGGTATCTAACGGGTAGAAAAATCTAGGGTAACCTTGATTAGTTGGGATTGTAATATAGCTATCACACCCGGGTACTCACTCTATACCTCTCGATAGTTTGAGTGATTTTGCGCAATTTGACTTTCTCAAGTCCAAATGGGTATTCATACAAGTCAAGTGATATTCATACAAGTCAAGTGATATTAGCTCAAGTCGAGTATTACTATATCTTGGTTTAACCCTTTAATTGGGGATATCAATTTCTTGAGTTCTCCCCAATTTCTTTTTAGCCTAGTTGTCCTAGACTTAGTCCCTCTTTCTCAAGTAGAGACTAAGTCATAAAGGCATGAATCAATATTTGCAACCATTAATTATATAGTTCTAGTAAGAACTAGGTTAAATATCACTAACCCATTCACATTCAAGCCCTAATCAAATACCTATTAAATGCTCACACTAGGGTTAGGTCATAACCCTAGCTATAAGTTTAGGTACTCATGAAAATAACAGAAATTAAAGAAGCTAAAATACATAATATTAATTTATGGAATGAAATTCTAATGTTAAAAGATGAATCTAGTACAAAATTTTCGAAAACAGTATGCTCAGTTGTCTCACGTGCTCATACAAAACATAACATATCCTACAAATGACAAAAAGTTCTATTTGTACTAACCCAAAAATATCTCACGAAATTGCCTCTGCGGAGGTTGTGCGGCCGCATAATTTTGAGAGTGGTCACACTCTTGCTTTCGTGACCGCATAATTCTAACGTGGTCCGCATTTTTCTCTTTTGGATCTGGGTTGAGCTGGACTTTCGCGGACCGCATAATTCCAAGTAATGACGCGCTCCAGATTATGCGGCCGCATAAAAGTGATGGGGTTTGCACTTGATTGAGTTTTCTTGAAATCTACTCTCTGATTTTTCATCTTGCAAGCCCCACAATTCCAATTGATGTCGTACAAGGGACTTCCGCGGTCGAACAATTCTGGTGCGGTCCGCGCTATTCTCTTTTATTCAAGTTGCCAGCTCTGAACCTCATACATCGGGGTCCGCCTAATTATGATCGTGGTCGCACCATGGCTTTTGCGGCTGCACAATATTGGTGTGGTCTGCATTTCAGGATTCTTTGTCCAGTCTTTGTTTTGTTCAAGTTTAGACTCCTTTGTGAGTTGATTTTGACTTTTTCGGCTCATTTGAGCTTATTCCTGCAAGCAAGCACGTTTCATTAGTTTTCGAGAATACATTCACATATTTTTGGCCTAAAACACAAGTAAAAGAGAGAAACTAATATTTTAAAATCTCTACTTATCATCTCCCCCAAACTTAAGATTTTGCTTGCCCTCAAGCAAATAAAGTAATTTTCACCTCCACTAAAACAAAAGGATACTTCAGCTAGCCTAAGGTGAACCAATTCGTGCATCAATTGGGACTATCAATTACCCTCAACACAAATGAATTATCAACAATACCATGTTTTGACCTTTTCAGTACCATAGTTCTCATGTGACACTAGGGCATCAAGAGTTGACTTAATTCACCAAGGAAGCTCTTTCTATTACGTAGGTCATTGTAGAACCCAAACTCCTTCTCTCTACTCTCCATAAGCAAATCTCACTTTACAATGTAACAATCAAACACGGATGGTGAAAACGCACGCCCATCTCACTCAAAAGAATGATACAAGTACGACTCTATGTACCATAAGCATGTCCCTTATGTAAATCACCACTAATGTAAGCTCACTCTACTCGAAATCATATAGGGCTTGTGGGAATGTAGTGAAGTCTTTTGGATCAAGGTAGGACTTATCGGAATATGATGATTTCATCTTTCCTTAAGCGCTCCATTTTCTCATTTCGGCTCATACTTTCTTGATTCTTTGAGTCATTTTACTCTTCCTTAAGGGAACTAGATAGACACACTGTCACTCTTTCTTGCTCATAACAATCATTTTTCTCCTTTCTAATCATTCCATGCATTTCCTCATTGCTTTCTTTGAATCCCTTCAACTTTTTACCTTATTCACTTTCTTTTTGACATATTTCTTTTTTGGCCTTTTTTTCCTTTTCTCTGCCTTCCCTTTTCTTCATTTTTTTGTTATTTGTGCCTTTTATCACTTTTAAATTTCCCAACTCTCCCCCAAACTTATGCTTTTGCCAATTGTCTATCAATAATGCCAAGGAAAAATCGGGTACCAAGAGAGGGTCGATCATTATAGAATGGATAGAGACTTGTAACGTGACTATTGAACGCATCACCGTCCGACTTCCAGTCTTTTTTCTTGAATCGATCAAGAAGCTTCCCCCTAGTTATAGCCTTTTTTCCATCTCCTGGAAAATACTCTTTTAGCAACCTATTAACATCTGGTTTGTCATAGAAAGTGGCATCGTCGTCTACACACTTCAAACCAATAATAACAGCAAACACTCCAATGCCAAAACGCAACACACAACCATTAAATTGCACCCATAACTCCCTTTTACGTCCTGGGATGACTTCCCTCAATAATATACAATGAATAAGTTAATTTTGAATTTTAAATTGAAGAAGGTCCAAGAAGTACCCAAAATAACTAGCATGGAACATCTAAAGTTGTGTGTCGGTCAAATATTACTTCAAAATACTCACAATATCAGTCTCAGTGTGGGAGCTAATCTTGTTGTAAAAATAATCAATTGGTTGTATATAGAAGTCTCCAACCTTGCATAAGAAAAAATAACAAGAAATAGATCAGGACCAAAAACTATACTAAAATATTTTATAAAAATATATAAATAAGTATAGCAGAACTTGTATAAAGATGTATAAACAGTTATATAACTTCGTATAAAATTGCATAAGCATGTATAAATTACTAAAAACAGAGGGAGTACCTTCAACTTAGCTTTCTCTCATTCAATTTGGAGTGAATAGCAAACCTTTGTTCTCTTGATAAGAAATCAAGGCGAATATCACCATCATCCTTGATCTTTCTCCTTTTCGGGTTAACATTGCGGCATACATCATCTTCGTTAACCAAATCAACTTTCAGCTTTTTTAAAAAAATATTTGAGGTCTCCCACATTTCTTACTCCGTATTCTAACTATGTTAACCGGAGTAGGAGTATTACTTGTTTGCGACTGAGTCACTCGAGTGCTCCTTTGTTGCAACTTGTTTGGAGGAGGAAGAGACTCAAAATCATCATCATCGGAATCCCGGACATGTGTTTTCGCTTTAGAAGAAGGTGGTGAGGGCAAGTCACTCTATGATTTAACTGGAGTGGAAGTATATCTCGTTTGCGAATGAGTCATCCGACTGCTCTCCCGTTGCGAATTTTTAGGAGGAGTAGGAGACTCAAAATCATCACATTGTGGCGTCTGGACATTTTGATTAGATGCAGAATCAGGACATGAGGGCAACTCCCTCAATCTTTTCATATAATCTAACTTAACGCCTTTTCCAACAATCTTCATGTTGCTTTTAGAAGCAGCTACTTTTGAGCGCATTTTCTATAATAAACCAAACAACCAAAGCTTTAACAAACATGAAGCCTGAAGGAAAACACAAAATTAAAATGTAACAAAACTCAAAGGTTAACCAAAATTAAAGGTCATGAACACAAAGCAGAGGCCGATTTTCCCAAATCGTAACAAAAAAAAATAAAAAATTCTACCATAAAAGTCGAAATAACAGAGCATGCAAACTAAACATCAAGTTTAATCCTAGAACGAAGATATATAGAACACAAAATCAAACGAAAAATACAGCAACATTGTAAGAAAATAGGCATAATCAGAAAAAGCAAAAATAATAAAAATAAAACAAAATTCAAAAACAAGACGGTGCTAAAAGCATAGAATGAAACGTAAATTAAGATTAAAAGCTCAAAAATTAGTTGAACCCAACAATTGAGGTCGATTATCGTATGAGAAAAGCCTGAGAAAGAGAATCTGAGAAAAACGCGAGGAGGAGAGAGAAAGAGAAACCATGAAATTGAAATTTATAATATTTAAACGGTTATTTGGAGTTGTGGGCTACCAGGTGTAAAGTAAACTTCATAAAATATGCAACATGGGCTAATCCAGGTAAAGGCTTAAAATGTCACGACCCGGATTTTTCCCCAACATCGGGATCGTGATGTCGCCTACTCGTGGTAGCTAGGCAAGCCACTATATTAGTTATCCCGAAAATTATATCAAAACCCACTGTAATAAGTAATATAAAGTCACTCTTAGCCTCATGGATATTTAGTAACTAACACCTAATAATAGGGATGTCTATCCTCATGTAATATCTCAACGGGAGTATTTCCCTAAGTAGTATGATTACGATGCTCGCTCATGAATGGAGCATGTTAAACAGACTCGCCTAAATTTTCTTTCAAAAACCAAATCAAATTAAGGGAAAATTATTTGTTTATAACAATCTGAATTACACACGTGATGACGCCATCTGGTGTAATGACCTCCCTCATACCATAAAAAGTATATCAATGGTTAGGTCTCCACCTCTAAGATTTTCACCTCCACCTCTAACATCCTGACCTATACATCTGGCTGGCCATGTAGGATAAATATTAACTGCAATAGAGCGTGTAGTCTGAGTGCTTTCCTAAAATTATATTTCTCCAAAAATTCCACATTCACAGCAATTCCTTTAAGGCTCAGTTAACTTGTTGTTCATGACAATATATATTCGAACACAGTCATTGTGACTTGGTACAACCGTTCAGATCACACATACTACATATTGCAAGAGAATCTCGGGGGTGACGTCTTCGGAACATTTTCTTAAAATAGAGTTTAGTAGATAGCGTTGCGTTGGCCGGCTTGCCCTCTTCGTAGGCTTGACACAAACATTGACGGCCAATTCTTAACACTGGTGAGCTACCCCATTTACTCATATACTCTTCGTCATTCTCTGGGGGCGATCCTTACCCCATGAAAAGAACCAACCTTAAATATGTATAAATTATTTGGAGGACATTTCCATACCATACATATATACATTCCAATAACTCATCATATTTGTCCTTCACAACTCCAACACATCGACCGGACGTCAAGGTCCGTTGAAACCCAACACGATTTATTAGGTGATCTCCCGATATAATTGCGTCTTCCGTTGGGACCATAACTTGTGTGGTAAATACATTATCTTCCCACTACTTCTGTGTGCCTTCCGTAGCACAGTAAAATGAACTCCTCGCATTCGACTATTCCCACGTTCTGTAATTCCTCATAAGAACTGTCAAGCACAATCTCGTGGGTTCTCAAAAGATGCACCACTGAAGGTGGTAGCGAAGACTTTGGTGAAACCTATCCGTCCTCCGTAAAACTTTTGAAGGCATAGTTGATCTATCACCAGCCTGTGCCATTGTTCGGCTGGATAAGCGATACGTGACTACGCCATTCGTGGGAAGACAAGAGTGGAAATTTAACTTAACACTTTGAAGAACAAATTCGCACGATAAGAAAGAACAAATGAGAGACTCTTTCCTAACTCAATAGACTCTGGAGGACAAGTACAGACGTCTCCGTACCTACCTCTCAAACTCTACTAAGCTTGTTCGTGAGTGGTGAGACCTATGTAACCTAGAGCTCTGATACCAACTTGTCACGACCCGGATTTTTCCCCAACATCGGGATCGTGATGTCGCCTACTCGTGGTAGCTAGGCAAGCCACTATATTCATACTATCCTGTTTTTAACACAATTGTAATTAAATAATTGCGGAATACTTTATCGAGATAGAAATAATTAAATACAAAGTAAAAATCATACCGACATCCTCTACCTAAGACGTGGAGTCACCAACTCACGAACTACTATGGAATACTACACATAAAAGTCTGAAGGAAATATAACATAATTCTGTTTGTCTCGGAACAACGAGACTACAGCTATTAACATAAATAGAGAAAGAGACGCCGGGCCTGCGGACGTCCGCAAGCTACCTCGGTCTCAAATGTGATCAACTCCCACGCAATCTATTTACTGCTGCTGCTGCTCCTGATCGTAACCTGGACCTGTGCAAAAACGCACAGAAGTGTAGCATCAGCACAACCGACCCCATGTGCTGGTAAGTGCCTGGCCTATCCCGGCGAAGTAGTGACAAGCCTAGGACCAGACACCCACGTAAACCTGTGCAATTCAATATATATATATGTACCACAAAATAACAAGAATTAATCAAGTATTGACACCATAAGGAATATCTTAAAGAATTCAACAATTAACCACAGTTAATAATTTCACAATGAAACACAAAGTGTAATGTAAACACAAGTAATATCAATTCAAGAAATAGCAAACAGTTGCACGGCATCACCCTTCGTGCTTTTACTCTCATCCTCACATCCATAGTACGGCATGATCCTTCGTACATGGTTCAATAATAGGGCACGGCATGATCCTTCGTGCATAATCAATAATAGGGCACAGCATGATCCTTCGTGCATAATCAATAATAAACATGGCACGGCATGATCCTTCGTGCATAATCAATAATAAACATGGCACGGCATCACCCTTCGTGCATTATCTCTCTTCCTCACCCAAATAACAATCAAATAAGTTCACAAGGAAAACAAGGTATAATGGAAACACAAGTAATATCAAGTCAAGAAATGGCAAACAATTGCACGGCATCACCCAAATAAAATATAATGGAAAAACAAGTAATATCAAGTCAAGGAATAGCAACCAATTGCACGGCATCACCCTTCGTGCTTTTACTCTCATCCTCACCAAATAAACAAATAAAGTACACGGCATCACCCTTCGTGCTTTTACTCTCATCCTCACATCCATAGTACGGCATGATCCTTCGTACATGGTTCAATAATAGGGCACGGCATGATCCTTCGTGCATAATCAATAATAGGGCACGGCATGATCCTTCGTGCATAATCAATAATAAACATGGCACGGCATGATCCTTCGTGCATAATCAATAATAAACATGGCACGGCATGATCCTTCGTGCATAATCAATAATAAACATGGCACGGCATGATCCTTCGTGCATAATCAATAATAAACATGGCACGGCATGATCCTTCGTGCATAATCAATAATAAACATGGCACGGCATCACCCTTCGTGCATTATCTCTCTTCCTCACCCAAATAACAATCAAATAAGTTAAGGGTAAAGAGAGAAGCAGTAATTCATAATACGTCCCATCAAGGGCAATCAATAATAATCTTCACGACAAGTCCCAACAAGGGAGAACAATAACAATTCATCTGTAATATATCTCAAAATAATCATTTTTCAACGACTCACGGTCATACTAGACGCCAGTGTATGGATGCTCGTCACCACGACCCATACACCGCACTCGATCACATAACACATAACACATAATCCTATTCCCTCAAGCTAGGATAGAACAAACACTTACCTCGAATGCTTATGAACAATCCAATCCGTGGAATTGTCTTTTCTTTCAATTTGGCTCCAATCCAACCGTATCTATACACAATTGATTTAATATCATCAATTCTACTCAACAAACTAATTCTTAATACCAAATACCACTTTTACAACATTCTGCCATGAATAGTAAATTTCAACCCGGGCCCACATGGTCGGAATTCGGGGTTAGGACCAAAATCCGGTTACCCATTCCCCCACGAGTTCATGTATATAATTTGTTTCAAAATCGGACCTCAATTCGAGGTCCAATTCCCAATTTATGAAAAACCCTATTTTCTAACAAAAACAAGAATTTTACCATGAAAACATTTGATTTCTAATGAAAAACATGTTTAATGATGTTAGGAATTGAAAGAATTACGTAAAAAGTGACTTACAATCGTTTTGGTGAAGAAGAAATCCTTGAAGAGTCGCAAATGGGCGTTTTGGTTTTGTGAAAAATGAAGAAATGACTGAAATTCGTGTTTTTCAGGTCTCTGTGTTCGCATTTGCGAACATGGGTTCGCAATTGCGAACCCCGACCAATTTCTGGAGTTTGAAAAATAAGCTAAGGGTGGAAAGTTCGCATTTGCGAACTTTGGTTCGCATTTGCGAAGCCAAGGCATACTGGGAGGTTCGCATTTGCGACATAATGTTCGCATTTGCGAACAAGGCTTCTTCGCATTTGCGAACAAGGCTTCGCATTTGCGAAGCATGGCTTAGCAGTGAAGGCATCGCATTTGCGAAGAATGCTTCGCATTTGCGAAGCATGGCTTGGCAGTGAAGGCCTCGCATTTGCGAGGTTATGTTCGCAATTGCGAACCCAAGCCTTCCTGGACGCCCTTCGCATTTTCGATCAAGGGTTCGCATTTGCGAACCCTGCCTTGGTCTGTCAGCTTCGCAATTGCAAAGAATGCTTCGCATTTGCGAAGCCAACAGCTGGGTGAAAAACCAGCAGTGCAAAAATTCAGAAATTTAACCAACGGCCTATCAAATCTTTACCCGAGCCCCCGGGCTCCAAACCAAACATGTACACAACCTCAAAAACACATTATGGACTTGTTCGTGCGATCATATCGCCAATATCACTTCGTTTTAATCAAATCGAGCCTCAAACTCATGATTTTCATACTTTTGATTTTCAAAACTTCTTAACTTGGAACTCGAGGTCCAAAACATCTCAAACGACATCCAAATGTCACCAAACTTTACAGAAATCACATATATAATATTTAAGACTTGTACCGGGCGTCGGAACCAAAATACGAGCCCGATACCAAGGTCTATTAATTTATTTCCTTTAATAATTGCATCAAAAACAATTTCACATAAAAATTCATAACTTGGGCTCTAGGCCTCGAATTCGACTCCGGACACATGTCCAAGTCCCATATTTTCCTACGGACCTCTCGGGACCATCCAATCTCGGGTCCGGATCCGTTTACCAAAAATGTTGACCGAAGTCAACCATATCAATATTAATATCATTTTTATCCAAATTTCTCATAGAATTCATATTTTCTATCACAAAATCTTTCCGGCTACATGCTCGGATCGTGCACGTAAATCGAGGCAACATAGAATGAGGTTTTCAAGGCCTCGGAAGCTCGAAATTATTAATAAAATAAGTGATGACCCTTTGGGTCGTCACAATAGATCAGGAACAACCATTCGTCCTCGAACGGACGAGAGAAGGAAGTACCTGAGTTGGGGAACAAATGAGGGTAGCGGCTCCGCATATCGGACTCGGACTCCCGGGTCGATGCCTCAGGAGGCTGACCTCTCCACTGAACACGCACAAAAGTATAACTCTTCGACCTCAGCTGTCGAACCTGCCGGTCTAGAATAGCCACCGGCTCCTCCTCGTAGGATAGATCATTGTCCAATTGGACGGTACTGAAGTCTAACACATGTGTGGGATCGCCGTGGTATCTCCGAAGCATAGATACGTGAAAAACCGGATGCACGATTGATAACTATTATAATAAGCAAACTCTGCCAAAGGCAGGAATTGATCCCATCAGCATCTAAGGTGACCTGATTAGCACCTCCTCGCCGAACCGTGTCTCTAAGGTCACATAAATAGGAATCATTATATTGTTGATCGCGGATATGCTCCAATAATGAAGAGAGAGCGATCGCACAAGCTAGTACTCGACTAGGCTCAAAAATATCCAACCCCTTGGTTGGCCAAGGACTGAACATCCAAAGCAAGTGGCCTCTGATTGACTGGAATATAAGCAAAACTGCCCATACTGGCTGACTTCCTACTCAAGCGTCGACCACCACGTTTGTTTTTTTCCCGAATGATATAAAATGGTGACATCAAAATCTTTTCGCAATACCAGCCACCTTCTCTGCCTCAAATTCAACTCTTTTGTTTAAACAAATACTGAAGGCTCTTATGATCGGTGTATACTTCACATACTATACACCATACAAATAATGCCTCCAGATCTTCAATGCGTGAATAATCGCCGCAAATTCTACATCATGCTCTGGGTAATTCTTTTCATGCATCTTCAACTTCCTCGAAGCATAGGCAATAACCTTGCCATCCTGCATTAACACTGCACCAAGCCCAATACGGGAAGCATCACAATAATCAGTATAAGGTCCCGTACCTGTGGGTAAAATCAATACCGGTGTTGTGGTCATGGCTGTCTTGAGCTTTTGAAAGCTCGCCTCACATTCATCTGACCATTCAAATTGAACACCTTTCTGTGTCAATCTGGTCAGTGGGGTTGCAATAGGTGAAAACCCCTCCACGAAACGCCCGTAATAACCCGCTAATCCCAAGAAACTCCAAATCTCTGTGGCTGATGTCAGTCTAGGTCAGTCCTTGACTGCCTCAATCTTCTTCGAATCAACCTGAATACCTGCTGCCGTCACAATATGACCCAGGAATGCAACTGAACTTAGCCAAAATTCACACTTCGAAATTTTTGCATATAGTTGGCTATCTTTCGGAGTCTGCAAAGTCACTCTGAGATGTTGTGCATGCTCCTCATGACTGCAGGAGTATGTCAATATGGAAACAATGAAGACTACAACGAACAAGTCTAAATAAGGCACGAACACACTCATGCGTATGCACATATCCATGACTCTGAAGTCTGGCCATAAGAGTTATTCTTAAATTACAACATCGTCAATTAACCCTGTTATCAAATACCTTATTCTACAAATCCCACTTTACTCAGAATGAGGTATGGTGACCTCGTGATTATTTTCCCGAATTAATGCGTCATATTTATCCTTACCTGGTGCTCGTCTCAAAGGCTAAGCTCAACGGTTTCAAAATAGAAATGGCTAATATGAATAGAAACTATACAAGAATTGTCAAATAGTCCTAACGGACATGACTCTTATTTACGAATGCGATACGAAAGTATTAATTTCATAAAAGAAGAATTTTAAACACATAAACTCTTACTATCAGGACCCAGTCCTCATATGATATCCACCGCAGCTTGAAGCTCGGCTTAGAAATATTTCACATTATGCCAAAAATTGGAGGATCTCATCCTCAACTCTGAATCACGGTGCTTGCACATCATATCATCTGAAATTTTTCATTTCCTTTCTTTCTTCCTTTCAATAATTGTCCGTCAAAGATAATCACGACATAAAATAAGCCCTCATACTTATAGGGAGCACAATTAACGATTAAAATTAGTTATCCCGAAAATTATATCAAAACCCACTGTAATAAGTAATATAAAGTCACTCTTAGCCTCATGGATATTTAGTAACTAACACCTAATAATAGGGATGTCTATCCTCATGTAATATCTCAACGGGAGTATTTCCCTAAGTAGTATGATTACGATGCTCGCTCGTGAATGGAGCATGTTAAACAGACTCGCCTAAATTTTCTTTCAAAAACCAAATCAAATTAAGGGAAAATTATTTTGTTTATAACAATCTGAATTACACACGTGATGACGCCATCTGGTGTAGTGACCTCCCTCATACCATAAAAAGTATATCAATGGTTAGGTCTCCACCTCTAAGATTTTCACCTCCACCTCTAACATCCTGACCTATACATCTGGCTGGCCATGTAGGATAAATATTAACTGCAATAGAGCGTGTAGTCTGAGTGCTTTCCTAAAATTATATTTCTCCAAAAATTCCACATTCACAGCAATTCCTTTAAGGCTCAGTTAACTTGTTGTTCATGACAATATATATTCGAACACGGTCATTGTGACTTGGTACAACCGTTCAGATCACACATACTACATATTGCAGAGAATCTCGGGGTGACGTCTTCGGAACATTTTCTTAAAATAGAGTTTAGTAGATAGCGTTGCGTTGGCCGGCTTGCCCTCTTCGTAGGCTTGACACAAACATTGACGGCCAATTCTTAACACTGCTGAGCTACCCCATTTACTCATATACTCTTCGTCATTCTCTGGGGGCGATCCTTACCCCATGAAAAGAACCAACCTTAAATATGTATAAATTATTTGGAGGACATTTCCATACCATACATATATACATTCCAATAACTCATCATATTTGTCCTTCACAACTCCAACACATCGACCGGACGTCAAGGTCCGTTGAAACCCAACACGATTTATTAGGTGATCTCCCGATATAATTGCGTCTTCCGTTGGGACCATAACTTGTGTGGTAAATACATTATCTTCCCACTACTTCTGTGTGCCTTCTGTAGCACAGTAAAATGAACTCCTCGCATTCGACTATTCCCACGTTCCGTAATTCCTCATAAGAACTGTCAAGCACAATCTCGTGGGTTCTCAAAAGATGCACCGCTGAAGGTGGCAGCGAAGACTTTGGTGAAACCTATCTGTCCTCCGTAAAACTTTTGAAGGCATAGTTGATCTATCACCGGCCTGTGCCATTGTTCGGCTGGATAAGCAGGTACGTGACTACGCCATTCGTGGGAAGACAAGAGTGGAAATTTAACTTAACACTTTGAAGAACAAATTCGCACGATAAGAAAGAACAAATAAGAGACTCTTTCCTAACTCAATAGACTCTGGAGGACAAGTACAGACGTCTCCGTACCTACCTCTCAAACTCTACTAAGCTTGTTCGTGAGTGGTGAGACCTATGTAACCTAGAGCTCTGATACCAACTTGTCACGACCCGGATTTTTCCCCAACATCGGGATCGTGATGTCGCCTACTCGTGGTAGCTAGGCAAGCCACTATATTCATACTATCCTGTTTTTAACACAATTGTAATTAAATAATTGCGGAATACTTTATCGAGATAGAAATAATTAAATACAAAGTAAAAATCATACCGACATCCTCTACCTAAGACGTGGAGTCACCAACTCACGAACTACTATGGAATACTACACATAAAAGTCTGAAGGAAATATAACATAATACTGTTTGTCTCGGAACAACGAGACTACAGCTATTAACATAAATAGAGAAAGAGACGCCGGGCCTGCGGACGTCCGCAAGCTACCTCGGTCTCAAATGTGATCAACTCCCACGCAATCTATTTACTGCTGCTGCTGCTCCTGATCGTAACCTGGACCTGTGCAAAAACGCACAGAAGTGTAGCATCAGCACAACCGACCCCATGTCCTGGTAAGTGCCTGGCCTATCCCGGCGAAGTAGTGACAAGCCTAGGACCAGACACCCACGTAAACCTGTGCAATTCAATATATATATATGTACCACAAAATAACAAGAATTAATCAAGTATTGACACCATAAGGAATATCTTAAAGAATTCAACAATTAACCACAGTTAATAATTTCACAATGAAACACAAAGTGTAATGTAAACACAAGTAATATCAATTCAAGAAATAGCAAACAGGTTGCACGGCATCACCCTTCGTGCTTTTACTCTCATCCTCACATCCATAGTACGGCATGATCCTTCGTACATGGTTCAATAATAGAGCACGGCATGATCCTTCGTGCATAATCAATAATAGGGCACGGCATGATCCTTCGTGCATAATCAATAATAAACAAGGCACGGCATGATCCTCTTCGTGCATAATCAATAATAAACATGGCACGGCATGATCCTTCGTGCATAATCAATAATAAACATGGTACGGCATCACCCTTCGTGCATTATCTCTCTTCCTCACCCAAATAACAATCAAATAAGTTCACAAGGAAAACAAGGTATAATGGAAACACAAGTAATATCAAGTCAAGAAATGGCAAACAATTGCACGGCATCACCCAAATAAAATATAATGGAAAAACAAGTAATATCAAGTCAAGGAATAGCAACCAATTGCACGGCATCACCCTTCGTGCTTTTACTCTCATCCTCACCAAATAAACAAATAAAGTACACGGCATCACCCTTCGTGCTTTTACTCTCATCCTCACATCCATAGTACGGCATGATCCTTCGTACATGGTTCAATAATAGGGCACGGCATGATCCTTCGTGCATAATCAATAATAGGGCACGGCATGATCCTTCGTGCATAATCAATAATAAACATGCCACGGCATGATCCTTCGTGCATAATCAATAATAAACATGGCACGGCATGATCCTTCGTGCATAATCAATAATAAACATGGCACGGCATGATCCTTCGTGCATAATCAATAATAAACATGGCACGGCATGATCCTTCGTGCATAATCAATAATAAACATGGCACGGCATCACCCTTCGTGCATTATCTCTCTTCCTCACCCAAATAACAATCAAATAAGTTAAGGGTAAAGAGAGAAGCAGTAATTCATAATACGTCCCATCAAGGGCAATCAATAATAATCTTCACGACAAGTCCCAACAAGGGAGAACAATAACAATTCATCTGTAATATATCTCAAAATAATCATTTTCCAACGACTCACGGTCATACTAGACGCCAGTTGTATGGATGCTCGTCACCACAGCCCATACACCGCACTCGATCACATAACACATAACACATAATCCTATTCCCTCAAGCTAGGATAGAACAAACACTTACCTCGAATGCTTATGAACAATCCAATCCGTGGAATTGTCTTTTCTTTCAATTTGGCTCCAATCCAACCGTATCTATACACAATTGATTTAATATCATCAATTCTACTCAACAAACTAATTCTTAATACCAAATACCACTTTTACAACATTCTGCCATGAATAGTAAATTTCAACCCCGGGCCCACATGGTCGGAATTCGGGGTTAGGACCAAAATCCGGTTACCCATTCCCCCACGAGTTCATGTATATAATTTGTTTCAAAATCGGACCTCAATTCGAGGTCCAATTCCCAATTTATGAAAAACCCTATTTTCTAACAAAAACAAGAATTTTACCATGAAAACATTTGATTTCTAATGAAAAACATGTTTAATGATGTTAGGAATTGAAAGAATTACGTAAAAAGTGACTTACAATCGTTTTGATGAAGAAGAAATCCTTGAAGAGTCGCAAATGGGCGTTTTGGTTTTGTGAAAAATGAAGAAATGACTGAAATTCGTGTTTTTCAAGTCTCTGTGTTCGCATTTGCGAACATGGGTTCGCAATTGCGAACCCCGACCAATTTCTGGAGTTTGAAAAATAAGCTAAGGGTGGAAAGTTCGCATTTGCGAACTTTGGTTCGCATTTGCGAAGCCAAGGCATACTGGGAGGTTCGCATTTGCGACATAATGTTCGCATTTGCGAACAAGGCTTCTTCGCATTTGCGAAGAAGGCTTCGCATTTGCGAAGCATGGCTTAGCAGTGAAGGCATCGCATTTGCGAAGAAGGCTTCGCATTTGCGAAGCATGGCTTAACAATGAAGGCCTCGCATTTGCGAGGTTATGTTCGCAATTGCGAACCCAAGCCTTCCTGGATGCCCTTCGCATTTGCGATCAAGGGTTCGCATTTGCGAACCCTGCCTTGATCTGTCACCTTCGCAATTGCGAAAAATGCTTCGCATTTGCGAAGCCAACAGCTGGGTGAAAAACCAGCAGTGCAAAAATTCAGAAATTTAACCAACGGCCTATCAAATCTTTACCCGAGCCCCCCGGGCTCCAAACCAAACATGTACACAACCTCAAAAATACATTATGGACTTGTTCGTGCGATCATATCGCCAATATCACTTCGTTTTAATCAAATCGAGCCTCAAACTCATGATTTTCATACTTTTGATTTTCAAAACTTCTTAACTTGGAACTCGAGGTCCAAAACATCTCAAACGACATCCAAATGTCACCAAACTTTACGGAAATCACATATATAATATTTAAGACTTGTACCGGGCGTCGGAACCAAAATACGAGCCCGATACCAAGGTCTATTAATTTATTTCCTTTAATAATTGCATCAAAAACAATTTCACATAAAAATTCATAACTTGGGCTCTAGGCCTCAGAATTCGACTTCGGACACATGTCCAAGTCCCATATTTTCCTACGGACCTCTCGGGACCATCCAATCTCGGGTCCGGATCCGTTTACCAAAAATGTTGACCGAAGTCAACCATATCAATATTAATATCATTTTTATCCAAATTTCTCATAGAATTCATATTTTCTATCACAAAATCTTTCCGGCTACATGCTCGGATCGTGCATGTAAATCGAGGCAACATAGAATGAGGTTTTCAAGGCCTCGAAGCTCGAAATTATTAATAAAATAAGTGATGACCCTTTGGGTCGTCACATAAAATATGGGCTATTTTCGAGTGGGTTGTCTGGCCCAAGTGATATGTAGTGTAATTTTGTCTTTTTTTAATTATTGATCATAAAATCATACGGAGGGAGTCATATATTAATTATAATTTATAAATGAATAAGTACTTGATGTTTTGAAAGATTAAACTTTTTGAAGTTGCATGTAACTAAATTATTAGAATGTTAATATATGCAGGACATACATAGAGTTCTTTCGACGGGTTCAATTGAATTCATATTTTTTGTTTTGGAGTAAAGTTTATTTTAAGAATCCATTCAAATTATAAAAATAGAAGATATGAAGTCATAACTTTAAAAATATAATGGATTCAATGCTAAAAAACTTAAATATTAAACTCCCAAAATTTAAATCTTGGATCCATCTTTCCGCGTATGAACGCCTGAAATGATGTTACATGTCATGTTGTATAAGATGTTGTTTATGTGTGACATAAATAGTAGGAGAAAGGAAGTTTACAAGAGAAATTTGATGGTATTAAAATTTACTCCGTTCATTTTTACTCGTCCACTATATAGAAAATATATTTTTACTTTTATTTGTTCATTATATTAAATCAAAAGAAAGACGATTTTTTTTTACCTTTATTATTAACTACTCATTCCCCAAATTATTTTTCAAACTTTTTGGAAATGCTATTATTATTATGGGTAAAATTATAAAATATAACTATAAATTATAAAATTATTTTACCCAAGGGTAGAGAGACTGTTTTCAAATAGATCTTGGCATCCTTCCCTCCAAGAACTTTCCACCTTACTCTTGAAGAGACTCGAACTCATAATCTCTTGGTTGAAAATTGAGGTTATTTACCGTCATGGCAACCCCTCTTGTCTAATCAGTATACCGATCGACAATAAAATATTAGCCCACTACCCAAAAAAGAACAATGTGTTGCATATTTCAACATAAATTAATATGCTTCCTTGACAAAGTCAATTCTTGTACTTCACTGCTCTTATTTT
Source organism: Nicotiana noctiflora (assembly GCA_032618575.1). Classification (NCBI taxonomy): domain Eukaryota; kingdom Viridiplantae; phylum Streptophyta; class Magnoliopsida; order Solanales; family Solanaceae; genus Nicotiana; species Nicotiana noctiflora. The sequence goes on along the minus strand of JASVEL010013205.1, from coordinate 85,910 downwards.
ATGTAAGTAATTGACCGATTTAACCATATGACAGTTTAAATAACATCGAATCACTTAGAAAGTAACTACAAATAATTGTGTTACATACACGTTATGGTTGGGATCGAGATAACATGATGCATGCGGAAATTAACAATACAAAGTTTGGTGGATGATAAATCAGGAGAAAAAAGAAAAATATACTAAACTAAGCATAATAGTCTATAATAGTTTGATCAATTGATCTACATATGATAAAACTAATATAAAAGAAGAAAAACTATCGAGAGAAAAATCTCCCCTTAAACAAAATACTTTCATGACTACATTGTGAATATTTTTGTGTACTTGTGAGAAGCTGAGATCCTTAATTTAGAGTAGTGCAAAACTTATCTTCCAAGAATAGGATAAGACATATTAAAGAGATTTAATTCTTTTGGGAGTATTTTTCCATTCCTTCAAGAAAGAGAGTCATAATATATTAGAAATTCATGGCAAAGTCCTAATAATCTCTCCCTTGGCCTGAATTTTCTTGACAAAGTTGATTCACCGTCTTCACAAAGTTGATTCACCTTCATCACATAATCTTCATCACTGTTGCTTGCCATGGTTAAATATCGGTATATATTGAAAATCTTGGTATTGGTTAAAAGAAGCCCAAGTATGGGTTAAAAAGATCTCATGTGTTAAGAATAAATATGGGGTAAAAGAAGTTCATGCATTAAAAAGAAGCGTGAGTTAAAACTGGTATTGGAACTCATGTGTTACAAGTAGGCATGACTTAAAATTGACATTGGTTAAAAGTTGCCAAAATATGAGTTAAAAAGATGTTATTTTAATAAAGATGCAGCATCAGGCGTTTTGAATACAATTATGGTTGTAAATTTATCGCTACATGTAGCATGTTGAATAAATCTTCAATATCGTCTTGATCTAAGCACACATTGAATTTGTCTTCAATCTCGTTCTACCGTTAACTCTGAACCATTGGCTCTGATACCACTTGTTGGGATCGAAATAACATGATGCATGTGGAAACTAACAATACAAAGCTTGGTGGACGATAAATCAAGCGAAAACAGAACAATATACTAAACTAAGCATAATAATTTATAATAGTTTGATCAATTGATCTACATATGATAAAACTAATATAAAAGAAGAAAAACTATCGAGAGAAAAATCTCCCCTTAAATAAAACTCTTTAATGTCTACATTGTGGATATTTTTGTGACTTGTGAGAAGCTGAGATCCTTAATTTATAGTAGTGCAAAACTTATCTTCCAAGAATAGGATAATACATATTAAGAGAGTCATAATATATTAAAAATTCCGAGCAAAGTCCTAACAATTATTTGGAAATTAAGACAAATAACCTGTAGGAATAAAACAAATTTATTATACGTTGCTAGGGTAAAATAATTCTGCATTACTAGTGTGTATGAATTAAATTTTACTATGTATACGTTGGTATATGAGTTTAACTTTAATTGACTAACATTATAAAAGATTTAGCTATCAAGTTACTAAGAAAATTACTATAAGTAATTACCATAATAAGTTAATATTGCAGTTATTTGCTCTTCGTCATACTTTTGGTCCATCATTTATAGGAGTTCCACGTGTCCAAATTATTCGAGGAAAAAAAACCTGAATTGACCCCTCAACTTTTGAAATAACCCTTAAGTTGGACCTCCAGTTAAAAAAAAAAAAAAAAAAAAAAAAAAAAAAACTTTTTCTAATGCGAGGTAACATTAGAGACAAAAACGGACAAAATTGCTCAATTTGAGATAATACAGGAGCAAATTTGATCTATTTCACTAGAATATTTCATACAATGAACTAATTCTAACCCCAAATAAAGGTTTGAATACATTATAACCAATAAAGGTTTGATATATATATCACTTCGATTTGTTCGAGTTTGAGGTCTTTCCTTGTGTTGGTTTGATGTATCACTTCGATATGTTATGTGTCATTCTGGTTCACTTGGTATTCTATCACATACAGGCGGAACTAGGATTTGAAATTTACAGATTTTAAATTTGCAGTTCTTAATTTTTCGGTTTGCAATTGAATATTTATATTTTCAGTAAATTTTTAACTACATATAATAAGTGAGAGTTGTTGGTACGACGATAGGGTAATTTTGAAACTTCACTGAGTCCAGCTGTTATGCATCGTGTATACACGTGTATGCTGTAATACGACACATATGTTTTCATTTAGTAAGTATATAAGTGAGTCTAACAAAAATTAGTGGATTCGTCTAGACCCGTATATACTAGTATGACTCCGCCCCTGATCGGATATCGCTTCTTATGGTAAGTGCAAATATAGATAACATGGAAAATTAGAAATGAGGGTACATAACCAACTAAAATCGATGAAATCGCAAAGTATAGATAAACTTTATTGAAAAAAGTATTACTATTAATTATTGAGAATTCTCCATTATACTCTGTATGAAACCTCCAATAGAAGCGTAAGAAGTTCCACCTTCCATTTGTGCTGCTCTGCTCTTCTTCTTCATCTCCTTCACCTTCACCCGAATTTCACTTTCGGGATCCATAATTTCTTTTATTGCTCTCTCAATTTCCTCGGCTATCACTATAACTTCTTTGCCCATCACTTTCATATCCTTCCTATAATCCATCTTAATCTCCACTGCCATTCCCAAATCCTTAACCAATTGAAATGCATTCGCTTGTTGCTCCGCGTACATTGGCCAAGTTGCTATTGTCACGCCAAAGTACGTACTTTCCAAAGTCGAATTCCATCCACAGTGTGACACAAATCCTCCTACCGATTTATGTGACAAAATCGCCAACTGAGGTGCCCATCCTATTACTTTTCCAATCCCTTTTGTTCTTTCCAAGAACCCTTCTGGCAAGATTTCGTCAAGATTTTCATAGTCACTTGGAAATCTTGCATCTTCGGTTGGTGATCGTCTTAACGACCACAAAAACCGACCCCCACTCTGCTCCAGAGCATGCGCTATTTCCTTAACTTGTTCTATTTCAAAGCTTCCACCACTACCAAAACAAAGGAACACTACAGATGACGCAGGTTGATGATCTAACCATTTCATAATATTCTGTTCAGATGAACCTAATTTTTCACCTTGAGTATTACCAAGGTTCAATACTGGTCCGACATGGTATATAGGTGGAAGATTCTTGTCGCATGACAGCGAGTTTAATGCATGGGATTCGAGCTCTAGAAACGTGTTTATCATAATACCTTTTGTTTCTCGGAATCTTTTTGCGAGATCAAGAAACATTGTTGAACCACCTTCTTTGTCTAAGGCTACAGAGGGCAAACATTTTGCTGGAAATGAATTGAGATATGTTGCTATAGAGAGGTCTTTTTCAGGTTCGTCTTTATACTTGGTAATATCTTTGTTAAATTCATCCCTGAGATTCTGTAAGTGAAGCTGAAGACCAAGAATTGCTGCACAAGAGGTGTAGAAAACATAGGTTGGTAGCTCGAACTCATTGGCCACGTCTATCATTGAGGTGCAGAACAGGTCGATAACAATCCCTGGACAATTAATTTTAGAATGGTAAGTAAACTTTATCATTATAACGGTAATGTCATAAAACTATTTCTTGTAACATTAGGAGTGAATATTACCAACTACATATAGTAAAAGTCGTTAAACTTTATTCACTGTAACATTAAGTCATTAAAATATTACTCTGTCACATAAAACAACTCAACTTTATCTAGTAAAACTACTACAGTTTGTCCACTACAACGATAAATCTATGCATAAGGTAATTTTACTAACAATAACATCGTACTCAGTGTAATCTCACGTATCCACGTAGTGGGATCGGAGATGGTAGTGTGTATGTAGACCTCACCCTTACCTTGTGGAGATAGATTGGTTGTTTCCAATAGACACTCGACTCAGAAAAGCATAAGCAACACATTGAAAAGAAAAATAAAAAGGGACAACACCGAGGAGCCATATAAAAACTAACATAAATAACAATAAGATAGTGAGATGACCGAAAATGCAAGAAATGGCACATAAACCTACTACCAACATAATGCGAAAGTACGTACTAATACAACCAGTATGAACAATCTAGACTATCTAACCTACTACCTTAATTCTTAACCTCCGCACTTTCCTATCAAGGGTCATGTCCGAAGGTAATTTTGATAGTAGATAGAGTTTTGTGACTGGTAATATCAAATAACCATTTACATTTACTAGGCAATATAATTGAGTGACTTGAATAAAGTTCAGTTAGTTTAACATGACAAGAAAAAAAAATAGATTAGTAACTTTACTGATATAACAAGTAAAATCCAATGTCTATACGTGAAATTGACACCAACCTGCTAGTGTAGTATTTGATTCTGATTTGAGAATTTCGGAAACAGCATCTCTAACTGCAGGCTTATGACCAGCAATAAACGCAGTAAAAATGTTGTTTTTGAGTAGCAGCCTAATGGAATCGTCCTGAGGGAGTCGAATGAATTTCAAACGCAAGCTGAAATTGACGACTGATTGGATATAAGAATCGAGTTTGTTATCGTTAGGCCATCGGATGATGAGGACTGTGATAGATAGCTGTTCTTCTCTAGCTATAAGAAGCTTTGCCATTTCAACTGTGGATACTAAATGACCAATTCCTGGAGAAGGAATGAAGACTAACTCTATTTTCTTGGTATCTTTCATTTTCATTTTGGCTTAAAGGTTTATACTAAAGTTGAAATTTGATATTTGTTTGAAAATTGAAGAGGAAACTTGAGTTTGTTATGACTTGAGAATTGGAATGTGAGATTGGTTTGATGATAATCGTTCTGATTAGCTATTTATAAGATGAAGATATGTTAAAAGGTTAATTACTTGGAGTCTTGAAATTAAGTACTTTAGTAAGTGGAGTGCTGACAAGAGTTGGTCGCCTTGGTGATTAAGAATGACAATGATGTCATGGCTTAGGTGAAACATATTACTATAGGTTGTAGTCCTTATATTTCATTGTACCTGATACTTTTATTTTTAGTCAATTAAAAAAAAAATGACATTGCTTCGGCAAATACGAGTGAAAGACGTTGATGATTATGTGGTCGTAAAATATCTGTGAACAGCTAGCCAACTCTGTATGCTTAACGATGTTTATAAAACGTGACCTAGAAAACGAAAATAACGGGACATGGGGTCTCTAACATATGAGAAGTAGCTTCCGCCCACGAAATCATCTCCCTTCACAAGGCTGGACTGGTCCTCGGAGGTGACGTCAAGTGATATATTACCGATGGAGCATGATGACAACAATTTTTTTTCCGCTTCTTTGGTACTTTCTATATTTGAAAGTAATTTAAAAATATTATATTTTATTCTAAATAAGTAGGTTAGCTATATAAATATTTATGACTTGCTTAAATAGTTTCAAAATCTGTTTTTTATTCTTTTAAACGGTCGGGGGACAAAAGGAAATGTCCAAGTAATTAAGCGGAGTGAGCGCTAAAAAGTACTTAGATTTATCTTGGTGATCAAGACAGGTAATGATGTCATGGCTTTGCTGGTTTGTCTTTTCAATAATTTTGTTTATTTTAAATCTCTTTTCATATTTTCTAATTATACTTCTCAAGATAAGAGAAATTTGTGAGAGGGGAGTTGACAGCGTTGACCGAATCTTTCGTTATTTTCTTGCTCCGTAAGCTTCACCTTCACGTCTCTGCCTACTTACTTCGGCTCATCGTTGAACTTGTACTCCAGGTACTCAGTCTTAGATCTACTCAATTTAAAACCCTTAAACTCGAGGGTCTGTCTCCAAACCTCCAATCTCTCGTTAACACCAGCACTCGTCTCGTCAATTAGAATTATATCATCGGCAAATAACACACACCATGGCACATTCCTTTGAATATGGCGTGTGAGTGCATCCATCACCAAGACAAATAAGAACGGGCTAAGAGCAAGCCTTGGTGTAAACCCATAACAATCGGAAAGGTCTCCGAGTCGCCTCCCACAGTCCTAACCGAGTCGTCTCCCACGGTCCTAATATATAACCTTAGTCTTAGCCCCGTTATACATGTCTTTGATTGCTCTTGTGTAGGCTACCAGCACACTCTTCGCCTCAAGACATCTCCAGAGCACCTCCCTAGGGATCTTATCATACGCTTTTTCCAAGTTAATAAACACCATGTGCAAGTCCTTCTTCCTATCCCTATCCCTATCCCTGTCCCTGTATTGCTCTACCTAGACATCTTTTCCTATTTGGATTATGGTGTCGGCTGATGGACTTTTCAGAAGTTTTGATTTTCTCAGCAATGTAGAAAAAGTTCAGTTATTTGGCTTTACTTGCACACACTTTTGTCTATTGCCAATGTCTTTTCTTATTTCCTTTTGCTTTTGGTTAATTGTAGGGATAGTAATTTTAATAACTTTATAGATTACATAAATTGTGGTGGGATAACAATATAGTCAAGTGAGAAACTAGATGACGGTCATTAGAGATTGGTTCCAAATACTCGAAGTAACTAGATTCTGAATGAGTAAATATAAAGAACGCGTTGCAGAAATGGTAATAGTTTTTACGGTAATCTTTAACTTTTGACCTCCGTTTTGTTTATGGGCAGAATTAGGGATGTACAAAGAAAACCGATAAACCGTATCAAACCGCTAATCCAAATCAAACCGGAAAAAAAAAACTGATCATGGGTTGGTTTGATTTAGTTTGGTATTGGAAAAAATAATCCGACCATAATTGGTTTGGTTTAGTTTTAACTAAAAAAAGTCAAACTGAAACCAAATCAACCCGATATTACATTAATTCAATTTTTACAAATATTTTATACATATAAATATATCTTTTTAATACAATTCATAAATATTTCTTAAATATTTTTCACAGTTTTATCTTTAAACATATTATTTCAAGTTGGAATTAACATTCTTGAATGGTCCAATAAATTTTATAGTTTATAAAGGTAGTAATTCAAATAAACTTCACATCAATACTAATGCTAACAAGAAAATTCAAAATTCAACACTAGAAATGAAAATAGTGTTGGATATCTATTTTTTAGTTTTGCATTGGTTATATCGAAAATGCATAACTTAGTTTATCTTTTTCTTTAGTGCTTAGTTGTGTAACTAATATACTTATAGTTGTACTTATTTTAGCATGACTTATATAGTACTTTTAGATTATGCTAATATTTATTATGGCTTATACTTAGTAATATTTTCTTTATGGATTTTAGTATTTTTGTTATTAAATATTTTAGTACAATATTATGACTCATCTCATATTATTGTATTATTTTCTTGAAAAATACATTATATAGTTGTATTCTTGTAGGACTAGAGAAATATATGGAGCACAAGTCATATATTTGTGGTATGAAGACTTATCGGGAAAAAAATCCGAAAACCCGAAAAAACCAAAAAAACCCAAGAAAATCCGATATTGAAAACCCGACTTCGTTGGTTTGGTTTGATTTATAGATTTAAAAACCCGACACTAATGATTTGGTTTGGTAATTGAAAAATCCGAACCAACGCGACCTATGTACACCCCTAGGCAGAATTTTAAGGTCAAAAGTTAAAAGCGTTGGCCATGAAACAAGCAAGAGGCAACACTTGTTAAACTTGAATTTCTGTCCATGAGACAATCAAGAACAAAAATTTCAAACACCATCCACTTTGAGGGCTATTTTGTGTACTTCGCCCAAAGTAAAAAAAAAATACTATTAAAGGGGCGGAGCACAGAGGAGGATCTAGTAGTTCACGAACATGGGTGCACCACTGAAAATGCTAGGAGAAAAAAGTACCAAGTGGAAATCAATCCATGTTCCTTTGGATAAATAACTTAACATTCAACCAAATGCGCGATTAAATATTTTTTGAGCATAGAAGCCAACAGATAATATTAGATTAATTTTACAGAATATATAATACATAAAATATCTAATTTGACGAAAAGATTATAGATTCACGTACACCATAAAAACAGCCTACATCCGCCCCCAGGCCCGAGCCTGAATTGGACCGGCCCTGTTGATCAAGACCAGACCAGTTGACATGTTAATGCAAAATAACCTAAAGTAAAACTAGTTTGGAGTGTGCAATGCCAACTTCATTAGTGGTTTACATTCTGGGCATTGAAGTTGTAAAATGGCCTAAGAAGCTTAAGTTGTTTTCAGAGGGTGATGCACGAGTCTGATCTTTTGAGTACTTTCCAAGCAAAAGGAAGATTCCAAAAGCAAGTATATTTTTGCCCCTTTCCTTCTTTTGCTTATCGCAAGAAAACATATATTCTCGTTAGAAAAGCAAACCATTTTCCAAACACCACATTTTCCAACAAAACAACAAAGATAGTTGAGCATCACTTTGGAAGGTAGCGAGCAAAAGTAAAATTGTCTTTGTGTGTGACCTACAGGTCATAGATTTGACATGTGAAAGCAATCACTTACACGTGCATTAGGGTATGTTGTCTGCATCACACCCCTTAGGGGTGCGGCTTTTCCCTGGAGTAGTCTGGACCTTGCATGAACACAAAATACCTTATACACAGGCACCGGACTCCCCAATTGATCTTCATTTTGCAATAAGAATTTCATTCCACTACTTCAAGAATTTTATCTGTTGGCTAGTCCCACACACTCTGCTTTAATGCCTCTATTTTTGACCCCACTCTCTTCTTCTTATTCTAAAAGTCCAAATTCAGCTGACAAGGCTCTTAGAATGTCTAGGACATATATACCAAGGAAACTTAGCAGCAAGACAAGCATATCCACTATTCATTGTTATAATGAATTCAAGAAACAACACTATGAGATACTACATTCTTTCCTTACAAACAATTCTATTGCTAGCCTCAACCCCTTTTGGTCTATGTGGTAAGTTAGCATACACTGCTATTTTTACTCTGCTGAACTACCCCCTTCATGAGATTAATATTATTATTGTATTGAGCTTATATTTATGTACATTAATAGTATTAAGTTGACCTATGACAATATGTAACACTTCATATTAAGCCTAATATTGCAATTGCCTTTTAAGTGACCTGATGATATAGATTGTTTTACATCGTCGATGCATAGAACTTATACTCTATAAAAATAGAATAATAACCTGCTATAACCGATAAAATTGTACTGTAAAAGTCATTTACTCGTCAGTGTATACAACCTAAAACTCCAATAGTGTTAATGTCAATTTCTATTGTTCTTGTCAACAATGCAGATAGTGTCAAGAAACCACATGGTTTAGTGTTACACAATCATTTACTATTACAGCTAACTGAAGCAAAAACCCCAGTAAATTATCCACCAAACTGCATATACCCTCCTCCTTCAGGGTTTGTACCATTACCTTTCTCTTCCACTCCACCACTATCACCATCTCCAAGTACACAAACTCCACTCTATTATGCACCTAAACCACCAGCGATTATCCCGTCACCGATGACTCATCCATCGGCACCAATACCACCTTATAAGAAACCAGAGAATGCTGTTTGGTGTGTAGCAAAGCCAACAGTACCAGAAGTCTTACTTCAGCAGGCAATGGACTATGCATGTGGTTCTGGGGCTGGTTGTGAGGCCATAGAACAAAATGGAGTTTGCTTTCAGCCAAATACTGTACTTTCTCATGCTTCTTATGCTTTTAATAGCTACTGGCAAAAGACTAAACAAGCTGGAGGAACTTGTGAATTCGGAGGCGTTGCCATGCTTGTTACGGTTGATCCAAGTTAGACTCAACTCATAAACATTTGGTTTTATGACAATACACAATTATATACACTGACAGTATAAAAACTTTCTCAGGTTACAACGAGTGCCATTTCATCTACATCTAATCATGGAAGAAGACACTGAAGCTTGAGGAGCTGCGGGTACAACAAAATATGTGTGATATTTGCAAGTTATTTTCTACTACAAATGATAAATATGATTATGTAAGATACATTTTTTTAGGGCAGTCTCATCATATAGAGCATACATTTACTTAGAACTCTGACGTTTGCCATGGCCACAGGAAAAGGTAAGGTATAAAACTAGAGGGAAAAAATGTAAAGACTTGTTAAAGTTTCTTCAATGACATTTTTATTTATGTAATTGGAAAACACCATTTAACATGTTTTGAAAAGAGTTTAATTCTACTATGGATGTTACCATTTATAATTCACAAAGTCTTTCTAATTCTTCTTGTAGTTAATCAGCATGTTTTCTGCACTGCAGAAAGTAAGTACAAATCTCCAGATTTGTTAAGAGGATAGAGGTTATTCTATTTTTACACAACAATCACTTGAAGGCTTCCAAATTGTTCTTAAAGTTCCACAGCTTATGCTTAAACAAGCGATTGGAGGAACCCCTTAGAAGAGATCACGCAAAGCAAATCTAATTGCACTTTGGATCTGCAGAACAATTTGAAGTATAAGACCTTGGAAATAAGAGTTATGGATCAACATCCCGTATAATCCTTCCTCATAAGGAAATATCACTTTTTTTATAAGCCAATTCCCGCCCTCCGGAGTAGGGTTAAGGCTGTGTACATCTCACCCTGCCCAGACCCCACACCCCACTTGTTGGAATTCACTGGGTTTGTTGTTGTTTTATAAGCCAATTCCCTTCTCAACTCTTAAGAAGTAAATCCCACTATACTAGACTGTAGGCTTGACATTAAAAGTCTCAACCAGCAAAAAAAACAACCATGCCAATCCACCAAGAAACTAGAGATTCACAAGCAATGAACGTGAAAAGCAAGCGAGGCCTTTCAGATTTTGTTGTTCATGATATAGTACAGCTTGAAAACTATATGAAAGTAAAAACCGAAGACAAAACCCTGAGATAAATTGAAACAATAAAGTACCTTAGTACCAATTTTTCTAATACAAAAGACACCAAGACATATGTAGAAGTGCGATTAGTAATCACTACATAAAAGAAACCTGATATAATCAGTTACTGATAGCGCCTTGGGACCTAGACATGAGCAGTGCCTTCAGTGAACTTGGGATCCTCACATCTGTACCTTCCATCAGGCCCAATTCCAAAGCCCCTTGGATCGGCAAATACGTTCTCTAGCAGCTGGCTACGAACAGGATGAGGGCTTTCATCTGCAAACTCAACAGCATCTTCAACCAGCTCATCAATCTTCTTATCAATGGCCTTCAACTCTGCTTCATTGACCAGGTTGTTCTCAAACATATACTTCTTCAAGGCACTGATAGGATCTCGTGCGGCATAATGGTTCTTTTCAGCTGCCAAGATAAACAGATTAAGGTCAAAAAATGAAATCAGCGGCTAATTATCTAATTGGCTTTTTGTTTAATTTAATTTTGGATATATACCTCTTTCCTAGTATAGAGAATAGAGGTGACCCTCAGAGACTCGTACATGCATATATCATTTTGCCTTAAATGGAGGCGATAAAGATCAAAGGGCGAACATGATCAAAATTCAGCATAAAGGTTCTTCTCACATTGCATACAAGTTTGTCGATCTCAAACATGATCAAAATGCAGCATAATGGTTCTTCTCACATTGCTTATGCCTTACTATTTCAATAATTTTCAGTTTCCAACATGATCAAAATGTAGATATCATGTTATTCACTATTTTGGTTTCTTACTACAGACCACATATTCAAAAGATTCTGCATTCCATCACCTTATAAGCACATTGACGCCAAGTATAGTTAAAAGGTTCATTTTTGTACTACCCAGCAATTCAATTAGATATTCGACTATTTCAATCTATGTGTACATTTGTTGTAGCAAACCCAATGCACTTCCACGGACAAGGACCGATATGGTACTTCTATGACAATTCATCGATGCAAAGCATTTCTCGTGATGAAATATGAAGTTCTCAAATATTATTTGACATATACTGATATACTAAGAAAGCTCAAACTAGTATAGTAGTTGAAGAGCACACCACCATAAAAAAGGGTCAAAGTGTAGCGAAACCACATTTAACCAGTCTTCAGAAAAGCTACCCGAGTTTTATATGATAGAATAATAGCACATAAATAATATGTAACAGTTAATACATTCAGCAATTTGAAAATGTATGCTAAAGCCAGGGTCTGGTTTTACTAATTCCAGTAGCAGTAGTAAACACACAAAGCTGAGTGGATTAGGGAAAAGGAAAATAAGCAAAACTAGACAGAGTTAAACAACTACAGAAGAAGAGGATTAGAACTCTCACCAGGGTCACGAAGCTCATCTGGATCAGCCAAAGAGTGTCCTCTAAACCGGTAAGTCTCACACTCAACAAGAGTGGGACCGTCGCCTCTCCTAGCTCGGGCAACAGCTTCCTTTGCTACCTCCCTCACCTTCAACACATCCATGCCATCAACGTGAACTCCAGGCATCCCGAAGGCAGGACCTTTCTTCCAAATTTCAGGATCAGAAGTTGCCCTTAAGTGGGACATGCCAATTGCCCACAAATTGTTCTCAACAACAAAGATAATGGGCAACTTCCAGAGTGCAGCCATGTTCAAGCACTCAAAGAACTGACCATTGTTGCAAGTCCCGTCACCAAAGAAGGCCATGGTTACATGATCACAGTCTGCCTCTTTCAGTACCTCCCTTTTATACTTGCTAGTGAAGGCGGCACCTGTCGCCACAGGGATACCCTCACCAATGAAAGCGAAACCGCCTAGAACGTTGTGTTCTTTCGAGAACATGTGCATGGAACCACCTTGGCCTCTGCAACAGCCAGTGGTCTTCCCAAAGAGCTCGCTCATCACTTGACGTGCTGGAACCCCTTTGCTCAATGCGTGAACGTGATCACGATAAGTGCTAACTACTGAGTCCTCTTTCTTCAATAGCTTAATGAAACCAGTGGAGACTGCTTCTTGGCCATTGTACAAATGCACAAAACCAAACATTTTTCCCCTGTAATACATTTGGGCACACATGTCCTCAAAGGCTCTTCCCAGAACCATGTCCTCATACAACTCCAATCCTTCCTCTTTGGTAATTAACTAGATGGGACAACACACACTTAAAATTAGATTAAAAATGAACAATTACAGAAGCTTGAAACAATTTCAAAGAACTAAATTAACAAAAACAGACACAAATAAATAACTACTCCCTGCGTCATACTTTATATGACTCTATTACTATCTCTAGAGCTTATTAACATTTTCTTGAACAAAAATATTCTTTTCTACATTTTTTGGACACTTTTTAAAATATTCTTTAACAAAAAACTGTCATTTATATTAGATTATGTAGTTTTGAAACATGTACATTCTGTTCTCAAAATTTTATTAAATCAATATCCAATTCATGTGAAAAAGTTAAATGCGACTCCCTCTGTCCCAAATTATGTTACACACATCCTTTGTCAGTATGTACCGAAAAGAATGACATCTTTCTATATTTAAAAATAATTTAACTTTAAACTTCTCATTCTACCCTTAATGAGATGATTGATAGTCATAAATTTCAAAAGTTTTTCTTTCTTATTCACATAATAAAAATATACACTAAATCAACAAAAAAAAACCACTTTCAAAAACACCCAATGATCCAAGCAAGCATGACCCAATTGAAAAAATGAGCTCATAAGGCAAAAATAAACATAAAATTACGATAAAAATAAGGAAAATGCAAGTACCAGATTGGAGAGGGAGGAATCATTTTTGAGCTTCTTGTCTTTTACAACCTCGGAAACAGCAAAAACAGGTTTGGATCGGCGTTGTGAATGAGGAGGCAAAAAGGGTTTTTGTAAAGAGAGTTTATGGGTTGATCCAAGAAAAAAGGAGCTGTCTTTACTCAACAGGGTATTCTTATCAGTGGATCTGGCACTGGAGTTGAGAGGAGGCAAAGGTTGTAAGAGTTTTGTAGCAGAAAATGAGGTAGCCATGTTTGTGAGAAAGATTTTATTAAGGAAAAATTGATGGATATGAAGATGAATATGATTGGAATTTCAGAGGGAGTGAAGGATATATAAAGGATGGGGGAAGAAGAGGAAGAGAGCGGAGAAAACAAGAAGAGGGAAAGGAAATGTGGAAATAACCGTCAGGAGGAGTTGGCCTATATAAGTATTTTTCTTGTTATTTTTTCTAGGGGAAAACATGACCTTTGTTTTTTATCTTGTAAAAGGTCTTTGGCCATATTATTTATATTTTGATCTTGTAAAAGAAATTCTAAGAAAATAATATTTTTAATAGGTGTTTAGACCACCGTTTTAAAAGGCTTTTCTGCAGGACTCGTCCCAGGGCATTATCAAAATGCCTTTAAATTCATGTATGAGGTTTTATTTTACGAGGATTACGTTCCAAGCGTCCGATGGTATAGCTAAAGTCTATATAAGATTAAATATTCTAAAAAATAAATTTAAATATATAAAAGGAAATATATTCAATATATTATAGTTTGCTATTTATAACCGCTACAATATCTTATATATTATTAGTGAATGTGCTCCAAATAATTTAGTTTCAATAGGAATAGTATAATAGGTTTGGGAATAAGGATTTTAAGTTTAATTACTTGTTGTCTTGTAACTATTTCATAATTCTAAGGCCCAGAAAAAAATTTAACGCTTTAATTATTTTTGAACTTAATATATAAATATATTTTTCATATTGTAAATGTATCCGGTACTGTTTGGTATTTTTCGGTTTATTTTAATAAAATAAAAAACTTACCCTAAATATCGGTTCAGTTATAGATTTATATAAAAACCTACAGTTTTATTATAAGAAAGCTAAAAATCGATTCGGTACGATTCGGTTGATTTTAGTCGATTTTTGAATATCCATTGACACCCCTAAATTAAATAGAAAAAATTTCACATTAGAACAATTGAGCTTTATACTTTTTAATTTTATAGCCCATATTTCAATTTATAACCAACTAACCCAAAAATAATATGCTAAGATTCAACGCAACTCTAATAGATTCTCAGAATCACTATTTACCTTTTAAAAAAGATTCCTCAAACTTTTAAATTAATTTTCGAATAGTAATTGTGACTCAAATATTAATTTAACAAACCAAAATAATTTGGGTGGTAAAATTTAGATTTTTAACAAGTTTAATCATGTGAGTTTAAATTTCCAATTTGATTTGTGAGAAATTTGGAGTGGGTGTCATTTAGACTTGTTAGAAATAGTATAAGGAGGTTGTATATAAAATTTGAAGTCATTTAATGGAGATTTGGACTGGTTTTGAACAAAAATTATAACTGAAAATCGCGAAAGAAGTTCGTCATGCTTGCATAAAGGTGTATAAAAGTGTATAATGTGTGTTTATACACTCATATACACTATTATACAATATTATACATAATTATACAAAAAACTGACTTCGTCTTCTTCTTGCGTTTTTTCTGAATTTTAACTTAAATCTTGCTCAAATCTACTCCAAATCACTTCAAATTTAACTTTTGAACTCCTTTTGATATTTTTAATCAATTGGAACAACGTCCAATCCAAACAACTAAAAAATTCAAAAAAAAAAAAAAATTCAAAACCAAAGCTTTGAATGGTCTTTTATGGTGGACTTCTATTCTTCAATTTTCTTATAGTACAAGCAAGTGACATAAGAGGATAATCAGAAAATACACGACCTTTTGAATCATATGTAGAAGATGTGAGAAGAAGAGAGAGAAAGTAATAGTTGTGAGAACAAAAAATTAACTCCATAGCTTTTAGAAGCAATGGTTGTAAGAACACAAATTTTAAATTTACAAGTGCTTTCAAAATATGTACAATGCGAGCTAGGTGAGATAAAACTTAAAAATATGGCCATTTTTTATTATGGTATAAAGTCATGTGTATTTTCTTGTAATTCTTTCATTTAAATAATAGTACCAAATAATCATATTTGTGTCCTTCTCCTATTTTCCTACCTCTTTTGTGGGCACACTTGGCCTAACACGTTGATGAACTAAGGCCCTTTGTTAGTTTGGACTCTTGGGAATTAAGTGTAGATAGTGTCTTATTGTGATATTGCTCTTTTCGGTGTGAATTTAAATTATTTTAACCTTAGAATGCATACGTAATTCTGACTGAGAAACTAAACAAATATATGTTGTTCATTTCTTCCTCCATTTCATTAAGTTTGATATCTCGTAGCACGAGGAAAAAATATATAATTTTTGTGTAAAATGGAACATACAATTCTTTACTTTCTTAAAATTAAAAATTATTTATTCTAAAAATTCAGAAATTATATAGTTTAATAATTAATAAATTTTAAAAATTTAGAAAATATTAAAAAAATAGTCAAAGAAAGACGTCTTTGACTTTTTAAATAATAATGTTAACACATAAATTAAACTCTTGAGTAGTAATTATGCTAGAACTTTAAATCCAAAAAGGAAAAAGTTGTGTGCTATAATAATACAGATTATTACTCAGTAAATTATACTCCTAAATAAATAAAAATAATAATACATAAAGACCCCTATACTTGTTTCAATTGTCAATTGCACCCTATAAACTTTGTATATCCTGTACCCATATGTAGTTGTACAAATACACTCTCAGGCGATTTCACTGGTCAGTCTTCCGTAATTTCTCACTATTTTTTGCTCTTTACAACGCTGAGAAGTAAGAAAGGAAAATAGCGGAAGCTATAAGCATTTACGCTATGCCCCCAAGGAAAGAACCCTGCAGAAATTTTCTGCGTGGCAGGTATAAATTTTTTAATTTTTTTTTTTGGCTTCACATACTACTTTATTTGTTATTATGACCATGTATTTTAGGGTTCTTGATAAACCCCATTAAACCTGCATTTCGAAATTCTTGATTTCCTTATATGTTGTATATAGGAGTAGAGTTGGTTTACAGTCAGCCTAAAATTATATTGTTTGAATTTTGTACTGGATTGAGCAGAATGAATTTAGAGAAGTTATATAACCCACCCAATGTGATACGATTTAAAACGGTAGAAGAAGAAAAGAAAAAGGCTGCTGCAGAAAATATGAACGAAATAAGGAAGAAAAGCTAGCTAGGGCAAAAATAAGAGTATATTCTCTGAAATTGATTCCTTTAAAGCAGGAATTACAATATATATAGACATATATAGATAGAGTGAGTGAGGTACAATAGCCTCCTATCACCCGTGCTTCCCTATTTGGTCACTTGGACCTTTCGTATAAAAGACAAAGAAAATTACAGGGCTAATGTGTAATAACTATAAGCTGAAATTTAAAACCAAGTGGGCTAAATTAATAATTCCTCAAACTTCTTTCCAGCTCCTATTTTAACTAACTTAACCACTCTGTACTCCTCCGCAAGCGCGAGGTACTACTGGCTGATTCCCCTTGTCAAAATCTTCCTTGTCCTCAAGGAAGGAAAGATGGAAACCTTGTTCTCAACGAATGATACTCCTCCCAGGTTGCTTGCTCAGGTGTAGGTGCTCTCCCACTGAACGAGTACCTGAGCAATGGCTTTGTTTCCTTTTTGCACCATGCGTCTGTATAGAATTTGTTGGGGTTGAGGGCAATAGGGACCGGAAATATCAATGACCGGGGGGGGGGGGGGGGGTCTTTTCAGGTAGTTTGTGGCAAGGTTTGAGCTGGGAGACATGGAATATAGGATGGAGGAGGAGTTGAAAGGGTAAGGATAGTTTATAGGCTACATTTTGTAGGATCTGGTATGGCCCATAGTATTTGGTTGAAAGTTTGGAGAAATGAGAACCTGACATACTGAGCTGTCTATAAGGTTGAATCTTGAGGTACACCCCATCGCCTAATTTAGATTGTCTGTCAGACCTGTGCTTGTTAGCTTGTGAAGTCATCCTCTGTTGAGCTCTGTGTAGGTGGTGTTTCAGCCGTTGATATTTGAACTCCTTAGTAAGTAGGCTTCTGTCGATTTCTTCCATGACAGAATCTCCAGCAATGTAAGGCAAGTGGAGTGGGGGAGGCTGCCCATATAAGGCTTCATAGGGTGTGGTTTGGATTGATAAGTGAAATGTGGTATTGTACCACCACTCAACAGCTGCCAAATATGAGAACCAATCCTTTTGAGAATCAGCACAGAAACACCAAAGATAGGTCTCTAGACATCTATTGACAATTTCTGTTTGTCCATCTGATTGAGGATGATAGGCTGTAGAGGTACTGAGTGTGACACCATGCATAGAAAACAACTCCTGCCATAGTTTGGTGGTAAATTAGGGTCTCTATCACTGACTATGTCTTCTTGCATATCATGTAATTTGAACACATTCTCCATGAACAATTTGGCAATGTCACCTAAGTTGCTCTGACACGGGTGCGGGTGCGGATCTAGAAGTCGGACCCTTTGAGATGAAAATTTTAAGATTCGGAGATACGGATCCTAGAACCGACACGGGTGTGGGGATTCGGCTAAAAATAATTTAAAAATAAAAATCTCTGAATTAGTAGCCTTATTTATGGCTATAATGCCACTTTTGTACCTTTTAGTAGCCTTATTTATGGCTACAACGCCACTTTTGTACCTTTTATTAGCTTTATTATGGCTACAATGCCACTTTTGTACCTTTTAATAGCTTTATTTATGGTTACAATGCCACTTTTGTACCTTTTTTGGCTATAATGCCACTTTTTTACCTTTTAATAATGTGACCAATTACTTTTAAAACTTTTGAACATAATATTTGTAATGTTTATCTAAATAACTAATGTGGCAAAATATTAGAAATTATATCAATTAACAAACTAGTCACTCCTAAATCCTAATTAGTCCCTTAGTCGTCTTCTTCAGCGTTCTTCTCTGCGCTATTCTTCATCATCTTCCCCAACAAAACCTTCTCTATGCCTCTAGTTTTTTCCAGTACAACACACTCATTTCGAGCCCTTCCCAATATGCCTCAGTCCAGTAGTCCACCACCCATCAACAACTTCTCTGCCCTAAAAAAACACAGATCTTGATTTCCGAAACTTGTAGCATGGAAACTCAAAGATTGAAGACAAAAAGCTTCAAAGGAGACAAAAGGACCGTATAAATTACTTCATAATAATGAAATTGAAGGTATTTCATTTCTCATCTCTTCAAATCTTTACTTAGGGAAAATCAATTTTTCCAAATTTTTGGTCAAACGCATCCGATCTTGTTTGACCGGATCCGACGCAGATCCCACACCCTTACCCGTGTTAGTGTCGTGTCGACACGTGTACGGCACCGAAAGTGCCGTGTCCGAGCAACTTAGAATATCACTAGGTGAGTAGGGGTGGGACAACTCCAATGAAATGTGCATATTTGGTTAGCCTGTCAACAACCACCCAAATAACAGACTTTCCATGACTTTGGTAACCCCTCAATGGAATTCATACTAAAACTACTCCAAGCTAGTGAAGGTAACTTGAGGGGTTGTAGTAACCCTAGGGAGGGTGTGGTCTCATACTTGCTTCTTTGGCATGTATCACACTCTTCGACATGAGTTTGGACATCTTCTTTCAAGCCCTTCCAATAGAAATGTGCAGCTAACCTTCTATAGGTATGGTCTATACTTGAGTGCCCTCCACAAATGGAGTTGTGCCACAACTGAATGATGTTCTTCCTTAGCTGCTCACCAGGCCCTACCACCACCAGTTTCCCATTCCTTCATCATGAATAAGGAATAGCCATGATTCTCAGCATCCCATAATTTGAGTGCAGCAATAAGGTTAGTGGGATCAGTGTCTAGAGCCCAACTTTGCATAATAAGACTTAACAGATCAGTTTTGATAGTGGACAATGTCAAAGCACCTAACTCCACCAATGGTAATCTAGATAGTGCATCTGCAACTGTGTTCTCCTTCCTTTTCTTGTATTATGATAAACTCATACTACATAAGCTTAGTGATCCATTTAAGCTGAGACCCCGTGTGCAACTTCTGCTCTAAGATAAACTTTAGAGCCTTTTGGTCTGTTTTGACTATGAAGGGTCTTCCTGTCAAATACTGAGCCCACTTGTTAACTGCCATTACCAAAGCTAGGAGATCTTTATCATAAACAGAAAGGGATTGGTGCTGTTGAGGAGACAATCCCTTGCTTAAATAAACAATTGGCTCTCTATTTTGCATGAGAACAGCCCTATTCCCATGCTACATACATCAGTCTCTACCACAAAAGGGGCTGAAAAATTTGGTAGAGTCAATACAGGTGCAGAAGTTAAAGCTTCCTTCAATTTGTTGAAAGCATTAGCCTTGGAGGACCACTGGAAGTTGTCCTTCTTGAGCAAGTGAGTCAGAGGTTTACTTATAACTCCTTAACTCTTGATCAATCTCCTATAATATCCTGTTAAACCTAGGAATCCTCTTAGTTGCTTGAGGTTAGCAGGCTGAGGCCAGGATTGTACAGCTGTTATCTTCATAGGATCAATGGCAATACCTGCAGTTGATATGTAGTGCCCCAAGTATTCAATCCTATCAGCAGCAAATACACACTTACTCCTCTTAGCAAAGAGTTGGTGTTGCACCAGTAGGTCAAAGGCGATTCTGAGGTGTTGGACATGGTCCTCCACAATTCTTAGTGAACACTAAGAAATCATCAAAGAAGACCAGTATGAATTTCCTTAGATAAGCCTTAAATATATGGTTCATCAATCCCTGAAAGCTTGAAGGGGCATTAGTTAAGCCGGAGGGTCTAACTAGGTATTCATAATGCCCAGAATGAGTTCTGAAGGCTGTTTTATGGATGTCTGCAGGTGTCATCCTGATTTGACGGTACCCAGCCCTTAATCTATCTTAGAATAGACCCTTGAGCCCCTTAACTCATCCAGTAGCTCCTCAATGATAGGTATGGGAAACTTATCTTTTGATAGTCAGTTTGTTCAATGCCCTATTGTCATCACATAACCTCCTAGAGCCATCTGTCTTGCTCACTAGGACCACAAGGGAGGCATAAGAACCGGAGCTGTACTAAATTATATCTTGGTTTAACATTTCTTGAGTCATTTTTTTCAATCACATCTTTCTGAATAGGTGAGTATCCGGAGGGTCTAGAGTTTACTGGCAGACTACCTTCTACTAGAGGGATGTGATGATCAAACACTCCTCTTGAGGGAGGTAGCGGGTGGGTTCAACAAACAGCTCCCTATATCCCTCCAATAGCATTTTTATCTCCAAGGGTATTTCCTCTTGGAATCTGACTCATCCTCACTACTTCCTTCTGGGAAGTGATATTATTGAGGGCCTTAGCATTTATAGCCTTGAATGTAGGTTCCCCGGCTTACTTAGCGATTGTACTCGTAAGACCACATCACAGCTCCCTATAGGAAGGACCAAGAAATCATGAAAACACCACACCTTGCATTAGCCAAGTATAAACCCCTTGCTGCCTTTGAATGAGTGTATCACTTTACCATCTGCCACTGAGAATCTTGGGATTCATCAGATAAACCTTGCATCCAAGCCTTTTTGCTGTATGCTCATTTATAAAGTTATGGGTGGAACCATTATCAATCAAGACATTGATTGGTTTTTCAGCGAAACCTTGGATCCTCAAGGTCTTATAGCCTCTAGAGCCATTAAGAGCTTCCAATGAATTCTCACAGTTCTCAATGGTTTCTTCTTCTTCTCCCGTCTCAATCAAGACATTGATTGGTTTTTTAGCGAAACCTTGGATCCTCAAGGTCTTATAGCCTCTAGAGCCATTCAGAGATTCCAATGGAATCTCACAGTTCTCAATGGTTTCTTCTTCTTCTACCATCTCCACGATTCCAGTGGCTTCTCTAAAGCTGGTTCCTCTACCTCATTCAATTGTTCTTCCTCAATTTCCAAGGAGTACAACTGTCTTTTTTGCTTTACACTTGTGCCCGGGTGTGAGTACAACCGTCTTTTTTGCTTTACACTTGTGCCCTGGTGTGAACTTTTCATCATAGAAAAAGCAAATTCCATTTGCCCTTTTCTCATCCATCTCAGCTGGTGTAAGCCTCCTTCTTCTGTTGTTGTCAAAGTTAGCAACCACAGGCTTCTTGTAAGGAGCTTGATTTCCTTTAAACATGCCTCCACTTCCTTGGGCTGCAGTGCCTTGTATACAGTAGAGGCAGAAAATGCACCCTTGATTGCCTTGGCTTGGGCAGCAAAATTTGCCTCTTGCAGCCCGGCCAAGTAATAGTCCTGAGGAACGCTGGTTGGATTGCTCACCTTAACAGCATGGCTAAGCTCAAGTTTCAAATTATTGAGGAAAATACTGATAGCATGTTCCGTAGAGAGGTTGATTCTAGTCATCACACTCACAAAAGCCTTCTAATAGTCCTTAATAGATCCTGTATACTTGATGTTCATTAACTCAGCCATAGGGTCAGAATACTTAGCTTTAAAGCTGTCACAAAGAGCCCACAAGTATTCATCCCAAGTAGGTAAAGGCATAGAGCTCCTACTCATATACCCTAGGTGCCATTGTAATACATCACCCTAAAAAATGTAGAGAAACTAATTTTATCTTTTGCTGAATGGTAACATCTTCATCCGCAAAAAATTGTTGCACCTTATACAACCATGTTCTTAAGTCATCCCCATTGAACTTAGGGAACTCAACTTTAGTGTATTTAGTATAAGGAATATTAGGTAAATGTACTGTTGGATTGTTTGGTGTTTGGGGGTGGTTTTGTGAGTTGACATTATACTGGTACTGAGGAGGGTTTGGTGCATAATTGGTTTGGTGGTACAATGGAGGAGGTATATGTGTGGCTTGGGTGTGATAAGGGGAAGGTAAAACCTTCCATTAAGGGGTGGATTTGGGAATTTTTGGGGTTGAGGATTAGTAGTTCTAGGGTAGGGGGAAGGCAAGTTTGGGGGAACATAAGGCTGGGGTTGAGAGTGCTGTATGAGGGGTGTGTTTACCACGACTGAACAAAGAGAATGTGGTTGTGGCTGACCCTGAAGAGGAAACACTAACTGAAGGATTGGTAGCAGTTGGTCTAGGGTTCTGAGTAGTGATATTAACCGGGGATGGGAGGACAGCCATAGCTGTGGTGTTTGGGTTGCTAGTGCTAGGTATAGCTAGATCTCCAAAATAAAAAGGCATGTCACTAGGAGAATAGAGCTCACCTTCACCCAACAGCAACTTCTTGTCCCTATCAGGCCTTTTTCCTCCATGAATGGCCTCGTTAAGAACCTCTCTTAGCTCATTCAGTGACTCGACTCCTCTTGCTGTTTGCTACTTTGTTCTTGAGCAACTTCCAACTGCTCCTGTCGAGCTGCATAACCAGACGTCTCCGTGGATATCTTGTGCAGTGCATCCATGACCTCGTTCATTTCATTAGCCATAACCACATAGCCAAGAAATTACTCTGATACCACTGATACGATTAAGCAATGAAACTGTAAAAGAAGAAAAGAAAAAGGTTGCTCCAGAAAATAAGAAAAAGAAATAAGGAAGAAGAAGCTAGCTATGGCAAAAATAAGAGTATATTCTCTGAATTGATTCCTCTAAAGCAGGAATTACAGTATATATAGATAGAGTGAGTGAGGTACAATAGCCTCCTAACACCCGTGCTTCCTTATTTGGTCACTTGGACCTTTCGTATAAAAGACAAAGAAAATTACATGCTAATGTGTAATAACTATAAGTTGAAATTTAAAACTAAGTGATTAATTCCTCAAACTTTTTTCCAGCTCCTATTTTAACTAACTTAACCGCTTTGTACTCCTCCGCAAGCATGAGGTACTACTGGCTTAAGCTACTCGTATCACAATGTAGCGGATTGATGGTTGTACTCCTCTTAATCGTAATGGCTGAATGATCTTAGCTAATATAGCCAGTGGTGGAACAAAAAATTTATACAAGAGGATTCAAAAATAAAAATTTAGGATATCACAATTGGGATTTAAGACTAAAGCAACTTTTGTACCTCCTTTACTATAATATGTGAATTTTTCATAATGTCAAGGGGATTCAATAGCTCGCATATAAGCAAAAAAAATATAATTTTTCCCCTATTTGCACAGTGTAATATTTTCGACAACAGGGGTAACCCCCTTCACCCTACTTAGTTCCGCCACTGAGTATGGCCCCGAGTTTCAAGCTTTTTTTGTTCCCTTGTTCTTCTTGGATTGGCAATTTGTGTAATTTCATTGAAGAAATTTATGTTGGGGTACAGAATTATATTAGTTCATGTTAGGGATTGGCAAAAAAATTTCACTTTTTTTTTTGTTTGATATGGCTTCTATAAGTTTGTTACTTCTCTCCTGAACGAAAAAATTTCTTGACAATGTTAATATTGTTTATGCATGAGATGATTTAAATGGAGTAACGTGGTCAGTGAGGATAGCTGACCCAATTTGTTTGAGATTGAGGAATAGTTGTTGTAGTGTTAAACTGTTAATGTTGTTTCCAGTGAAATAGAAGGGAAAGAAAAAATTGAAAAGAGACTGTATTTCATATCGTGATGTTTAGTATATATTGTCTTATTTTCACTTCGTATTGTGTCTTATTCTCATTCTCTTTTCCTTTTTCCTCCATGAAGATCAAGAATGTAAAATTAACCTTAGCTTTGATGGTATTTATTTGACTGCTAATGTAATTTTAGGGTCTTGGAGTTGTGGTGTCTACAATGGGACTACTTGGGGTGTCTGTGGGTTTTCTTATTTGGGGGATGTGGGGTGTTGTGGGGGGGGGGGGTGTTGCATTTCTTTTCCTTGTTACATAATATTGACCAAAGATGAACAATGATTAGTATGATATTCCATCTTAGAACTTAGAAAAAGGGTTCTAACATGATGTCTTCGAGAGTAAAACTGACCTGTTTAACTTAAAAACGAGTGTTGTCAAAGGCTCATTTAAGACGCGCTTAAGCCCTGAAGCTCAAAATCTGAGTGAGGGCGCTTCTCCTCGCTTAACTTGTGCTGCAACCTAAGGCAAGGAACTAAGACATGAGCCTCAGTGCCCATGAGTTTTGTCGTAAATCAAGCGAAACTAAACAACAAGCACAATCGGAAAATACATGTCTTAGCTGTAAAAGAAAACATTATGAATGATTTTGTTACTTTGTTCTTGAATTACATATATCTATATATATATTTCTCCTTCATTGCACATTTTTTTACTAAAGCCCATTCTCTAAGTACGCTTTTCACTTAAAGCCCCGGCAAACCTAGAGCACTTTTTTGAGTGTTTGCCTTTGACAATACTGCTTATAATGTAGAAAGTATTATTCAGATTAGTAGTTTTCGATTGAAGTCGAGTAATCCTTGTTTTGACTAGGTTCCTTTGCGAAAGTATGTAGAACAGGATCTGATCTCTGCCTTATTCATCCAGCTGTCAATATGGTGAACGTTGTAAATTTCTTCATGTTGCCCAACAACAGCCGAAGCCAAATCCATTTGGGTTTGGCAGCCAGCCCTCTAATTTTCAGAATACGAATCTGCAGCAGACAAAGTCCAACCCTTATGGTTTTGGTGTTCAGAACAACTTTCAGCCTAGAGGGTCCAACGATCTGGGGCCCAAACAGAGTCAATATAAGGTACTTTAGCCGTTACTCTCTAATTATAGCTAGTTGCTGCGGATATATAATATTTATTTACTCCCTGCGTAAAGGATGATACTTTTTGAATTTCGAGAACGAGTTGTTCTTTGACCGCGGTTTTTTCATGTCTTTTAAACATTTGAATTGTTAATTATTGTGATTTATTGTATTTTTTATATAGTTTTCAAATATGTCAATTCTATTTCAAAAAACTTCAAGATTTTATGTCCGAATTTGAGGGCAAAATTAAGAAGTTTGACTCTCGAAATTCGAAAAGTATCATCCTTTTTGGGATGGAGGGGGTATTTATTTAATATAAATACTAGTTTTCCCAGTACCATTTTGAGGAGACTTCACTCCATATACTCAATTTACCTGCTAATACATGATAAAGGATAATGTTTCTCAAGAACCTTTAGTCCTGGACACTAGAACTCATATCATTCTTTATCTTTATGTCTCAGAAGAAATGTTCACGTGTTGCCAGTGTTTGATGTGGTAGTACTTTTAGAAGTTGAAGAAATGATGGTGAATCATAAAGATAAGGAATCGGAAGAATTAGAAGTGTGAAATTTACACGTCTGAGAAATTCATTTTACTAGTTTACAGGCAGGCCTTGCATTTTGCTAAATAGGTACTAATAAGAATGTAATTTTTTGGGGTATGCCATTTGGAAAAAGGAGTACGATTTTGGTTGAATGATGTAACAACCCTTTTCATTTATTGAAAACGAACAATCATTAGCAAGACGTGCTAGGTAATTTCATATGCTATTTCAAGCTTTTCTTTAAAAGGCTACCTTTTGATTTCAGCAAGGGAAGAAGGTCACTGATGCTATCTTCAAACGAAAAAATCGCATGAACCTAAAGTAAAGGTTGATCAATGGAAACTCATGGAGTTGACTATTTTTTTATTTAAGTTTTTGGAGCTTAATATTTATTGTTTTGTTTTTGTGGTGAGTTTTCTGCTGCTAATAGTTACATACTGGCAAGTCAATATATGTGTATGGTTTTGCTGGAACATTCTGTATTATTCCTTTATCTGATTACATGACATATTTATGTGATACTAGGTATTGGCTTGTGCAACAGCCTCTCTGCCCTCTCGGGTAGAGGTAAGGCCTGTCTACATATTACCCTCCCCATACCTCACCTTGTGGGAATATACTGGGTTGTTGTTGTTGTTGTTGTTGTTGTTGTTGTTGTTGTAGGTATTGGCTTGTGCATGAGTATGTGTAGGTTCAATTCTATCCAGTTTTCTAGGTTCTATGAGGAATTAAAATGAATGGATAGATGATGCATATTAACCCTTTGTGTTGAAAATCGTGCATATTAACTCTATTTATCCTCTTTTTGTTTTTAGCCTTTTGAAAATAAGTGGACTCGTTCTACAAGTACCAACAGTTCTTCATCGCGGCAATCTGACCATCAGCCTGTAGCACCTAATCACACGTGAGTTCTTTGTGGCACAACCCTTTCTGTTTTGTGTTTAGCTTTATGGTTTAAATGGAATTAATGGTTTGGTTCTGCTACATGTGCAGCTGCACAGATTCTGACTCATGCAGACGCCAAATTATGGAAGATTTTAATAATGAGAAGCCAATGTGGTTGCTTACATGCTATGGTCATCGTAAAAAGTATGTTTCTAGATCTTATCTTCACTTGACCCACTTTGAGTTTCTTTCATCAATAAGATCTAGTGTAGATTATGCCATATTTGTTTGGCGAGTCATGCAGCTTCTTTAATTAGTATTAAGATCCCCAACCCTCTCATTTATTATCCAATTTAAATACTCATCCAGCTTCTTAAATTATTATTGGAAGTTAACGAAATGGAAAAATGAAGATCTCTAACCCTTCACTTTCTTTTGCCGGTTCATGTACGTTCATCTCTTTTACTACTCAAACGACGAATCATGCATTAATACAAAAACTAGTATAATTTGTTTTTTGTGTTTTTCATCAACTATTACACCCATATTTGTTCTTCTAACTTGTAATTGGCGACTTGGTAACTTGTCTTTGGAGATGACAATTTTTCAAATCTTAGACTCCTTGTCTGAGGAACTTTGGTTGGAGAAGTGATTGCATCTTCCTTTTCTTGCTATCCAGGTTTTTCAAACTAAACCATCATACGCAGTTCCCTTGTTGCAACTCTTCTAGAGAGCGTCCTCTTAGTTTATACTCTCTCTATTCTAAAACTAAAAAAGGAAAACCAAAAGAAGCAAATTTTTATTCTAAGGGCCCCTGCATATATCTGGCGGGCTTAGGTTCTTGTTCTATCTGCATTGCTTGTTTCATGAACTAGTAGATCATAGAGATTGATCAAGAACTGAAACTTCTTTTGTATGCAGCGGTCCATGTGATGTTACTGGTGATGTTAGCTATGAAGAGCTACGAGCAGCAGCATACAATGATGCAAAACATGGACAGAGCTTGATGTCTATTGTAAGACACCACCTTTGCCGCCTTCTTTTGCTCTGTATTCTCGGCTGATACTGTTCGATGCAATTGAAAATTGTTGGTTTTATATCTGTATATATGCCTTAAATGAAACTTGTTCGCAAAATTCAAGCAAAGAATTTGATCTTATCGGGAAGGAAGACTTCAAAGTGAAGCAGAGTGCTTTAGATTAGTTAGAAAGAGGTCTACATTGACACGATCAAGTTTTTCCTCTTCCGTGACCTGGTTGAGTTTCTTTTCGTCCTTCCTCCCCTGAAAATATGTTGAGAGGAGCGAGTACACTTTGAGTAATGATTTCTTAAATTTTGGCAGTCTGTTTTTTGGGAAGGAGAGTGATGATACTTTTCATATGCTTAGTGCAAATGATAGATTTTCGTAGCGCTCTTTTGATAAGGACTATCTCAGACTTTCACCCACCGTCTGTTATAATTTGCAAACCGAAAGACATTTGCCATTTAAAAAGTAGACCATTTCTGCCCTTTGCCTCCAACTTAGCAAACGGAATCCTTGTTGACATTTATCATCGACACGTAAGCTGACACATGGATGACATGTATGCTGACACGTAAGGCCCTAGAAAACTTGTCAGCAGAAGCTAAACCTCCTATGCCTCCCCTTTAGACTGTTATTTATAGTCTTAAGTTTCTCAACCCCAAGCCTCCCTTTCTACTGGCTTCATCACCTTTTCTCATTTTACTAGGTCATACTTGAACCTTCCCACTTGAGCTTGTACCTGCCTTTCTATCCCAAGTGGATTTTCCCGAGTTTGAGCAGGTTGCAGTTCCATTGTTGCCTCCATATGAAATTCTCACCTTATCTTGGCTCACTTCTTTTACTATCCAGGGAAAAGATCATAATTGCTGTTTCAGATTTGTATAGGTTACTTTGCACCGATTTTCAGTAGACCTTTTGCTAGGGCTGGAACTGCCTTGGTGCCAATCTTTGACTATCTCATTACTTATCAGTAAACTCTATCATAGTCTTCGTCTAAAAGCATCTTATGGTCTTGCTTTAACAAACTGTTTTCTGTCGTCGTTTTAATGCAGGTTGAGAGAGAGAGGAACATGCTTAATTCTAAAGCTGCTGAATTTGAAAATCTATTGCGGAACTATGTAGCTCCATCAACTTCTGTTCCTAATGCTCAAAGTCCTTTCCCTGGTGCCTCGCCAAATACCTCATTGAGTGCTCAAAGTCCTTTTCCTGGTACCGCGCCGAATGCCTCATTGAGTGCTCAAAGTCCTTTTCCCCATACAGCTCCGAATGCCACATTGAGTACTCAAAGTCCTTTTCCTGGTGCCGCACCAAATGCATCGTTGAGTGCTCAAAGCAGTTTTCCTCCTTCAGCCTCAAGTTTTAGTCAGTTGGGAGCTTTACTGAATACAGGGTTAGAACTGAAGCATGAATATTACCTACATTAGTGCATTTTTTGCTTCTTTGATAGGTAAACTTTAGTTATAGCAAAACCAGGAACCAAGTGCTGGACATTACCATTAGGACATTTTCCTATTACAAAATCTGTTAGAAAAAGCGAGCACTTGGTTCTCATGAGAAATGGTTCTCAGCTCACTTCATTGACCACTAAGCCACACCCTTGGGTAAAAAAATAAGCGATTATTTTTCTCTCACACGTGTATTTTCGACCATAAATCTGCGTACCACTAGAGATTTGGCTTTTACCAACTTCTGACTACATTTTTTTTAATTAACAGGGCATCTGCTCCACCAACTAATACATTTGGGCAACCCAGTCCCCTTGGGAACTCTCTTAAGACATCAAGTTCTTCTGGGGCAAATGCTTTTCCATTTGGGAATGCAGGTGACATAACGCGGTTTTCGAGTGTTATCAATTCGTGATTACGTATTTTATTTAGCTCGACTTTATTTGCAGGTTCAGGTTCCTTTGGCTTCGGAAGCCAAGTCACTTCCCAGTCACATCAAAGTCCTTTCACTCCCAGCAATATTTCAGCAAGTTCTGAGAGGAACCCATTTTCTATCTCAACTACCTCTCAACATTTTCCTAATTCCTCCGGCGGCCAACTTCCTACTCCTCAGGGGCATTTTTCTGCTTCAGTTGCGGTGTCCCCTGTCAACATCAACTTGACGTAAGTTCAAAGCTGTAGTTACTTAACTTACCATAAAATCATCAAATATCTTGATTTTCTCATTTTATGTGGAAATATTAAATGGTAACTTACTGATGAGGTTCTTTTGGGTGTTCTTGTTTTGCAGGAGTGCTGCATCAACAGAGGAATTCAGTGGGGATAACAGCATTTGGACAAAGAAGGAATGGAAAATTGGGGAGGTAAGCTCTTAACATATTTTCCTTGCCTTGGGCATCTTGAATCAAGATAGCTTATAGAATAAACACTAAATATAATAAAAGTAAAAATTACTTTCCTTGAAAATGGGGAAGATTGTGCATCCGCAAGCATATCTACCACTGTATTTGATTTAATGCTAACGTAAAATATTAAAGTAACAATCTTTATAACTTAATAAAGAATTCTATAGTTCGTGTTTTTTAGTTCTTGTTGCTTTTCAGATTCCAGAAGAAGCACCCCCAGACAAATATATCTTTTAGATTGCTTCTGGCACCTGCCTATTGAAGGTTGTCAGTGTAAATTAGATACAGATGAAACTTCTTTTCGTGGCGTGGTTCATTGTTGCAACAACGGAAAATTTTTGTGATGAGATGAAGTTCCTACGTCGTTATGCTTGTAGAAAGTGTCTTACCTTATCTTCTGCCGTCACACACTTCCGAAGAAGGGGTCAAATATGGTTTTCTCAGCTGTTGAAAGAGTTGTAATATCAACAAGTTGTGAGATTGTATAAGCTATCATTTGTGTGACAAGAAAATGTAGGAGTCAAATTCATTTTAGTTTGTAGGCGAAAAGAGGAAACAAGAACTTGATAAGATCAGTCGCGATATATTTTTATTACTGTTATTTGAGAAGGTATAGTAAGGTATAGTAGTGGCTACCCAAATTGCAGTTACTATGAGTATCAAAATTTTGTATTCTCAAGTTGTCAATTCATTTGCATTGTATTTTCTTTTTCTTGGATGTACAAATTAGAGCAACTCATAAACTCACTTTACCAATATGCGTCAAGAACAGTCCGCGCGGAGCTAGCAGCAACTCTGCTCCAGATTTTGATACTATAGATTTGTACAGCAACATAATGTTCTGCTCAGAGGTAGTAAAATGTGTGCAGTGCATGCTCGTGAAAATACTCACCTAGGAGTGTCAAATAGGCAGGTTGGGCAGATGTTTGACGGATCAAAACAGGTTGAGTCAATAAATGGGTGGGTCATTGACCTGCTCAAACTTATTTAGACTGAGATAAAATTGGTCAAGATGGACTAAAATTTGGGGCATAGATAGCCCAGCCCGTCCAATATTTACCAAACTTTAGTTAATGTGTTAGGTTTCTTCTGATATATTGCATAATTACTAAATAAGATTTTTTTCTTTTGTTATGCCATATATCATATGAAACAAAAAAAAAATTATTTCTAAGATAAATCAGCCCAACTCTAAGGATGTGAGACAATTAGGGTTAAGATGAACTGAGTTAAATAAATGGGCAGGTCAATAACTAGTCCGACCTTGGGCGGGTCATTTGGGCTTGAGCCACATTTGGAAGCCCTACTAATTGAGCCAAATTTGACAGCCCTACTTTCACCAACATCCAATAAGCATCCGGGAAAAAAATAGAACAGTCTGTTACTAAGTGTAAGAGCTATCAAGACGCGTAATTAAGACAAGATTCACAACAAAATGATGAAACAACCTTCATAGCTGGTAGCTGGTAATGACAGTACCACCAGAAACCATAATTTGTACTGAGTTTAGATTAGATCCAATGAAAGAAGAGTATGGCAATTGCAGGACTATAATATTTAGTTGCTTAACAACCTCGAATATCATAACTCCTGTCTTATAATCTTCTACTAACTCCTAGTTTGGCTGCTGGTCTATTCACCAATGCAGACCATTATAAACCTGGAAATCACCTGCTTCCAACCGGAACTAGTCTTCAATTGGTCAACCCTAAAACAGCAGTTGAGATGTACTCGTTTCACAGTATGGACCAAAAACACCAGAAAGTTGAAAACATAGGATTTTGTTCTGGATACACAAGGCGAAGATGGAGATAATACTTCTCTTTCAACTCTAACTAGTGTTAGGGGACACTTCAGTCTTGTTGACCGTCTCAGTGGTAGTTCGTGCTGAAGGAGGTACATAAATTCTTGCTCTTTTCAATATTTCAGCAACAACCCAGTGCTTACGCTTGCTCAGTGGTCTTGAATGATCCAACTTAACCTGAAATTGGAATTTCATCCAGTACTCAACATCTTATTCACAGATACCACCAAATCTAGCTACATTTGAGAGTTATTGATCGTAAATAAGCAAGCGGGAAGTAAACAGAATGAGTCCATGGTAAGACACAATGCAATGCACACAAAGGACGTAATTTAAAGTTCTTAAGTGCGATGACATTGAAGGATTGAAGTAAATCATCCTGACAAATCAGTCCGATAAAAGAGTTGCACTCACTGCAGCTATATATTACTAGTAAATAATAATTTGACGAGGGAAAAAGTAAAAGAACCTTCAAGCTTACCCCCCCCCCCCCAAAAAGAAAGAGCAAATGAACCTTTACAGTGTGTCTGGATCATTGTTCCCCGTCGTTTTATAATGTATTGTATTGTACTATATCGTATTGTACCGTATCGTTTTCTGAATACAATGTTTGAATAGATTGTATTGTTTGTCATTGTTAAATAATATTTTGTTGTTTGGTTTGACTGTATCGTACTGTACTGTAACTGATAAAATTACAAAAATACCCTCAATTATTTAAATATTAAATTTATCAAAAAATATGCATAAAATAATTTTGAAAAACTAAAACAGAAGAAGGCAAAACACCTTAAGAAACAGAAGAAGACAAAACAAAGGAGCACAACTAATTAGAATTGAGTTAAAAGCAAATTACGAGAAAAAGTAAAATAGAAGGCGTAAAAACACCTTTAACGTTGGCGGCAGAAGTACTGGAATAAAATAAAGTAGGTTAGAAGTTAGATTTGGAGTTAAATAGAAAAAAAAGGTAAAGGATAAAATAGAATTGTAGAGTAATATGTTAGGGCATAATTGAAAAAAAAAAATTGGAAACGATCCCACCACACCAAATCGGTTGTTTCAAAAAAGGTAACTTTTCATTGTTCCGGAACAATGGATTTAACAATACAATACAACCAATTTTAATGAAACAATCAAAACAAACATTGTTTTGGGATAACAATACAATACGATATAATGACCAACAACCATCCAAACAAGCTGTTAATCACATGAAGCAAAGTATACATCACTTACACTTAAAAGTCATCAAGCCTCTATCTGAATCCTCACATCTTTCCCTCAACTTAAAATAGATTCATTAGGGTATTCCTTACCACCACAGCATCACTCCCCTTCTTTCTCAATCTCGTGGTTAAAAGCGTTTTTGATACTTATTAATATTCCAAGGGGAAGTCTCCCCTTTTCTCTCTTGTATAACTCCAGGTGTAATATAATCAGAGATGCCTTAACCAGAAGTTACAGAAC
Organism: Nicotiana noctiflora; assembly: GCA_032618575.1. Classification (NCBI taxonomy): domain Eukaryota; kingdom Viridiplantae; phylum Streptophyta; class Magnoliopsida; order Solanales; family Solanaceae; genus Nicotiana; species Nicotiana noctiflora. Next base: position 52,469 of record JASVEL010013205.1, on the reverse strand, counting down.
ACATCACTCAACCACAACACAATCCCAAATTAATTGCAGCCGTTATATAAATCCCAACTAGTTCCACTCTAATTTAGTCTTCAGAGGTGTATCATAATTCGACTATAACCCTCAGCAAACCCCATTCTTTATCCATAGTTGGGGCCTGGAAATAACACTATTCACAAAATTTCAACTGAAAATGAAAGGGCTACACCAACCTCATACACCCGCAAACAGGCACAGATGATAGGAACACATAGCCAACAAAGAATTTGGAAAAAATGAAGCTTGAGTCTAGGCATGTGTAATTTTAGGTGATTATTTTTCATTGAAACAAACAATTATTTTGGAGTCTAATAACCAACTCCTATATGTGTTCCCGATAGTTAAATCCATATAGCCACTTTTGATTCTAAAATATTTTCTCCATTAATTACTCCATATTCTCTCATTTCATATATAGATATTTTCCTTCGCGAGTAAGTTGACCGTGAGCTTTAACAAATATATTGAAGAATGAGCGGTAAAGCGATTGATCAAGAAAGATCTTTTCTTCTTCTTGTATATAAGATTGTGACATGCATATGTTTGGTAAAGATTTTGCGAGGTTACGCTCATAATTTAGTACGCTTGAATAATCAAAGACCAAAATAACATCATCAGCAACATTTCCACTAAAAAAGACCAGTTTTTTCACCAACTTCATGTACCAACTAAAAATGGCCAACCAAGAATTAGGAAAATGAAATTAAAATCTCTAGTGAGTGTAGATATGGGTAAATTTAGGTGCTTTTGTTTTTTGGGCTTTGAACACATTTGGTCGGTCCAAAATAATTACAGCCGCTTGCCAAATACACAAAAAATATACACTGATTGTATATTATATACTATAAATTATTTATTAATATACAGAAAATATACATTTGCAAGCTATTATTGAGGAGCGGCTACACTGTTCTTTTTTTTTTTTTTTTGCATTGAAACAAAATTTATTTTGAAGTCAATTGGTAGTTCACAAGCTCAGAATTAATCTGCACAAGCTCAAGTAATATAAGACTAAACAAACAGAATACAAGTGCGCACACACACACAGTGAGAAAAAGGAGATTACGCGGTCACCGATATTGCAGTCGTTCTTCTCGTCATGAGCCATGAATTTGGAGGTGCGCTTAACATATCGATTGTAAAGCTTGTTATGGAAGAGCCGATCGACTGCCACCACTACTGATTTCTGCATTTTGTTCGACACTACTCTCCCTACCACCGGCTTCATCGCAATTACAGTGCTAAAACCACCGTCTACGGCCTAAACCCTACTATGTCGACTGTGACGACGCCATTGAATTTGAGACTTCGTTTTTCACTAATCATATATTGGTGATGTGCACCATCTTCCCTTAAGTTTTCAATAAGTGGCTTTTAGACCCATGTAATTTGTTTTCCTGTACATTATCAACCCTTGTTAGTATAAAGTTGGGGGAGAGGATACCCACTTTAAAAAATAACTATATCTTGTATAAGCAATAATTGGAAAAGAATAGTATTAAAAGAAATAGCTGCTGCTTATTATAAATATATCTTGTAGGTGTTAGCTTTAAATTTTATTCAAAATTCATCGCAACATAGTAGTAAGATGTATTTTATTATCATATGAAGTAAGATAAGATAATGATTTAACGTTCAACCACATTAAGAAAATGGCATAAAGAATGAGAATATGTATTATAGTGATTACAAACACTATTAATGTTTATAATGCACTATGCAAAATTTATATATACATATATGGGTTTAATTAAGGCAAAAAAGATCAAATCATACCAAATAAAGAATCAGTAAGAATCCCAAAGTTATGCGGGCAAGCAATTAAGGCAGAGATGATCAATTAATGTTATAAATGAGGAAACAAAAATAAAGTCTATGCATGCCAATCTTTAACGGAGTAATCAATCAGCCAGAATTTTAAAGTAATGTTGATTTCTAGAAAGAATATATATCAATTCCCATAAATAGAAAATAAACTAAGTAAAATTCCACAGAAACATAGAACTTATTCGAAAAATTAGGTCAGAATACTAATGGGGCTCAGTTAGAGAGAAAATCATGAAAGAGTCAGCAAGTTTAGCAGACAAAATAAGGTAAGAAATAAATAGTCAAGATTCGACACATAATTTTAACAAAACAAATAGTTAAATCGACACTGGTTCAAGGAGAAAGATGTAGGTCTTAACATGAATAGTCAAAATGAACGCAAACATATGGAATCAGTGAAAAGGTTGAACTAAGAAGTTAAGTAGAGCATATTAGGGCAAGAAATCCACGAGACATTCAAATGGCCAAAGAGAAATCATAGGAACCCAAACAAGAACAAAGACAATACTCAAATAACCCAGAAACCAATCAAAAGAGTCGAGAAAATTAGGACTTTTAGTAGAAACGAGTTGAAGTTGTAGCAAACCTACAAAATCAGTTCGTAACACATGAGAAGCAGAAGATCAAGCACTCAAAAATCGTCAAACATTTTGTTAAAGAAATTTCGGAAACCCTAGTTTAGAAAAAGATGAAAATCATATGATTCATGTAAAGAATCTCAAGGTTATTGTAAAAATCATAAGAAATAAGTTAAAATCATCTCAATTTGTACATATCTAAGAGGTTCAGAAGAAACCTGCTTAGAAACTCGTAGATCGTAGTCAATATAGGATGATCTTACTCAGAATCACACTGGAACGACTTGAAACAAGCGAGAAAGGAACCATAGATGTAAGACAACTAACCCTGGCCCCTTGAGGACCCTGGAGATGGCAAGATTAATGTGAGGGAGGCCATTGGAGGTTTGGGAGGTGGTGAGAAACCACCATAGATAGCCATGGGTGAGTGTCAGTGAGGTTTGAGAGCGTTTGAGAGAAGAGAGGGGTTTCACGGCGGCGGATGGTGTAGAAGGATAGGGTTTGGTGGGAGGGGGATCTTTTGGATTATTTTAGGAAAGGTTGTTTGTGGCCATTGATCATAAAGATCAACGGTCGAGATTAAAGGGTACTGGGGTCCAGATCGGGTCTTCAAGTTTAGTCTGGGTAAATTTAATTGGGGATTGGGTTGAATTGGGGCTGAAATTGAAATAAAAATAACCTAGATTTTAAATAGCCACTTTTAATAACTATATAATTTATAAATATAATAAATGAATTCCAAAAAATATCTTTTTGTACTAAAATGATTTAAAATACTTATTTAATATTTTAAAAATATAAAAGACCATTTTATGCATCAATAATGTAATTATGCACTGGTATAGGCTATTATTGCAAAGATGTCCAATTAGCCTAAAATTTAAATATAACTATAGAAAATGCACTAAAAATATTTAAACATTATGTTGGCATAAATAAAGAATTTAGATGACTAACATCACAAAAATAATTTGAAAAATAATTATTGGATATTTTATAAATAAAAGAGAGGAAATAAATATATTTTGGAGCTCTTACAATTATAAAAAAATTTATAAAAATGCTTATGCATGCTTATAACTGTGAGGACATGATTTTTGCCCTATATATGAATTATTCCCAAGAAATTCCAAACAAAAAGATTTCTTTATTATTTTATAGTTTGTTGTGAATTTTGTGGCATTTTTTGTTAATTACTTGCATTTTTATTTGTGCGTTTTTATTCATATGAAAAATATAAAAAATATGAATGACATTTGCATTTAGGATCTGATATCATATTTTAGGATTAATTAGTGGTTAAGTTGTCTCAAGAACAAAATATAAAGAAAATAACAAAAATAGTTTCCTTTGCATTTTATTGATAAAGGTTGAATTGGTTACGAAATAGACTTTAAACAATATTAGAAATTAATTAGCTTAATTTTGGAAATAAATTAGGTTTCATTTCAATTTTTGCATTGTTTATGAAATCAGGAAAATATAAATGAAATACAAAATAAGTAAAAAAAAATAAAAGGAGAAAACAAAATAAATAAATAAGAAAACCAAATTGGGCCAAACTTGATGTAGCCCAAACCAAAACCCTCCACAATTCGGACTAAACACTACCCTAGTCCGGCCCAAAAATCACCCAGACCCGGTCCGTCTCCCCTGCCTCACGAAACGACGTCGTTTGGTCATAGTTTAATCCCAGCTGCCGAGGATCTTTGATCCAACGGCTAGGAACTAACCAAAACTTGATATAAAAGTGTCCTAACCTCCCACCCCATATCATCGTCTCTAACACACCCCACCACAGACCCTGTGACGCCGTCGTCGGAAATCGCCCACGGCGGGGGCTTGTCTCCGTTTGACCCCAAAATTACACCCTGGATTCCCCTCGTTCTCCTCTATCCAAATCCACCATCTGTCTCTCTTAAACGCATCCAGATGCTACATTGTGCAAACCGGTCCAAATTAACACTATGTGATCACCTTCATCTCCTCTACCCAACCCCCCAACCTCATTCCTCGAACATGGTCGGAAATGTTCGAATATCAATTTTAAACTTTCCGGCCAAAATACTAAGTGTTCCAAATCATACCAAATTGGCACCATGCAATCCTCTCACCATCCTCATGAAGATTCTATCATCTAAGGCGATCAAATATCATCGGAAATGGCCGATTCTAAAAATTGATGACTAGCCGAAAATTTGCCGATAAATTTTCTTTGTTTGTATTTGGACCTTGTTTGGATAGATTTTCCCCTCTTATTCCTTTATTTTAATTTTGTCTGTGTTAGTTTTCTTCTAAATCTTTGTAACTACAAGTTGATTATTTGTCAATTCAGTAGTTTCTTTCCCTGAGTTTAACATTCATGATTGATTGATGCCTTAGTATATTATTTTGTTTTGTTTGATATGAATTTGATTTTAACTAGTTGTGGTTAATTCTGTCAGTAGGTTAATTAATCTAAATATTCATTTCTTATTCTTTAACTGTGTAGCCTAGTTTAGATTATTGGTGTTATAATTGATATGTAGTTCGAACTAAGGTAATTTCAGAATAATGTCATTTGGGTCATAATTTTAGAGTTGTTTGAATGTGTGTTAGCTAAGATGGAGGGGATGGAAACAATTTGGATAATTGCATATAGATAAGAGGGTAGTATTGATATTCTTCAAGTAAATGACAACACTAGAATAGTTTAGACATAGGACTCTAGTGAATACTTCAGTAAACTCAGGGTATTTCCTTGAGTAACAAGTAAGAAAATGAGGGGTAAATCGGTAAAAACTAAAAAATTAAAAAGGGACTAGGAATTCCCCCAATTCCTCTCCTTGATTTTCAGATCTGATTTGAAAATTTAAGCATTCAAAAACTCAAAAATAATAGAAAACCTCTAAAAATAAAAAAATAAAAATAAAAAACTCAGGAAGTACTGTTCCATTGGAGATTTGAAGTCAATTTCGAATTTCAATCTCTGAACTACATTATTTTAGTCTCAATGTTTTAGCTGATATATTCTAGTGGTGTTTGGGTATGTTTCGAAGGGATTTGAGTCCAATCAACGCTAATTTGGGTTGATTTTGCTAAGTTGTTTGTTCCAGCATTAATTCTAGAATTGGTGTTGGGTCTGTTTGAGTTTTTTACAAAGTGTATTTGGTTCACTATTGATTTTAATCATCTCCCACTGATTCCTGGGCTAATTGAGTGCTGATTTGTTGATGTTGCCTGCTATCCACTACTGGTGATCCTATTTTCCTATTCCCGTTGACTTAATTCCAGGTACATGTTCCAAACTTCATGTAAATCACCAGCTGGAAAATGAAATGAAGAGCAATTTCACTTATGGCTAATTATTTTGATAATTCTATTGTTGTTTAAATAGTATTATGTTGTAGCTTTAAAAATAATTTTGTTCTCATTTTGTATTTCTGAATATGACTGTGGCATTCTGCTGTAGCTTTGAATGAATATTGTTGTAATTTGGTTTTTGCTTATTAGTTTAGGACTGTCTCTGAATTGATAATAGGTATTGGGCTTTGTTTCATTAGCCCACTAACTGTGTAGTCAAAATTGAACAATGAGTCGTTGAGTAGTTAAAGGGTTAACCCTCTTGAGCACTGATATTGGCTCAAAGGAGAATCAGCTTTGTCACTTAGGAATTAAACGTAGCCTTGTGCTTGCTGGTATTTAAATACACTTATTCATTTTTAGCATGTATATTTGTTGGTGTTCCTAAAGTGAAACTCATTTGTTATAAGGTTTGTTAGCTTCATGATTAATCTGAAATGTAATGTGAATTTGCTAAGTCTGTTTGTCTTGTTAGAGGACAAAAATTATGGATAATATATTAAGCGTTTTGCTCTAATTGATTTGGGGTCGTTTTACTTATTAACGTCATGGAAATTTAGTACGTTTCTTTCATTTTGTAATCAAAAATTTCAAGGGCTTGTTTTGGTTGCCAGATGCAAACGTATATGAGATTTTGAGTTCCAAAGACTTTGAATGTAAATTACTTTAGAAAAGAAAAATGTTCCACTGTTGTTTCACCTTTCCTCATGTTATGGTACTTGCTGATTTTGAAATCGAATTATAAAATTTGGGTTTTCGACGGGTTCAAGCTAAGAGGTTCATCCTTTCTGTTTGAATCCGGACATGAACTTGAAGCCAGAATTTTATAATGTTAATTAATTAAGGCTCTTTAGAGACAAATCTAATAGAAAAATTATAGTTTGCTCTAGGACGACCTTTAAATAATAATAATGAGATGAGCCTCGCCACACAAAATTTCATAATTTGCGGGGCCCTCATTAAATACTTCATTAAAAATACTCAGAATTTGGGGCGTGCCATCTAGCAAATTTCACGGCCTCCCATACAGATAATAACCTTTTAGTCGCTTTAGGTGCACTTTTAATAATTTTATCTTCTTAAATTCGGGTGCATTTCATGCAACCCAAATCCAAATCCAAAAATGCTGAATAGAATGTGTCGAGGATCCGGGTGTATTTAATCTGAAAACACATTCTTAAATGACGTACACTTTCTTAATAATCAACTAAAAGCGGTAAATAATTCTAAAAGTTGCACTATAGGTTTTAACATGTATAAAATCAAATTTTAGCTAAATATAGCAGTTGAACAATCGTGCTAGAACCATGGAACTTAGGAGTGCCTAACACCTTTTTCCGGGTTAACAGAATTTCGTACCTGGATTTTTGGTTCACGACTGTTAAATAGAGTCAAACCCTTTCCTCGATTCGGGATTCAAACTGGTGATTTGAGATACCATAAATCTCCCAAGTGGTGACTCTGAATCTCTTAATAAACGAATCCCGTTTCGATTATCATTTAATTGGAAAAACTCCTTTTATTATACTCATCTCAGGGTGTAGTAGCAAAAAAGGAGGTGTGATAGCTCTGGAGACTCTGCTGAGGACAAGAACCCAGAATTTTGGTTCAGGGTTCAAGAATTCGAGCTCAGTTAAGTTATTATATTTGGCTTTATTTGATTTGCTACATGTTCTATGCCTTATGTGCTAAATATTTTAGCGCTTTAACATTTGTTGAATTGTATATAAACTGTCGCGAATCCCTTCGTCTTTCTGAGTCTTCTATATCATGGAGAAGGGTGCACTTCGTGTAGCTTCTCTTCTGTTTAGAGTCTTGTTCCAATTTAGTACGAGGTTTGGATAAGTTACAAAGCCGGCGGAGCTTCTGTATCCCTCATACGCTGCCTCCCCATCGGCCCGAGTTGTCTGCTCAGGTAAGCCATGTCTAGATCAATAAACCTAGGGTTTAAACCTAGAAGAACAATAAACTCATGCCGGATCCCTAGTAGGAAGCTTGTTTGCATCATGTGCATTTGACTTAGGGGACTCAACACAATGGTTGGGTCCGTCTAGGACAGGTGACCTGAATTGAAATGACCATCCAGATGCATCTTACGTACTACGTGTGCATGTATTTGCTTGGATTGGCATGTTTACCGGCTTGTATACGATGAGAGAAAAATATAAAAAATAGCAGTATTAGGACTAAGTTAGGGTAATCGTTTGTTTGAAAAGAAAAACCAATGTCCAACTAGTACCGAAATGCTGCTGGATTTTCAAAATATGAAAAAAAAAAGGAAATTTGAAATTAGAAAGCAAAATGGGTGTTCAAAATAGCTCTGATTTTGGAAAATCTGCCGAACTACGCTGGTTTGATTCTCACCGGATGTGAGATACGTAGACAACCCTCATCGGGTCCGACCACTCCTTTGCAAAAATAGCCAAAAAACCAAAATTTTAATTTTTATCCAAATAAGTCGAGTGACGCCATTCTTGTTAAAACATAGGCCGAATTCCCCAAAAGGGTGCCGAAAGGCTATTTTTACAAGAACAACCACCCTAAGTCATTTTAAAACGATTTATGGGCACAACCTTAAAATCTCCCTTTCGGAAGTGCTGAAATGTCGTATTTGCAAAATTGAGTCTTTGTTTTCTTAAAATAACTATTTTGGAGGATAGCCACTTCTGATTTTTTTTTATTTAAGTCAAAATAAGTCATTACATGGCCAGGTTTCTTTAAATAGTCACAGTTGACATTGGAGCCTTCTCAGTCTTGCGCATGCCTGTGGCGATACCGAGTGATGCCCGACGGGCCCTAGGATGTGAAGCTTTGATGTACTCTTGTTCTAATTTTAATCATCGAGTTTGTAGTTTGTTATTTTGAGTCTGCTTTTGTAATTTCTCTTCAATAAAAAAAAATTTGAAAATCCCAATAATATCCCTTTAATTTTGCACTTATTTACAAGACCTATGCTTGGTCTGATTCATGCGGGATCATAATACGTAGGCAATCCACGTAGGATTCAACCATAACCAAAAGAAAAAGAAAAAATGAGAAAAAACACAGAGGAAAAAACACTAAAAGGAAAAAAGAAAGCAAATAGCGGAAAAAACAAGAAAGAAAGAAAAGAAAAAAAAAACAAGAAAGAAAGAAAAGAAAAACAAGGAAGGGAGAAAACGGGAACAAAAGAAGACAAAGGCAAGAATGAAAAGAAAAAACAAAGAAGAAGAAAAAGAAAAAGACAAAGGAAGAGAAAGTTTACAATTGAAAATAAGAAAAAAGCTGGGATGACGCATGCAACCAATCAAAGTTGTTACCAATCAGTTAAATGCCCTAACGCTAACATGGTGGTTTCATTTTGTCATGTCATTTTAGAAAGGTGGTTGGTTTATGGTTTAAAGTGGTAATTTTTCTTTACAACACAAGGACAAAATGCAATGGCAAACAACAATAGAACTGAGTTGGTTAATACCGGTGCCCAACAACAGTTGGATGAACGGGATGATGGGTTGGTTGAAGAGGTTGGGATGTTAAGACAACACATGGCAGACATGTATCAAGCCTGGATGGCTGGGAAGGCACCACCCCCGCAACACCAATTTTTCCGGATGCTACCCGTACCCAAACTCCCAACACAATGCCAGGTGATCCTCCATATTCCCCAGATACACCCGCTTATCACAACTTTTCCGACCATACCAGTAACTCCATCACTCCTCCTCCAATTACCTCTCTCCAAAATTTCCTTCCTGTCATATCAACTACCCCCAACATTGAATACCCACTCAAAGCTTGTGATGCCCAATATTACCCCTCAAAAATCGTCCGCAAGGTTCTTGATTCATACAGGAAGAGCCCTCGGGATGAGCTTCATGCTGGAAGTGAAAAGGTTACAGGAAAAGTAGGGCGAGATGAAATATCCATGAAGTTGAAAGGCGTAGAACAATCCTTAAAGAACATGTAAGGAATAGGAGACCATGGTAATGTGTCTTATAAAGAATCGCCTGTGTCCCCCGATGTTCGCCTGCTTGCGGAGTTTAAAGTGCCAAAATTTAACTTGTATGATGGGAGTGGAGATCCGGTAGCTCACCTAAGGGTCTATTGTAGTGAAATGAGAAGTGTTGGGGTGAAAGATGATCTGTTGATGGCATACTTCAGTAAGAGCTTGACTAGGGAAGCTTTAGAATGGCATAGTCGTCACGATATCGGCAAGTGGCCTACATTGGGTGACATGGCTCAAGATTTTTTGTAACATTTTCAGTACAATAAAGACATTGTCCCAAATTGCTCCTCCCTATCTCAAATGGAAAAGAAATCCAAGGAAAGTTTTAAGGGCTCAGATGGAACGAATAGGTTGCTACGGATAGTCATGCCATTGATATAAAATGTGTTGTTGAGCCCCGCCCACAATAGGGTCTGGTAATCGTTCTTGCCAAACGTGTGAAACCTCAACACCAACCCCAAACCTATCCCCCAGCTCCACATAATCCACCTCAATGACATCCCCAGAACAACATCCGCTCTTTTGTCCAACCATCAGGTCGTTGCCCCTGTCCACGATAGGGTCCGGTGGTCGTTCTTGATAAACTCTTTCAGCCACAATGCCGACCCCGTGAACATCTCTAAACTCCATATAATCCACCTCAGCATTATCCTCCGAACAATGTCCTACCATCTATCCAATCACTAAGTCACACCAAAGGGAGAGCACGAGCACCGAAGAGTCCCCACCAGCCTCTACAAACTTTCCAAGTACCCTATAACCTACATTCAAGCCAAGGGTGTAGAAGGGAAACACGGCTAAAAAATAATTTTACACCAATAGGTGGAACCTATGCAGGTTTGTTTGAGAGATTAAAGCATGATAACCTGATTGCACCTATCCCTCCGAATCAAGTGGACAAGCGTGCAAGAAGCTTTGACCCTTCTAAACGGTATGAATACCATTCCAATGCCCAAGGGGACGATATCAAAAACTGTCAGGATTTGAAAGGAGAGATAGAAAGAATGATTCAGGAAGGGATGATTGTGGTCCAGGACAGTGCCACCTAGAATATTGCACAAAATCCTTTACTTGCACATTGTGTGGGGAAGATCCACGGTGACATGGAGTATGAGAATCCTCTAGGAAACTTGTTGAATGAAGTCAATGATATTGAAATTGGCTGAGGTCCCAGCAATCTTGATATGCAATCCAGTGGCTAACCTTTGATGTGAAATTGGGAAGATGCTCTATTTCTTGGTCAGCCAGAGTGAAGTTTTGGTGGTTTATTTGGTTTCATTTCTCTAGTCCGGGTTATTTCAGGATTGTAATCCGGATATTGTCCTGTGACTCGAACCCTTCTATCTTTTCATTTTGCCTGATTAGTTTAGTCGTACTAGCTTGTTTAGTGCTGTTTAGGTTTGTTCTAAGGGTTGCACCCTGTTTTATTGTACTTATTTTGTTGTTTAAACTCTTTCACCGTCAGTCCAATGCAATTCTCCATTTCCCGTCATTTCTAGTCATTTTGTTTAGTTCTCTTCTCTTTTTACAGTTCTTTTCATGCTGGTACTAGTGACATGACATGCACATATAATTCTCGAGCCAGTTTTTAAAAGTCAATTTAGTAACGAAACAATATTGAAGATGTAAGGACATTTGAGGGAAAGAAGTAAGGGCATTTTGAGATCACTTCGAGCCCAAACTAAGTGAAACTGGGGGCAAATAGAACATAAAAAATACTGTTGAAATGTATCATGCCGCATCAGTTTGAAGCCAAGGCAAGTTTGCTCCAAGTCTACAGGGACCGTTCATGTAACGTCCAATGGTGCTAGGTAGTTAACAAATGCAGAAGGCAAAGATGTGCATCAATCAAAAGGTGTTATGTGTGTTTTCCTCAGCTTGTTTAACTGCGTAGTTTGTATTTGGCATGTTTTGGGGATTGGAATGACGAAGGCATTTTGTTCTGCTATCCAAACACTTTATCCTTTGTTATTCCTTTGAGCCTTATTCTATTTTCTTTCGTACCCCTCTTTCGGAATCAGTAACAAAACTCGAAAACTCGAGCGGGGAAGGTAAGTGGAGAAACAAGAGAAAAATAGTAAAAAAGAAAAAAAGAGAAAAGAAAATAAATAAAAATAGAAAAGAAAAGAAAAATGACGAGAAAAAAAGACAAGAAAAGAAAAGAAATGAAAAGAAATAAAAAAGAAAAGTGGAAAAAGGAAAGATCGCAACAACGAAGTAATTTTCTGACATGAACTACGTTTGATATAATCCCGAATGGGTACGTAGGCAGCCTCTCTCTGACAACAAAACAAAATCCAAAAGTCCCTAAGAAGGAAACTGGGGCAGAAGATGGGGTTGTTGTGAGAAATCTGATTCCGAAGGTTGTAATTTTTTAAACCGTGTTGAATTGTTTTGAGTTTTGATACCCTTCTTTGTAACCCTATCCAAAATCCTGCATTACGGTCCAAAAAAAGACTTTCTGATAAGTCTTCAAGAAATGTCGAGTCAAGCGAGTAGAGGTGAATCATGTCAGGGGCCACACTCCGGTACAAGAAGTAAACATTCCGGTACAAGAAGAAAAATGATGAAAATGAGAGAGTCTTGTTGATGAAATCCTTCACGGATACCCCAAGGCAATGAAATATGAGAGAAATCAAAATGAGAGAGTCTTATTGGTGAAAACCTTCACGGGCACCATAAGGCGACAGTGAGCTGAGAGAAAAAACAAAATGGGAGAGGGTTGATGGTGAAAACCCTACGGGCACCACAAGTCGACTAAGGATGATAGATAAAATCGGGCAACTAGAGCATTGAAGCGAAAAGGTACAACGGGAGCTGAACATCAGATTTGATAAACAGAGTAGGCTGTAGGTGCATGTCAAGGTCGCTAGATTCGGTATCCACATCTGATGGTTTGTTATTATGTAGGTTTCTCGTTAGGAATCTTCTCTTTCCATTATCCTTTACTCTATTCCTCCCATCCTATTTTACTCCCTCTTCTTGGGACGGTTGTTCAAAACAAGTGAGAAATGAGTTCAAAATCTGCCACCAAGCTTTCCAATTAAACAAAACAGGATCTGGTGAACACATCAAGGCGTCAAGTTGGAATAAAACAGCAGGCACAATGAGTCGGTTGCAATTAACATGCTTTGGGATTCATGTGAAATACAAGGGTTTGGTACATACCAACTCATGAACAATGCAATTAAGATGGAGGATGTTTGGTGAACGGATCAGGGATATTTTTTGTGCTAAGGGTAACAAAGAAAGTGGCGGTTCAATGAACGAGCAAGGTCGTCGAATGAAAATCAAAATGAAGGAGCAACAGACCTCAAGGATAAGGCCAGTGGTTAGGTCAAGAAAGAATAGAAAATACACGGAGTGGGGACAATAGACGTGCTTTGGGATTCATGTGAGACACAAAGGTTGGGGAGGCACCGGTTCATGCAATGCAACAAATAAAGGATATTTTATGTGATGAGGACGACATAGAAAGGGGTTAGTCCATAAACAAGCAGGGTCTTCGAGTGGAAATCAGTCATCATGGGAAGTGAAAGAGAAATATCCTTCAAAGTTCAAGGCCACAAACCAACCACCATATTTTAAACTGACAAGATTTTTCTTTGATTGAAACAGGGGCAGAAGTTTCGGAGAAATCCTCCGTAAGGAAATGCAGGACCCAAACAGGTATGACTGGAAATTCTTAGGACCCTCCTGGAAAATGGGACTTAGTTTAAATTTCAAAAAAATCATGAGAAGCATAACTTAGCATAAATGTACCCCAAAGGAATATATGTTTGTTCTAAAAGTTTGCATGTTTAAGATAGGTTTCAATTAAGAGTTTTCAGGACCCTCCTGGATAATGAGACATAGTGTTAAGGTCTGTTTAGATAACGACATATAATGGAAGTCGTAATAGAAGTTTTCAGGACCCTCCTGGACAATGGGGAGTAGTGTAAGACCTTTGAATAACAAATATAGTACGAGTAACACCTTTAGAAGAGATAGTTTAGGTTCGTAATGGTTAGGAGTTCTCAGAACCTCACTGGATAATAGGACTTAACTTTCAAATTCTTGTAATAGTTGGTAAAATAACTCAGTTTAACACTCACCCATGTGCCCAGCCATCAAACTATGGCAGAAAATTTTCTTTGTTTGTCTATTTTGTTGAAATCAGGAGCCCACTTGGAGAATAAGGAATAGTTTTCAAATTCAGCAATTAGGGGCCCACCTGGAGAACAAACGAATACTTTTCAAATTCAGTAATCAGAAGCCCACCTGGAGAACAGGGGAATACTTTTCAAAGTTTCAGTAATTAGGAGCTCACCTAGAGAACAAGGGAATACGTTTCAAGTTCAGCAGTCAGGCGCCCACCAGGAGAACAAGGGAAGTACAATTCAAATTTTAGCTGTTAATTTTAATATCTAATAACATGATGTGCCCAGTTACAAAACTAGGGCAGAAAATTTTCTTTGGCCTTAAAAACAGCAGATTTGTTGCTGGAATGTTGCAGGTTCGATGGTCATCGCGTTCGCGTGGGAAGTGTCGCGAACGCGTAGAGGAAATTGGAGCCCTAGAATTTTTTCCTTCATGTTCGCGAAGCTGGAGGTCGCGTTCGCAAAGCATTGGCAGCCTGGTCATCGCGTTCGTGGGAGGAAGCGATGCGTTCGCGTAGAAGAGAGTCGCAGGGCATCGCGTTCGCACATGGATTGTCGCGTTCGCGTAAGGCAATCGGGGATTTTCAAAAATTTGTTCATCGCGTTCGCGGGAGAGGGGTCGCGAACGCGATGAAGGAAATCAGGTCGGGCAGAGGGCTTTTAATAACATAACACCCGCGAGCAAAACCTATTTCTTCACTATTTGAGCGACTTGGAGAGCTTTTGGAAGGGAAGTAAGAGGATTTTGTCGGGGAATCATTGGAGGTAAGTTTCTTAACTCAAAAATGTGATTTTATGCTAGAATCAACACCAAAATTTATGAAACTGGGTAGAATTTGTGAAGAACTAGGGCTTAGATTATTAAACAATTTTTTGGGTTTTGAAATGCCATCCAAACTCCGATTTTGATAAATTTTATATGCACGGACTCGTAGTGAGACGAGGATTCCGTTGGTATAATTTTTGGAATTTTTCGAGAAGTGGGCCCAGGGCTCGGGTTTGACCAACTTCGTGAATTGTTACGTTTTTGAGTAATTTTGATTGGGTTATGTTTCTTTGACCCATATTATTGTATTTTCTGTGGTTTTGACTAGATTCGACGCACGAGGCGGCATATTCGAAGGGAAAAGGCATCGCGGATGAGTCCACGGCTGGTTAGAGGGGAGTAGTTAGTGTATATGATAGCATGAGGGTTTGAAATCCTGGCTTATCACATTGTGACGCTATTTAGGGCGTGACTAACACCCCATGGCAGGTGCGGGATTGGTTATGATTGGGGATTATGACTTGGTCTATCCCGAACAAGAATAATATTGTATTGGCGGTTGAAACACACATTGTGTTGAGTATATATGTGGGCTATAAGCCATGTTTGGGGCCTTGTACCGACCTGTAGTATCCTTAGGGGATAGATATCTATGTGATAACATGATTTATAAAATCATGATCTCAGTCCTAGCTTGAAATCACTGTTATGAAATGCTAAGTCACATGTTCTTGGAAAATTAAATAAAAATTAAAGTATTTTTCATTGTTAATGAACTGGAACCTGGAAATATTGAACTGTTGTGTGAGTCATATGCATTTTGTGGACTGAGTACGGATCGGATTGCACGCCGCAGCGGATGATATGAATATTGCGCTTGGGATGAATGAGCCCTTCCGGAGTCTGTACACACCCCCAGTGAGCGCCATCAACGTTAAACGGATCAGGTTATGTGCTATAGCGGTCATGTGCATTGTATTGCATTCTTGTTTGTAAATTACTTGTGTTATTTGTGGTTTGCTATTGTTGTTAGTTCGTGGTAGGTATCAGACTGTTAGTTTTAGCTTTGCTCTGTGGTATTATGTGGTTTTCTTGCTTTCAGCTATTTTATATACTTTTTACTCACTGAGTACTTAGTACTCACCCCTACTCCATGCACCTTTGTGTGCAGATTCGGGTACGCAGGAGGGTTAGATGAGCAGTCCAGTTTATTTTGGAGTACTCGAGTTGCTGAGATAGCTGCTGGCGTTCGCAGGACCTAGCTTCTTTCTTTATTTCAGTTTATTATCTATATACTTCCAGACTTGAGTATTTTGTTCAATATTCCTATTACTATTCGGTTTTTGCTTAGAGGCTCTAGACTCGTGACCCCAGATCTTTTGGGAGTGTTATTTTCGGTGTTCGAACTTCTCAGTATTTTATTCTACTATTATCATTGGAGTATATTATTAACTCACATATTCATCTTGAATTTGTCCTTTTGGGACTTGTCATTAAATGTGAAAACAGTTGTTGGTCTGGCTTGCCTAGCTTTAGGGTTGGCGCCATCACGACCGGGTTTGGGTCGTGACAACCTCGCCACACAAAATTGCATAATTTGTGGGGCCCTCATTAAATGCTTCATTAAAAATACTTAGAATTTAGAGCATACCGTCTAGTAAATTTCACGGCCTCCCACACAGATAATAACCCGTTAGTCATTTTAGGCGCATTTTTGATAATTTTACCTTCTTAAATTCGGGTGTGCATTTCATGCAACCCAAATCCAAATCCAAAAATATTGAATAAGAATGTGTCGAGGATCCGGGTGCATTTCATCTGACGTGATCCAAAAACTCATTCTTAAACGACGTTCACTTTCTTAATAATCAACTAAAAGCGGTAAATAATTCTAAAAATTGCACTATAGGTTTTAACATGTATAAAATCAGATTTTAGCCAAATATAGCAGTTGAGCGATCGTTCTAGAACCACGAAACTCGGGAGTACCTAACACCTTCTCCCGGGTTAACAGAATTCCTAACCCAGATTTTTGGTTTGCGACTGTTAAACAGAGTCAAACCCTTCCTCGATTGGGGATTCAAATCCGTGACTTGGGACACCATAAATCTCCCAAGTGGCGGCTCTGAATCTCTTAATAAACGAATCCCATTTTGATTGTCCTTTAATTGGAAAAACTCCTTTTATTATACTCCTCCTGGGTGTATTAGCGAAAAAGGAGTTGTGACAGCTGCTGTAGATTTTTGAAAGATATATATATATATATATATATATATATATATATATATATATATTAAAAATATATGAGGAAAAATTGGGTATCAACAACCAAAGATGAAGACGAAGAAGAAGAAAAATCTACATTGGCGACTTGTGCGCGAGCTGACATCCAGATTCAAAGAACCTTTGGATAGGCAGGAGCCAAAACTGCTTTGCCCCGACCCGATGAGCCCGAGTCAGAAAGAGTCGAAGATGCCTCACCTTGAGGTGGGAAGGATACCGAGGAGGCGGCCAAGGCCAATGCAGAAACCACGCCCGATGCTTCCCGTGACGAAGGCGGGGCCCTAACTGATTCACTTGGGGAAATGGAGATTGGAGATTTCTCTTCATTGCTTTGTTCTCTAATACGCCAATCAAGGATGCTGAAGCGATGGAGACTCACCACGGCGAAGATGTCCACAAAGCAGAAGACCATTTTGGTGGCTATTTTGCTGAAGTGGAAGATGTCACCGGTTTGGGTGACTTAGATGTACCGAGGAAGAGCTCGAATGAGGCTTCCTCAAGCTTTAAACTGGCCAAACAGTTCCTTCTCCCCTGCATTGATCCCGAGCGTAAGCGGCTACTTGTAATCTCAATCCCGGAGGATGCTCATGTTTTCTCTGCCCCTATAGGGGTGGCTAGATATCTCCAATGCTTGGTCACAAAAGAGGACCAAGCCAATATGGATGTAGTGGAAGTTTCTTGCTTGTTCAACGAGGCCCAGCATGATCTGAATCGGATAACTTTGAGGGCCATTATCTTTATACTTTGAATTGTAGATATCTCTAAGAATTTCTCCCTTCCTTGTAGGCTTCAGTGTTATGTCATGAGAAAGTTCTTCGAATCCGAGAGGAATGCAAGGCCGAGGTCCAGGGCCTCACTGAGAAATGCAATATTTACAAGCTTCTTAGTGAGAAGCTTCAGGTAGAGTTGGTGGCAGCTCGAGATGAGCATGCTAAAATGGCTGAGTAGGTATTCCGAGTTCTTCATGATAGTGAGGATGAGTCGGAGATAACAACTAACAATCCAATTTTGCAGGTTCGATAGAGGCTCGAACAAATCAAGGACCTTCAAGGGAAAATAGATAGAGTACGAGTCGAGGCTGAAGAGTTTGAGGGATGTATGGACATTTTGGCTTCACAATAGGAAACTGTTCAAGCAAAGCTGGATTTGGACAAGTCACAACTTTGATTTGCAAGAGAGAATGCCTCGGTTCAGGCGAAGAAGGTCAAGGAGCTCAAGTCCAATTTAGCCAGTTTGGACAAAGAGCTTGAGGTTGCCAAATCTGAAGTGGTCGCGCCAATACTAACGACCAGGCTACTGCGGCCCAATACAAAGACGATGCCGAAGCCACCCTTGAGCAGGCCAAGGTCATGGTGGATCGTTCAAAGTGGCAGGCTCGAAGGGAGGCTCTCGAGGGGGTCCTTGCTCAAAGTTTCGATATATCTGCTGAACTCGAGATCGCCAAGGCTGAGGAAGCAAAGGCTCGGAAGCTAGCATTTCCCGATGAGGATTCCAAGAATGTGAGTGGATTTGGTAGAGAAGATTTTAAGGGTGAAGAAGCTTCCTCCAATAAGGATCATGCTGCTTAGGCCTAGTAATGTTCGCGTTTTCTTTGAGGCCAATCGGCCTTTCTAAAGAATATTTTGAATGGGCCATTTGGCCCTTGTAAAAAACTTTGATATGTAAAAACTTTTTCCTTTCCAAGGATCCCGAATCCATTTTCCTTTAGTTATTTCATAAAAGTATCAAAGTAACTTAATACAAAGTTATATATTTATATTCAACGATCCCAGATCGAACATTCAAAATGACCTGAGGCAGTTTTTGATAAATCAAAGCCGATTAAGATCATTTACCTAGACTCTGAATAAGGTAATCTTTGAGTTTGATGTTCGAGTGAGAATTTTATCTCAAACTCGAAATGAGGTGGCCTTTAGGCTCGAAGAACAGTCCCCGAGTGAGAATTTATTCGAACTCAAGTTGAAGTAATCCTTAAGCTCAGTAGTCGAGCAAGGATATTTCGAACTTGAAGTAAGAGTAGCCTTTTGACCTTTGTATTTGGCCGATATGGCCTTTGTAGAATGATCATTTTAACATATATAAGGTTTTCTACCCTTTTTGGCTTTTAAGAATTTTTTTCCTTTGCTTTGTCATTCATGTTCGCAAAGGCTGTAATGCCTTAGCATGAAATAATGAAGTCGTGTTCAAGGGTTCGAACAAACTCTTGATTTTACTACATTTCTGGGTTAAGGCATTATCGAAGTTTGATATTTATCGACATTTTTTCTCAAAAATATCTTAAGTATTAAGATTTTACCGAGAGTAGCCTTTTAGAACCAGTTGTGAAAGAATTTGAAAGCCTATTTTGTTACGGATTTCGAACGCTCTGAGCCGTGTTAATTTGGTCGTAGGCTCTTTAATTTGGGATTTGCCCCCTGGGCTAATTTTCTCATTTTACTTCGAGCTTGCCCGAAGTGTCAGTCCCCGAGTAGGGTGGTCGTGGCCTATAAAGATCGAGAATTGCCTAAAAGGTCTTATGATCTCGAAGTTTTAATGATTCGATATCATTTATTTTTCAGGCGGCAGTCCCCAAGCACGAGGGTAATTTTCCGAACTCTGGTTATGATCGGCCCTTGAGCCTGTTTACATAATAGATTAAGAGTATGAATTTGTAAAGTAGAAAAAATTCGTAAGGCATGAAATATTGGAAAGGAAAAATACTTCTCTTTATAAGTGATTATACATGCTTACATGTTCTGTGACAGAGCTCGAGCAAACTATGCAGGCATGGTTCGTTAGACCGTTTGGCCATTATAAATTTTCCTATCGAGGCCCTGATGCCATGAAGTAATTTCCTCGCAACAAAGTTGACGAGGTTGATTGTCAAGAATCCTTGCATACTGTTGAATTATTCTAAGTTAGCACGATCAATGATTGCCTTATTAAAAACCTCACCGAAAAACCCTTTTGCGACAAAACCCAGGGAAAAAGAGTGCAACTCGTGCTTTCAGACATAAAATTTATGTGTCGAAGAGTCCATTGTTGTTCCCGGTCGGACTACAGGAGTTAGTTTAGAATATAAATGAAAATGGAAAGGGTCGTAACTTAGCAGTAGTATCATTTTAGGTGTGATGTGTTCCAGTTGCTCGGTAATTGTTCATCATTCATTGTACCGAGCTTTTAGGACCCTTTTTGACGATTTCGAGAACCTAGTACGGTCCTTCCCAGTTTAGACCAAGCTTCCGTTCATTTGGATTTTGGGTGTTGAGGGTGACCTTTATTAGTACCAAGTTCCTGATGTTAAAATGTCGAAGATTGGCTATTCAATTGTATTACCTTTCGATCCGCTATTTTTGAGCGGCAAATCGAACGAGGGCGGCTTTGGGTCTTTTATCCAAAAATTCTAGGCTCGTATTCATGGCCACGTTATTTGACTCTTCTATTGCATATCAAAATCTGATGTTGGGTTCTCCGACTCGATCGGGATTAGAGATTCGACACCATAAACTAATGAGAACGATGGTGCTCCGGCACTGGATTTCGATGTTGTGTAGTACGCCTATAGAACTTCGGGTAATATCTCTCTCCACTTCCCTTTGGCATTGGTCCATCTTTTCTTAAAGTTTTGAATGATGGTTTTATTGGTCGATTCGGCCGGTCCATTTCCGCTAGGATGATAAGGCGTCGATAGGATCCTCTTGATCTTGTGATCCTCGAAAAATTTAGTCACTTTGTTGCCGATGAATTGCTTTCCATTATCACATACGATCTCGGGGGCATCCCAAATTGATATATGATATGATCCCGGATGAAGTCTATGAATTCTTTTTCTTTGAATTTCTCGAAAGCATGTGCTTCAACCCACTTGGAAAAATAATCAGTCATAAATAAAATAAACTGAGCTTTACCTAGGCCCGATGGAAGAGGGCCGGCGATGTCCATTCTACATTTCATGAATGGCCATAGGGATAAGACCGAATGGAGCTACTCTCCAGGCTAGTGAATCATTGGTGCATACCTTTAGAATTGGTCACATTTTTTAACGAACTCCTTTGCGTCCTTCTCCATATCGGTCCAGTAGTATCCTGCTCTGATTAATTTATGGACCAACGATTTGGCACCAAAATGATTTCCACAAGTGCCTTTGTGAACTTCTCGTAGGACGTAATTAGTATCTCCCGGTACCAAACATATTGCCAACGGTCCATCGAACATCCTCCTAAATAGAGTTCCATCTTTGGACAAAGTAAATCGTGCTGCTTTTGTGCGCAGAGTTCTCGACTCCTTTGGATCCGATGAGAGCTTCCCATTCTTTAAGTGCTCTATGTACTTGTTTCTCCAATCCCAGGTCAAACTCGTGGAGTTTATTTAGGCGTGTCCTTCTTCGATCACCGACCTCATGAGTTGGACGATAGTCCCCGAGTTCAGTTCGTCATCTTCGACAGATGAACCTAGATTAGCAAGAGCGTCGGCCTCGTTGTTTTGTTCTCAAGGTACATGCTGCAAGGTCCATTTCTTAATTCAATGTAGAGTTATATCTAGTTTGTCCAAGTACCTCTTCATTCGATCTTCCTGGACTTCAAAAGTCCTATTAACTTGGTTTACCACGAGAAGGGAATCACACTTGGCCTCTATGACCTCCGCTCCCAAACTTTTAGCTAGTTCGAGACCTATGCAATCATGGCCTCATATTCAGCCTCATTGTTAGTCAATTTCGTAGTTCTAATAGACTGTCTATATTACCTATGGGTGATTTTAGTATGATGCCTAGTCTGGACCCCTTCACGTTCGAAGCACCATCCGTAAAGAGGGTCCATACTACCGAAGATGTACCCGATTTCGATAGTAGTTCTTTTTTGACTTTGGGTACGAGGGCCTGCCCAAAGTCATTCTAGATTTGAGATTCGATAGCGGCTCACGGTCGATACTTAATATCAAACTCACTGATTTTGACGGCCCATTTGACCAATCAACCCAATAAGTTTGGGTTTTTGCAAGATATTTTGAAGAGGGTAAGTTGTCACAACACATATTGGATGTCATTGAAAGTATGGTTTTAGTTTCCTAAAGGCGTTTATTAAAGCAAGTGCTAGATTTTCTAAGTGTGGATATCTAGCTTCGGCCTCACCCAAGGTTCGACTAACATAATAGATAGGGAATTGTGTACCTTGTTCTTCTCGGACCAGGACTCCACTTACCCCTATCTCCGAGGCGGCCAAATACAAGTAAAGTTGTTCATCCATTTTCAGGGTATAAAGTAGCGACGGTCTTGATAGATACCACTTCAGTTCCTCTAAGGCCTGATGGCGTTCCAAAGTCTGTGCAAAATTGCTCTTCTTCTTAAGCAGTGAGAAGAATCGGTGGCTCCTATCTGAGGACCTCGAGATGAATCGTCCTAGGTCGGCTATGCACCCCATTAGACTTTGCACGACCTTCACATTATCCACGACCGTGATATCCTTGATAGCTTTGATTTTATCGGGGTTGATCTCAATCCTCCGATTGGATACCATGAAGCCAAGGAACTTGCCTAAGCCAACCCCAAACGCGCACTTCTCCGGGTTGAGCTTCATATTGTACTTCCTCAGTATATCGAAGGTTTCCTGCAAATTCTTTAAATGGTCCTCTGCTCGCAGGGACTCATTAATATAAACTTCCATAGATTTACCTATTTGTTCTTCAAACATTCGATTTACTAAATGTTGATAGGTTGCACCAGCATTTTTTAGTCCTAATGGCATTACATTATAAAACTATGTGTCGTGCTTCGTGATGAACGAAGTCTTTTCCTGGTCTTTCGGGTTATTTGTATTTGATTGTTCCCAAAATAGGCATCGAAAAAACTAAGAGACTCGTGGCCGGCTGTAGCATCGATCATATGATCGATGTTGGGCAAAGGAAAAGAATCCTTGGGGTATGCCTTATTTAGATCTTTATAACCTACACACATTCTAAGTTTGTTTTCCTTCTTAGGGACTACCACTACGTTTGCTAGCCATTCAGTATACTTTACTTCCCGAATGGATCCTATTTTTAGAAGTTTGGTTACCTCGTCCTTGATGAAGCCATGTTTAATCTCGGACTGGCGCCTTCTCTTTTACTTCACCAGGTGGAATTTAGGTCCAGACTCAGCTTATGAGTTGTAATTTTTGGCGAGATCCTTGTCATATCGAGGTGGGACCAAGCAAAGCAATTCATATTAGCTATAAGGAAATGAATAAATTTTTTCCTGAGCTTGGGGGTTAGCCCCGTGCCCAGGTATACCTTTCGTTTTGGATGATGTTCAGTCAGTGTGATTTGTTCCAGCTCTTCGATTTTATTTGTTGGCGTCGAATTCATCGGGAACTAATAAAGATCAAGGTATCCCATATTCATTATCCTCATGGTCCCCCGCTTCTCCGGTTGGGTCGAGGTTGTTGTATGTGGTTGCTATTTAGCATCTTGCTTTCTCGTTGAGTCCGATCCCTTTGCTGAAGAAAGTGCTGACACCGGTATTACTTCGTCAATTGCAAACATCTCTTTGGTGGAAGGCTATTCCAGTACATTGTTTTGACTCCTTCAGATGTCAGGAACTTCAGAAGTTGGTGAAAGGTCGAGGGTACCACCCTCATGTTATGGATCCAAGGTCTTCCGAGCAGGGCGGTGTACCTTATGTCGCCCTAGATTGCATGGAACTTTGTTTCTTGGATGGTCCCAACCATGTTCATTGGCAAAACAATCTCACCTTTGGTGGTTTCGCTCGCCAGTTGAAACCATTAAGTACTCGGGCTGTAGGCACAATTTGATCTTATAGGCCGAGTTGTTCTACGACCCTCGATCAAATAATATTGGTCGAGCTACCTGAATCAATAACTTGAATTTTATTCATAAGGACATATTACAGTGTGTTGTTATGAGGTTGTTCGACCCTTCTACATCCTCGCCGTTGAAAGACAAGGTCTCTTCTATTAAGTAGTCTCGTGTTCATTTTTTCCCTTGTGATCGTCACCTTGGTGTATTTAAATATCGGTCCTTGAGGAATGTCGACCCCTTCAACAATCATGTGAATCACATGTTGCGACCTTTCTTGCTCGTTTTGCCTGTTTGAATATCTACTTTTAAAGCGATTCTTGGCCCGATCACTTAAGAATTCTCGAATGTACCCTCGTTGAACAATCGGGCTACTTCATCCCTTAACTATCTGCAATCTTCTATTTTATGGCCATGAGTACCATGATACTTACATATTTGGTTTGGATTTCTCTAGGCCGGGTTGGTTTGCAGAGGTTGAGGCCACCTAGTATCTTTGATACGTCCAATGGCTTATACTATGGCGGAAGCATCTACATTGAAGTTATATTCTGACAATCGAGGTGCTTCTTTGGACCTGACATCCCTATCGAAACCACTCTTACTCATGAGTCCACGGGAGCTCTATCCTCGATCATTCCTTTTATCACTCCGAACGGGGTTGCGTCCAGGTCCATTATTTCTTCGATCTCCACCGTGTGGCTAATATCGGTCTCTGTTCGACCGTGGTTCCCGGCCAAAGTCCCTTTTAACTCTTTCCATGGGCCTGTTAGGATAAACTAACCCGGTTGGAGCTCCAGTTGATCATCCTCGACCCTGATCTTCGACTAATACCGATTATGCATATCGGCCCAAGTGACAACTGGATATTTGACCAAATTCCGTTTCAACTTCTACGAAGCTATGAAACTTCGAGCATTGAGACCTTGAGTAAAAGCTTGAACATCCCAATCATCGGTGACCGGTGGCAAATCTTTCTGTTCCATTTGGAATCGTGATACGAATTCCCTGAGAGTCTCGTTGTCCTTTTGTCCTACCTTGAAAAGGTCCGACTTTCTTGTAGAAACCTTAATGGCTCCGGTGTGTGCCTTTACAAAAAAATCTGCAAGCATATCAAACGAATCAATAGAATTAGGCGGTACGTTATGGTACCATATCATACCACCCTTCGATAGAGTCTCCCCGAACTTTTTCAGCAATACAGAATCAATATCGTCATATTCCAATTCATTTCCCTTAATGGCGCACGTATATGAGGTGATGTGCTCGTTTGGATCTATTGTCCCATCGTATTTCGGGATCTCGGGCATATAGAACTTCTTGGGGATTGACTTCGGAGTCGCACTCGGGGGGAAAGGTTTTTTGACAAACTTTTTGGAATTAAGTCTTTTCAACATCGGTGGCCAAGATTTGGTCGACCCTGGAATTACAATTTTCCACTTTCTTATAGTTTTCCTCAATCTTCTTTTCCCCCGTCTTGATTCGCTTTGTCAATTCATCGAGCATCTTTACGACAACACGATCAGTCTCCAATTCTTCTCCATTCGATCTCTTTGGCAGCGATTCAGCTCTATGAACAATTTCTTGTGATGGCTGGAGCTCGATCCTTCTTGGTGCATGATTCTGATTCTGGAGTTGTGCTATTGTAGCTTGTTAAGTCTGCAACATTTGGAATATCATTTGAAAGCTAATCCTACCTTCTTCACTGCCTAGTGCGTTCTGATCGGTTGTTCGAGCACCTCTGGGGACGCTATGTTTAGGATCGACGCCCAAATTTACATTAATAGCAATATGGGAGATGACGTCAATTGGTCCACGGCTGGGGCCCTATCAGGGTTGACTGGAGGTACTCCGTTTCCTGCGGCGGATATGTTGTCGTTCTCGCCATGGAGACCAAGGCCATCGTCTATGTGTGTGGGTGCTACTTGAGAGTTTGACATGCTGGTCCTGGGATTAAAGATACTTCAAAGAGCAAGCATAAAATAGTGTGTGCTACGAAAATTGTACCAGGCAATCACTATTATCCTTAGCCCCACGGTGAGTGCCGAACTGTTTACCCTTCAAATCGGATAACAATTAAACTTATAAGTGATTTTAAGGACATGTGATTTCACTTGGCACAAACTGATAAATATAAGAATTAAAGTTAGGAATTAATAGTAAATAAAGCAAACCAATGTGGTGAACAATTATAGCCCTCAAACTAAACTGCCCTTGAACCAACTAAGTAAGCTATTGAAGTATAAATTGAACAAGAGAGCTTGCAGGAGAAAAAATGTAATATATTGCTTTGATATGCATGAATGTATGATGATTACAAAATGATTAAGACCCCTTTTATATAAAGAGGAATCCTACTTATGGTATAATTCTAATTACATAAGCAAATCCCATGATAGGTTAAATAACTGATCCTGACTCGAAACCTGCCGAGATTTCCGCTACGATCCTTGCCCGATCACGAATATATCGATTTTCTGTTACGTAGCAGGCTTCCTTTGATCTTGCGGGATCTCTTTCTCGCTTCGGTCTCGATCACGGTTGGTCTCGATCTTGATCGGCCATTGATCTACGAGCTTACCAATCCATCTCCGTACCACATTCTGATATAACCGAGGAGCCTTGATCTTCCTTCTCGATTTCGGTTAGTCGTACAAAATTAGGCAAGCATGATATTGACCGTATACATACTACTTTTCAGTCCATGTAATTGAAAAATGATTAATATCTTACAGTTTCAAATTCTACAAGCAAAACCTCATAAGTCCTTAATTTGGAATTTTAATTGAAATTGTTAAAAAATAATTAAAACTTCAGGATATTAGCTATTTTTCAAAGAACATGGTTGAAAAGTAGTCCGTGAGCACTATCTCTATTCCACTTTTAGATGCAAATTAGGAGTGCCACTTTCGGAAATACTAAGCTCCCGTTTGGCGATAGATTTTGGCTTTATTTTTTCAAAAACAAATTGAAAACATTATTTGTTTATGAAATATGATCATATTTTAAAAGGAAAAAAAATCAATTATTTACAAATTCCCAAAAACTGGTTTAAGACATTATTTGGGTGAAAACTGGTTTGAATTTTTGTTTTCACCACTCACAAAACTTCAACTTTTCTTCAATGAAATGCTGTCCAAATACAATTTAAACTTTCAAAAGTTATTTTACAACACTACTTCAAAAACTTTTTTTCCAAATTGCAATCAAATTTATATCTAAACGCCAACTCAATCTAAGTTTTGAAGGAATTTGAACTCATTCAATTACGGTAGAGGCTAATTTATTTAATCCATATGTACCAAGTGGAAAGAGGCTAGTTTTTAGTTTTCGTCCCATGTGGAAAATAAGTCGGTTCTAACGTTTGGATTTTGTCGTTGAAATATATTTCTAGAATGAGTGTTCTAAATTAAGTTCCGGATTATATTTCATTTTCAATAATAATTTGGCCCATTAGGTAAATTATTGAAAACCTAAATGATACTTCGAAAACTAGTAGTAAGAGTTTTGACTAGATTTTCAAAATTAAGACAAACGGCTGGATTTAAAAACAGTCCTATTTTCATAAATCAAACTAAAATGCTTTGCCCAAAAAAAAAAATACTAAAAGAAAGAACACAAAGGGATGTCTTGCAACAAAATAAGAAGTTTCTCTTTTTCGAATAGAAACATTTCTTTTCAATTAACGACTGAGAAATAAAAGCTTCAACAAGGAAAGACTTAGAATTTCGTTAGTTTAGACTCAGCAGTCAAATATGACCCTAAGCCTACATGATCTCATTGGAGTGCTAGCAAACTCTCAATAAGCACAGGAATGTACAATGTTGACTCTTGACTCCAGGATATTAAGAGCTGCCAGTCAATATGTCAAATAAAGTTGTCCGAGGGACGACTAGGACGAAATCACTACTATCGCCTTTCATATCCCTTGTTAACTATAGGAAAGATGCTCAGGACTAGTCATCTATCCTACCACATAAATCCCTGCCCCAAGTTCGGGAGGAGCAGGGAAGGGGGCAAAAAGAGCTGTGAAAGTTCCCAATATCAAAACAATCCATTCTAAGAAGTATTCTGCAAATTTTGCACACTTACCAGAGACTTAGATGTGCCTTACTGCTCTTGAAGCAAATCGTATTCCTCAGTTCCCTGTATGTTCTGCACAGATACAAATAGAATGTAACCTACAAAATAAGGGTGTGGGCATAGAATAAGGGAGTGGGTACAAAATAAGATACAGGACCTGATATATTTTTAGCAAATTAAGCAAACACGACCATAAAAGGACATGCATAAATACACATCAAAATATCCCCTATTACCATTTATCACCAGTCAAGATCTTAAATCCAAGTTAAAGAGAAAAACAAGAGCAACAGGAAAACAATTAGTTCTTATCATAACTATCTCCCTTTTTCTATCTGAATAAAGAAATTATGCCTGATAGATACATATGGTGGACTCAAATCAGTTTTGCCATCCAACATCTTGCTGCTAGTTTCCTCTTCGCCAATCAATCTGTAGTCATAGGTTGAATGCAGCACCTGAAACGGGCCTTTCTGACAGTAGTCATGATTTCTGTCTCTGCTGCCTCAAGCATTCTGACCACCTGAGAGAAAGGTGGCCTATTATCAGGGTCAGCATCCCAGCAGCGGGTCATGATCTCAGATAACACAGGCAAACAATCATTGGGGATCGTTGGGCGGACGCCTTTGTTGACAACAGCAAAAGCTGCCTGTACAGCAGTCATGTTCTGGAAAGGAAGCATCCCTGTTATGAGCTCCCAGAGAACAATGCCAAAACTATAAACATCAACTTTCTGGGTGTATGGTCGGTGCTGGATCATCTCCCTACAAAACAATGTCAAATGCACTTAAGCAGTTCTCCACCAAACACGCACTAACAACTCTGAGCATTGCTTCTCTCTTTCTAAATAGAGAAGAAACTAGAACATTTTTGCGAAAAAAAAAAGATAAACAGGATAAGATCTGCAGAACATGAATATATAGTTTCTCAAGAGGAAACTTGAAAGCTAACTTCATTTTCAGGTTACTTGGAATCAAATTTTGAGTATAAATAATATCAGTTAGTTTCAAAGACAGGCTACACGTGCTAAGCTATGAGCTTTACCATATATTGAGATCCCCACTGTTTTGGGAATACATCCTTCTTTTGTAAGCATCATTCATTATTACATCAAACTCAGTCAAGAGAAAGCACATTCATCCGTCTACTTCCCTAAGGCAAGCATGCATACTAGTCTATTCTCACATTGAGGAGAACTATATATTTCACTGTGACATTATCCGCCATCACAGTGGTCTGGTGCTTCACGACTAGATTATCACCACTAAGCAGACCAACCTCATACATCCATTCTTACAACAAGCATTTCAACATTACTTCAGGTAAGGCATGAACACTATCTTCTAAAAGAAATGTCCTATTAGAAATGAAAACAACTTCTCCATTTGTCACATTATCTTAAAAAAAAGAAGCTTAATCTCCAACTCACTTAGCTTATGAAGAATATACTTTCATCTCCAACATTGTGCAGGAAACAAGCCAAAAAAAAGGGAACAAATATCAGTCTTAATCTACCGTGGATGCTTGATAAGTGAGCATTCTACAACAGATGGAAAGGTAGCTAATTCTATATCCTGTTCTCTCTTTCATACTGAATTGCAGATCTAATTACAACAATAACAACATACCTAGTATATTACCACATTGTGAATTGCAGATCTAATTTAAGGTTCAAATTCTAACTTCCATATATGCCCCAGAAAGAAATAACTGACTTTCCAAGAACCGTATCCTAAAGAACCAGGAAACCATGATTAGCAAATATTCCTCCAAAAGCATTAATATACCAATTCTCAATTATGACACCAAATACAGGAAAACACCGAATGTCAGCAAAGCAATAAACTACTAAACAAATTGATGCAAAATTTTCTTTCTTGTCATTAATTTTGCACCTTATATACTAGTCCACGCCATCAAAGAAGATTATTTCCATGGTTATCCAATAAAACATAGATTTTACCAATTTAATACTCAGGCACGCAAATGCATGAACCTAGAAATGAAAGCATAATACATAAATGGCATGTAATATCAGAGATGCATATGCAAGTTAGAGTTGATAAAACCATCAAGAAAATCTGGTTGATGAACCCAGCACTTTTTTTTTGTGTGTGTGGATGGAAAATTGATGGAATCTCAACTCTAGATGACTCTCTTAAAGCTAGATGTTTGCTTAATTTATTTTGCAGGACAAACCTAATCCCTGTAGCTATACCGATCATTTTTTGGACGGTGCTAGCTCCCTCTAATCTGTTATAATGGAGCTAACACACTTCTTTAACCTTGCATCTCCTTGATGCTTTCTAATGTAATGCCTTCATCAAAAATAAAATGACATGTAAAATATATTCTTAAGTATTTATGGGTATTTCAAAATTAATTTGGTGTTTCTTATTTAGGATACCCCAGCGCCCTAAATAGATTTGATGCATGGGTTTTTTCAAACCCC
The DNA here is from genome assembly GCA_032618575.1 of Nicotiana noctiflora. NCBI lineage: Eukaryota > Viridiplantae > Streptophyta > Magnoliopsida > Solanales > Solanaceae > Nicotiana > Nicotiana noctiflora. Next base: position 22,219 of record JASVEL010013205.1, on the reverse strand, counting down.
TTCAGTTGATGAGTTCTGGTCAAGAGAAATCTGAAATCTTGAGATGTTTCAAGTATACGTAGTACTTATTTTCAGTAAATAAAAGCCGCATGTATTCTATCAGATGTATGCAATACTGGTATAGGTACATGCATTTTCTTTTTTGTTAAATTTTTGTGCGTACCCCCACCGACGGTACACACATTCGACACAGGAAAAGCAAATGCAAAGGACCAGTATAACATAGCTTGTGATAATTCGATCAACTTTCAATCAACCTGAAGCAATTAAATTGTCCCAAAACAAAAAAAAAATCAAGCAATGCCTCCCCAATTGAACTGCACAAAATCTAAAGCAGTAAAAGTCTTATAAAATAAAATAAAAGTAAGATGTCAAGTACTGAGCCACAGCATGTGTAGGCTCTCCCCCCGTAATTAACACAAGTTGTATTAGTTGATCATTAACGGCTTTTTGTGCTCCTTCTGTTTCTAAAAGGCCTATTTCAACTAAAGCATTTAGGTCGAGTAACACATGTTATTAAACTAAGTACCAAATAAGGCATTATTATAATTTTTTTCCAAGGAATTGTTTCTTCATTTATAGCATCTCTCCAGCATTGTTTTTCAAAGCCATCTTTAAATGATGTGAAGCAAGGGATTATCACTTCATAAACGACACCATGCCCTCCAGAGAAGAGTGCACTCTAAATGATGATGGACAAAGTGAACCTAATGAGAAAGGGTCGATTCTTTAGATCTTGATTTTGAGGAGATGGATTAATATCAACAATAATTTATATCACCCTTCAATTCGAATTATCAAAAGCAATGTCTCCTTGCATTAATATGGTTCCAAAAATTCATGATCGGGATGTGAATGAGTCGAATGACTTAGCCCTTGGTCTATTACTAAACCATCTCTCCAGGGATTGTGAAAGATGTTCTCTAGAAATATTCTTGTTATTGCTTCGACTCATTTTCCCCAAAAAGTGGATCCCGCTCTAATAGCTCCGAATAAATTAAATACGTGCATTAAGATACGAAGGCTTCTTCTTCCACAATACCGAAAGCACTTTTTCACTCTTTCATATAGTAGGGATTTCGCTTGGGAAAGAAAATGTTCCATACTAATGGATTTGGGTTCATAACCATGGGTTCCAATGCACGAGATCTTGTAGCACTGGTTGCTAAATTTAGTTATTTTAATTGCAATTTGATTGTTATACTACTAAATTTTTTTATGTTTGGTATTATTTACTTTTCCATAACTTGTGTGCCTCACTTCTCCTTTTCGCTTCAAACTCCGTGAACCTTCTCGTTTTTGGTGCTTTTCACTTTTCAAAATACTGCTCTCCACAAAGAATGATCGGATGTTTCAGGAAATGATTCGGGTTCATGAGAATATTTATAAATTTGTAATGGTATATTATACATTTATACTTTTGGATAACTTCAGTGCTTCACTTCTTGCTTTTTGTATTAAACTTCATGGACCTTGTCGCTTTTTATGCTTCTCACTTTAGAAACACTGCTCTCAAAAAGAATGACGGGAGGTTTTAGAAAATGATTTACTTATAAAATAAAAAATAAGTGACGTGGTGATCAATGAAGTGGGTTGAGAACCATGACGCCTTAGGTTCCAATCCGAACAGAGGCAAAAATACTAAGTGGTTTCTTCTCATTGATCAAAGTCTAGGAGGATAGAGTTACCGGTATCTGTGCTGGTGGGAGATAGCATTAGTAGGTACCCCATGGATTAGTCGAGGTGCGTGCAAGCTAACCCGGACACCACGGTGATTAAGAAAATGATTCAGGTTCATGAGAAGATTGAGCCAATATTCCACTTCTACTTTTCATTGATTGAGATGGTGTTCCAGATGGAGAAAGCCTACTTAGCAACTCAACGGAGAATCATGTCACTATAGCAGAGACAAGAAACATCTCGGAGAAGAATTAACTTCTCGCCAGCTAGCGAAGAAACTAAAAGAGGTACACTTGCTTTATGGTGTAACCAATTTACCTTTTTGAAAAAACAATTAACCTCACCCAAAACAGGGTTTTAACTTCTTTCCAACTCGGAGCTAGCGAAGGTGCTTAAAAAGGTACACTTGACTTATGGTGTAATGAATCTACCTTTTTGAACTAACAAATGAACTTACCCAAAGCAATAAACCATTAATTGTGCGTGCAATTATGGCAATTACATTATAACATCTTCAAATACTCATCTAGTTCCTGCTATTTACCATGAACTCGTACGTCATTTTGAAAGCATCATCCGGGTAGACAAGTACATTGTCCACCGTCCACCTTAGGATAAGCATTGCTAAGCTTTCTAGGAGAGCAATGCAAATAAAGGCAATAAATTCTTTCTGTAAAGGTATGAATCCAATATATGACACCCGCCTTCTTTAATAATGGAGAGTGGAAAAAATTAACCACACAACTCTTACCCTCCCATCACATTACCAAGAGCGAGAAAGGTGAGGAATTCGAATAATATCAAGTCACCTCTTACTGGAAAGTCGCTAATTGGATTAATCAATCTAAGAGGCTATAATCATTTCTTATACAAAAAGACAAATAGCAACCCCCCCTCCCACCAAAAAACCAACTTTCAGTAAAGGGAGACGTGTTCAACACACACTAAAATTGTCATCCCTTATCCCCTTCTCCTCTTCAAATTTCTCCAACAACAACGAACCTAGTATATGGAAGTATGTTATCCAGTAAAGAGAGAAATCCAATGACTCGCACCTCCCCATTCTCTTTCTTTATCCATACAACATTCCAACAGAACCCCAACCCCACTGAAGAACGAGGCAATGCTAAAGCTGATGATGGAAGGTCAACATCACAAAGGAGAGAGGATGTACTTCCAAATGAGCTTCATCTACTTATTCAATAAGTAGAACTAAGGTTCATATCTCTCAAACATATCCTGAAACTCAACCGAGTGAGGTAGCTCCTGTAGTTTGAACCCTTTCCAGCTAAACCAACTAGAAGCTACTTTTTTTTTTGACAATGATACTCGGGCTAGCTTGCGAGCATCTCGACTATTTCACTGAATGCCTGCTATCTCCCATGAGCGCAGATATCGGATAACTTTGCGCACCAAGGCGTAGGCATATGGGAAGAAATCACCTAGTGTTTTTGTCTCTTCAGGGATTTAAATCTTCTCTGCGATTTGCACCCATTTCATTAACCAATAGGCAGACCCTTAGGTGCGACTAACTTGAAGCAAATTACAAGTCGCAGGCAAGAAGGAAAAGGAAAGGAGGGAAAGAAATTGAAAGAGAATATTAAGCTGATCATTTCTTTGACCTTCATCAATATGCGCATAACTAAGTTAAAAGGTTTGATCGGAAGAAATAATTTCTCCTTCTTGGCAACAACAATATAATCGCAAATGATGAGGTCCTAACAAAAGGATATACCGGTCTTGAACCCATCGACTCCATGCTTTTCACTTTAGTTCTAGTTTTTCAAAAAAGGATCCAACATGCTACAATATTTCTAAAATATCATGCAGCAATTGAATATCTATGTTTGCTACAGTTTCACCTTATTCTTAGCAAGTAAAAGGCTAGTTTTTCACATGCACAAATATAAAAAGCATTGGAATTTAAAACTAAAATAAGGAAATTGAAAACTTCAAAAGTAATCTACAAAGCTAAAACATGTCCCATAAGAGTAGGTCAAAAAGCTTAAGAGCTCTAGTATAAGCCCAAAAACTGGAATAAGACACCAGATTTAACGAGGCTGCTAAAGAGTCTAGATGCTTACGGAGCCATCCAGCGGTATGTTCCAGTTTCTGGTGTCATTCCTTCCGTTTGCACCTCAATACGAGCAACACCAAAGTCCGCAATCTTGATCGACTTGTCAGCAGCAATCAGTAGATTGTCGGATTTCAGATCACGGTGTATCAGATTCAGGGCATGTACATACTCCATCCCCCTTGCCACATCCAAAGCCTGCTTCACTGCTAACTTCAATGGAACGGATCGGTTGTGCCGCCTCGTTAGGAACTGGCGCACTGATCCCCCTTTTGCGTATTCAGTCACAATACACCATACCATGGGTTTACGACAAGCACCAATAAACCGAACTATATTTGGATGCTTCAAATTTGCCAACATCATGACCTCCTGCTGAAATTGCTGCTCCATCAAGTGAGCCCTCTCAAGATCATGTTCTGGCCTCTCCAAAAGCTTGATAGCAACATCCTCACCATTATAAGTTCCCTTGTAGAGTTTTCCAAAAGCTCCTTGAGCAAAAGCTGATCCCATGTTAAGCTTCCTCAAGTCAATTGTCCACTCATCATAATTCTCAAGCCCAATGGTGGGGAATCGAGGATCAATCAAGGCTTGAGCGAGGGCATCATTGCTCAACCCATTAGAAACTCTCCCCCTGTTTACGCTAGCTGCAACAGAATAGTTATTGTGGACGCGATTGAGGCCCTGATGGTTTAAAATACGAGTGTGAGAATCATTTGACCCAACACTGCTGTTATCCATCGACATTGCAACAGAACCTCCACCATTGCTCATCTGCAAGCTCCCATAACTCTCAATTGACATGTTTGACCCCTCACCAAGCTTATGGTAGAAATTTTGTGACAGGTTTTGATTTAAGTCTATAAGTCCAACAAATTTTGGAGCCTCCATCATTTTTTCTGACAAAGCAGCTACAGCACAAAAGCTTCAAATCTGACTTGCTTCTACTGCATGAGGGTTTCTACAATGAAACTGCACCTCTCCTGCCCTGTAAAAACATGAAAAAGGAAAAGGTCATTTATCAAAAACACAATCCTTCTCAGTAAACTGACAGGGATAAAGTCTTGTGAAACTTAGCAACCCTGCTGCTCTTTATTTAAATAACTCATTCTCATTTTTATAGTTTCTTGGATATATAAACCTAGCGTAACGAGAAGCCTACCAGACGTAGATTCCAATAAGAAAAACCATCAGCCTAGCAATATCATCTTTATAATCATACTTCTGTTGGCTCTTCTTCTCCCTCTTTACACATCGGAATGCAATTAACAGATTGAATAAGCTAAAACAACTACACAAATATTACTAGCTTTTTCCAATGACGGTGGTGTTTGGGCCAGCTTAAGCGCACCTCGATTATTCCACCGACTAGCTGCTACCTCTTACCACCTCAGGTACTGAGTAACTCTACCCAGACAAATTTTCCAAAAACCAAGCTTTATTGATAAAAATTTGTAAAACAGAGTAACAGACCATGTAGAAAAAAAGAATCCTTCATCACCTTCAGTTCATTCAATGCCTTCAAATTAGCTAATCACTAGAAATGAAAATGAGAAACCAATTAACAAATTTTCTTCAATTATATTCAGAAGATTAATCATAAACTACCTAAAAACATAATCCCTTTAACTTGAATAACCTAAGACCTTCAAACTCAACTTAATTTAGAAAACAAAAAACAAAAACAAAAAACTAATGCAAGCTCCAAATTATAGAAAAAATTAAAAAGGCAAAAATTGTCGAAAATAGAACTAAGAAAAATCATAATTAAAACAGCAAAAGCTCAACAGAAAAGCTCAAAAATTTAACAAAATTAGTGATCCGAGGGAAAAATCGAGGACGAAAAGGTAATTTTACCGCGATCAAAAGACCTTGACTTTGCGATTAAGCTGGTGCCGTGTGCTAATTGTTCTCTGCAGCCGATCGAACTTTCCAACTGACCAAATATTCCGGTTAAATAAACATCACCGGCGGCGTACAGAGAGAAAGAGAGCTAATAAAGTTATAGAGAAAGAGAGGGTATTCTCAGTAGCACAGAAAAAACGAAGAAAGAGAAGTGAACACGAGAAACACACACACACACACAGTAATGAATGAAATGAATTGTGAATTGTCTTAGCAATAGAGGAGAGAGCTTGTTTAGTCTTCGACTTTTGTTTTTTTCTTTCAGCACATCGAGGGAAGACCTATGGTGTAGTCACTCACATTTTAAAATTTCTGTGAGCTGAAGTTCTGTGGGGCCTACTTTAATCAGGACCCTTCATCATTTCATCTTTGGCTGGTATTACGTATGTGCTTATTTGGGTTGTCACGTCAAGATGGGGGTGGGGGAGTTGAGATGGGGGTAGGGGATCTCGCAGGAGGGGTGGGGGGACTGGCGTGTGGGGTGGGTGGTTGTGTTGAGGGCGTGGGATGGGGTTGGAGACTTGGAGTGTGGTAAATGTACTTATAAAACTTGTTTTTCCGTAAATTCTATTACAAAAATTATTTAAAGGGTAAAAGTGAATAATATATATATATATATATATATATATATATATATATTTTTATTATTCATTTATTTTTAGAAGCGTTTAAAATGTTCTTTTTATTTTTTAAGGAATTTATTTTTCAATTTTTCTTAGATAATGAAAAATATTTCCTTCAATACCAAACACACCCTTCGTTTTTTGTGTTTTTCTTTCTTTTTGCATTTAGGGAAGACTTGTGGTGTAGTTACTCACAGTTAAAAGTTTTGTGAGCATGAAGTTATGTGGGGACTACTTAAATCCTGACCGTGCAATATTTAAATTTGGATTTGTACTACGAATGTGCTTACTTGGGATGTCACGTTAAAGTCGGGCAAATTGAAGTAGGGGTGTGCATTCGAATCGGTTTATCGATAAACGAAATCGAAAAAATCGAAACCTTATTGAAAGGATAACGATAAGCATATGTACAAATCGATAATCGATAAGTAATTATCGATAAGGGTCAAAATCGAATGCACGCCCCTAATTATTCCATCCACCACATTTAAGGAATGATCATATTTAAAGTTCGAGAGAATGAAGTTCAAATTAATGAAAAATAGAATTAGCAGTGATAATGTATTTTTATTTTTTTTAATACCGTAGGAGTATTGGTGGCATATACTTGATCCCTTACTTTAGTTTCGTTGCATGTGTCTGTTGACACAATTTTTATATTATAAACAATGTTCGTCATATTTTATCTTCTTTTTGTCCATATTAGTTATGCGTGTTTATAGCGATATACTTTCCGTGGAATCCCACAAATTTTTTTATTGGTATAATCGATAAGCGCAAAAAATTTAATAAATCGAAATCAAAAAAATCGAAACCTTATTGAAATGATAACGATAAGCATATGTACAAATCGATAATCGATAAGTAATTATCAATAAGAGTCAAAATCGAATCGATAAATCGAATGCACACCCCTAAATTGAAGAAAAAAAGGAGGGAAATGGAAGAAAAAAAGAGGAAAATAAATTGGAAATGTGCATTTAATGTGGTGTGGAATTTTGTGTAAGATAATCGTAGTTATTTTTCCATTTTATTGGATATCTAGAAGGAACCATCATATAATTTTATTGAGATGTGAAATAATCGTAAATGATAGTCATGATAAAAAATAAAAATAAAAAGAGCATAATAGTCTTAAAATGTCTCCTGCGGTTAATTATACATATTATTATTATTATTATTATTATTATTATTATTATTATTATTATTATTATTATTATTATTATTATTATTATTATTACTACTACTACGCTTAGATAATTGGTTTCTTATATGGTATTTAACACTCGTTGAGAGTTCGATTAATTTAGATTCACGTCACATAAAGCGCATTAAAAAGAGAAGTGATTTTTTACCAGAATTTTTTGGTACACGTGAATTGAACCCGTGTTCTTTAGTTAAGATAAAAATATTTTATCCATGTACTGCAAATTCTTGGTGATAAGCTTAGATAACATAAAACGAAATAAACAAGTTTGAAATCTATTATCCTTTATCTAATTCGAAATAATCAAAACCATCTTGGCAACAAGGTGGCATATATCTATTTTGACAATTAGAAGTTACTTTAACTACATGAAAACATAGTTATATGCATTAGATTTATAACTAGCTAGATTTAAATATGTACCAGAATTGCAAAGCTGGGATTAATAAGAAAGGTTAGAAACGTTTTACTATTGTTACATATTAAAATTATTTGTATTAAAAATTATAAAAGACGATATATGATGAGTCCTTTATCACTACTAAAGATTGTGATGGGATGGATAAAATACCTTCCTCTTATTCGAAAAAAAGATTTTTCTAACGAAAAAATCAATGACGGCAGGTTGATAAGAGTGAGAAATAGAAAAAAGAAATTTGTGCAAACAATATAATTTTAGGATGTGAATGTATTTATTTGTAGATAAAGCTAGATTTAATGATATTTTCCAACTTAGATTTAAGGGAAATACTAATAAATAAGAAGAAAGAACAAAACAACATGGGTGGTTGGAGGAATCAAATGACATATCTTATGTTTACACTCTCTTGATTTTGATTTGGTGGCATATCGCCTCTCAAATATTTATAATATAAACATAATTTCCTCAACTCAATGAACTTAAATGGGTATTATTCTTATTTTTTAAAATTTTTATTGCGCTGATAGTATATCAGCTAAAAAATTCTGAACTATAATATTTTTAAATGGGAAATTCATTTTTGAACAAAATCGACCTCAGTTTTATAAGTGTATATAGGTTACATAAAAAGATAAACAGACTTTACGAGTTTATGACATTCATTGGATAGTTAAAGAATTATTATAGCAAAGAAATTAGAATTACAAATACATATTAATCGGGGAATTGTTGACATGCTAGGCATGATTTATATGACTAATTACACATTCATCGCAACCATTTTTTCATGAATTTGAAAAGCTAATATTACTGCGAAAATGTATATTTTATACCACAAGAAACGAAAGGAAAAACGAGATAAAAATGTAAGCTTACGTGATAAATGAATTTAAATGAGAAAATGGATTTTGTCAGAAAATTGGGTAAAGGCCAAATCTTTATCTCATTTTTCCTTCACCCAATGATATTTTAGTCTTCTTGTTTTCTTATCTTTTTTTTTTCCTCATCAAGAGAATACCTAAGGTGTAGTCACTTACATATAATTAGATGTCAAAATTTGATCTTTGACTGCTATTACGTACTTATGTGCTTATTTGGGATGTACAATTATTAAGTGAACTTAAGTTACGTCTAAAAATACCTTTCTCGTCTTGGCTAAGATCAAGTGTATTATATATTTGAGGAATTTTTAAAAAACACTATTGTTTAGTAGCTATTAACTTCATATAGCTACCATTGTCTATCCTAAAATTCGAGTAACAATTAAACTTGTATTGTAATTTTAAAGATATATTATTTAATCTAATACTAAATGATAAACAAGGAATCAAGTGTATAAATTAAAGAGTAAAGTAAATCAAACCAATATGTAAGCAAGCCTCGACCTCGAGCTATGGCAACTCCGAGGTAGATGAATAAGAACAACAAAATAATAATAATAATAATAATAATAATAATAATAATAATAATAATAATAATAATAATAATAATAATAATAATAATAATAATGCAATTTAGATGAACACTAAGCAAGAAAATGATGTATGTATATTCTTTTTGTCAATGATTGATGCGTTACAAAAGATTGGGATCCCCTTTATATAGTATGGGTGCCCTAAATAAGGTACACTTCTAATTAGGGTAGGGAAACTTATTATACAGTTGTCTAACCGCCTAGTACAAATCCGTTTTGGAATTTACGCCATGATCTTAGGGCCATTGCGGGAATCTCGCTCTTTCTGTTATAAAACCACAACGGCATTATCTCAAGGTTGGTCATACTTGGCCTTGGTGATCATCGAGCACTTAGAACTTTGATTCTTGTACTCTATCATCGGACTCGAGCCCAATCCATTTTGAACTTATTCTCGAAGCGACCCCTCGAGCGCACGAAATCGGGCACATATGATTTCCACCGTATACAGATAGTCCCGCGTTTCTTAGAATAAAATGATAAGAAACAACTTGAGCCTCGATTTTTTGGAGTCCCTAATGATGATGTCATCCTCATGACATAGGCGCTCCAAGTGACCGAAACGTCCTGTCGGCTCCCTTTCCCAAAACATTAAATGCTTTGCCAGTGGTGGTCGGCCATTAGCGCCGGTAAACCGCCGCTAGTACTACAAGGCCCGACATAACCTTTACAGTTAATGTCTTAGCAATATAGCTTTGCTCCTACAAGTAGACATTGGAATGGAATCAAACATATATTACGGTATCTAAAAGGGACTACCGATATGTGCTTATTTTATGGCAATAATTGCAGTCCCGATATTGTTGGTTATGCTGATGCTGGGTATTTATCTGACACCCACAAGGCTTGATCTCAAACAGGTTATGTGTTTACCTGTGGAGGCTCTGCCATATCTTGGCGATCGACTAAGGAATTAATTGGCTAATTCATCTAATCATGCCGAGATAAATACTATTCATGAAGCAAGTCGAGAATGTGTGTGGTTGAGGTCTATAATACATCTTATTCGAGACAAATGTGTTTGAATGTGACAAACTACCCACGATTTTGTATGAAGACAATGTAGCATGCATAACTCAATTGAAAGGAGGATTCATAAAAGGAGATAGGACAAAGCACATTTCACCAAAGTTACTTTTCATACATGATCTTCAAAAGAATGTTGATATCAACGTGCAACAAATTTGTTCAAGTGATAATATGGCTGATTTGTTCACAAAATCTCTACCGACGTCAACCTTCAAGAAGCTAATACACAAGATTGGATGCTAAGGCTTAATAATGTGAAATAATGCTCTCATCATGGGGAGTTTAATGCGCGTTGCACTTTTTTTTTCTTATAAGGTTTTTTTCCCACTGGGTTTTCCTTGCAAGGTTTTTAACGAGGCAACTATAAAGGCGTATTATTAAACATGTGTACTATTTTTCCTTTTCTAGAATTTTTTTCCTGTTGGGTTTTATTTTTGTTAAGGTTTTAACGAGGCACATTACTTATCGAGTAGATATTCAAGGAGGAGTGTCATGAATATAATTTTATTTAGAGTGAATGTCTATGTTGTAGAGATTTTTACGGTGTGGCAAAGTTATTTTTCCCCTATGAGGGGTCTTACTCCATTATAACCAATAAAAATTTCTTCTCTCTTTCTCTGCAATATTGTTCCTCTACTTTTATTGTTTCACCACAATCATAGAATTAAAATGTTCTCCTATTATTAACAAGTTTTCATATATCTCTTTTGAACAACAAAATTATATCACTTTAGCAACATGAAAGCTTAACTATATGCATTAGCTTTATCATCAATAGACTCAAATATGCATTAGAATTTCAGACATTCGAATTTACTGAGGAGGGTAAAAAGTGCTTGTCACGTGTTAAATGTTGAAAACATTTGTGCTCAAAGCATTTAACTAACAAATAAGAAATAATACATGTTACGAATTTTCTATAGAAGTTTGTAATTATCACGAAGAATTGTGTGAAATGGATATAGTGTTTTCATCATTAACGTCTAAAAGTTCGGGTTCAAATCATGAGTATAAAAGATCCCTAGTAAAAAAAAATGTTTTTTCCTTTAATGAAACTTACACAACACGAAATAAGTGATATCAGACATCCAGTGAGATTTTTTATTTTTTTATTTTTTTTAAAAATATGTGACCGATAAGAGTAGGTAATATTAATACACTGTATTTGTAAAATAATTTTGAAAATATAAATAAATACAAATAAAAATATGCATAAACAGAAATGAAGAAACCAATTCGAGCCCACTGAATTCACACTGTTTCCTTAAGGAATTTAATCCCATCCTAGTATCCAATGTTATAGATTATTTCCTCCAATGATAGAATGAATTATACACTAGTATAGTGGTACTTCAAACCCCAGTGTTTCAGCGAACGCAAAGTTCGGTAGCAAATCACACTTACTTTTTGCTTTGTTTGATGCTAAAAGTATGCAGAAGAAAGGATGAGAAACTCAGAACTTCGTAGTGAAATTCTGACCAGAATAGTGTTGTATTTATAGCCAAAAGTTGGGCTGAAATCTGAAGAGTCTCTTCAGAATGACTGCTTCTGCAAAACTGCCACAGCATAAATGTCATTGCATAAATGGCCATTTACTCAATAATAAAGAGGAAAAATAAAGAGGGAAAATTGATGAGTAGTTAAGTTTCTGTTACAAAAATAGAAAAAAATAAAATTTGGATTTAATATTAATATTTATTTAATATTAATATTCTGTAATTAAAATAAATATTTTAATAACATTTCCGTTAATATTTTACTATTAACAAATAAATTTGGTCCAAAAAGTTAATCAATCGATCATGTGACCAAATCCAAATCCAAATCCAAATTTGAATCCGAATCCGAATCTGAAGCCGTAGCCGTAGCCGAAGCCGAAGCCGAGCCGAGACGAGCGAGCGACGACGACGACGGCGCGAGGCTTGCTTTCTTCTCAACTCTTTAAGAGCCAGAAGAAGAGCAATTGCTTATATACCCATAAAAATCTCTTCCTTTTCCAATATGGGACAATGCCCATTTACCAAGGAGAGGGAACTTGAAATATCACTCAAAATTTCATTTCCCTCCATTTTCCATTCACCATCTTTTAACTCTTTAATATATTAATTAAATATGTTAAAAACCCAACGATCCCCCACATGAATGGGGAATGGCTATATCATGAAAATATGCATGAAAAATTGTGTGATTCGCAAGTAAGGATTAATTGCATCTGGATAAGTAGGTTTCCCTTTGAACTTTCCGTAGTGAACTTATGTCGGATATACTCGATCAATCGGTAGATTTGATATCTTTGAACCGTCGAACTTTGGTGTATACCTAGACAACCACAAGTCACACAACCAACCCTTAACCGTCTTTGGTTCTCATTGTTATCTTCGTTTCAGCCATGAACACCGCCTGGTTTCATAAGTGCGTACAGAACTGGCCTTACAAAATTCTCCTTGAAGCGGCTAACACTTCACACTTAAATAGGTGATTCCTAAACGTGTTATCCCGTAGATACATTATTTGATATACCCCGTATCAAATTTAGAAATCATTAAAAAGCCTTAATACTTTATCCTTGGTACTGAACATTGTCTTATAAGAGAATGGACCAAAAGTTTATTTGACAATGTTGAACCGTCATAAATGACTTTGTTTGATCTCTTTGAACCTAGATCTTGGGATCTCCAGTCTTCTAGGTAGAGTTACCGCCACTATGACTTGTTCTCGGCCACAGTCCCATTCCCCTTGATGATTTCTCAACTACATCTCTAGTTAGGCCTTTTGTAAGGATCCGCCACATTATCACTTGACTTTACATAGTCAATCATGATAATTCCTCTAGAGAGTAATTGTCTAACGGTTTTATGTCTTCGTCGTATATGACGAGATTTACCATTATACATAACGCTCCGAGCCCTTCCAATTGCCGTTGACTATCACAGTGTATGCATATTGGTGCCAAGGGTATGGGCCAAAATGGAATATCTTTCAAGAAATTACGGAGCCATTCAGCTTCTTCACCGGCTTTATCCAAGGCTATGAACTCAGCCTCCATTATAAAGCGGGCAATACAAGTTTATTTGGACGACTTCCAAGAAATCGCTCCTCCACCAATTGTGAATACATATCCACTTGTGGACTTGGAATCAGTTGATCCGGTGATCCAATTTGCATCACAGTATCCCTCAATGACCGCAGGATATTTATTGTAGTGCAAAGCAAAGTCCTAGGTATGTACTAAGTACCCCAAAACTCGTTTCATGGGAATCCAATGAGATTGACCTGGATTGCTCATATATCAACTCAGTTTACTTATAGCACATGCTATATCTGGTCGTGTACAGTTCATGATGTACATTAAGCAACCCAACACACGAGCATAATCCAATTGTGATATGTTTTGGCCTTTGTTCTTTGCTAATGCAAGATTCACGTGAATTGAAGTCTTTGCAACTTTAAAGCCCAAGTGCTTGAATTTTTCAAGTACTGTCTTGATATAATGAGATTGTAACAACGCCAGACCTTGAGAAGTCTTATGGATCTTAATTCCCATAATTAAATCAGCAACTCCCAAGTCTTTCATATCAAACTTGCTAGTTAGCATACGCTTAGTAGCATTTATATTGGCAATGGCATTACTCATTATAAGCATATCATCCACATATAAGCAAACAATGACTATGTGATTTGGAACATTTTTAATGTACACACATTTATCACATTCATTTATCTTAAACCCATTTGACAACATTGTTTGGTCAAATTTAGCATGCCATTATTTGGGTGCTTGTTTCAATCCGTAAAGGGACTTAACAAGTCTACAGACCTTCTTTTCTTTACCTGGAACCACAAACCCTTCTGGTTGTTCCATGTAGATTTCTTTCTCCAACTCTCCATTTAAAAAGGCCGTCTTAACATCCATTTGATGAATTTCAAGACCATAAATCGCAGCTAACGCTACTAACGTTCGTATAGACGTAATTCTTGTAACTGGAGAGTATGTATCAAAATAATCAAGACCTTCTCGTTGTCTATACCCTTTGACCACAAGTCTTGCCTTATATTTGTCAAAGTGCCATCATCTTTAATTTTCCTCTTAAAGATCCATTTAGAACCCAACGGTTTATTTCCAGGATGTAGATCAACCAATTCCCATGTATGGTTGTTCAATATGGATTCTATTTCACTATTGACTGCCTCTTTCCATAACAATGATTCCAAAGAAGACATGGCTTCTTTAAATGTTTGAGGCTCATTTTCCAATAAGAAAGTCACAAAATCTGGTCCAAATGAAGTAGACGTTATTTAACGTTTACTACGCCTTGGATCCTCCCGGTTAAGTGTACTTTCTTTTGTTTCTTCCCGAGGTCGTTTAGATCCTTCACTAATCGACTCACATTCCTTTTTATACGCATATATATTTTCAAAGAACTCGACATTATCTGATTCTATAACTGTATTATTATGAATGTCGGGATTTTCTGATTTATGAACCAGAAATCGATATGCTTTACTATTAGTCGCATATCCTATGAAAACACAATCAACGGTTTTCGATCCTATTTTTACCCTTTTGGGTTTAGGAACTTGCACTTTTGCTAAACACCCCCACACTTTAAAATAATTCAAGTTGGGCTTCCTTCATTTCCATTTTTCATATGGAATGGATTGTGTTTTGCTATGGGGTACTCAATTTAGTATTCGGCTAGCCGTAAGTACCGCTTCCCCCCACAAGTTCTGTGGCAAACCAGAACTTATCAATAATGAGTTCATCGTCTCCTTTAATGAACGATTCTTTCTTTATGCAATCCAATTGTATTGGGGCGTGTAAGGGGCCGTTGTTTGATGAATAATTCCATATTCTAAACATATTTGTTCAAAAGGAGATTCATATTCACCACCCCTATCACTTCTTATCATTTTGATTTTCTTGTTAAGTTATGTTTCAACTTTATTTTTATATTGCTTGAATGCGTCTATTGCTTCATCTTTACTATTAAGTAAACATAGCAATATCGAGTACTATCGTCAATAAAAGTTATGAAATACTTCTTTCCACCGCGAGATGGTATTGACTTCATGTCACAAATATTTGTATGAATTAAGTCTAAATGATTTGAATTCCTTTTAACCGACTTATAAGGATGTTTAACATACTTAGATTCCACACATACTTGATATTTTGATTTGTCACATTCAAATTTAGGCAATACTTCCAAATTAATCATTTTTCGTAAGGTTTTATAATTGACATGACCCAAACATATATGCCATAATTCATTTGACTCAAGTAAGTAAGACGAAGCTGAAAATTTATTATTATTCTCAATAACCATTACATTCAGCTTGAAAAGGCCCTCAGTGAGGTAACCTTTTCCTACAAACATTTCGTTCTTACTTATTACAACCTCATCAGAAACAAAAACACATTTAAAACCATTTTTAACAAGAAGTCCAGTAGAGACCAAATTCTTCCTAATCTCGGGAACATGAAGGACGTTGTTCAAAGTCACCACTTTGCCGGATGTCATTTTGAGAAATATCTTCCCACATCCTTCAATATTGGCCTTAGAAGCATTTCCCATAAAAATCGTCTCGTCGGGTCCAACATGAGCATAAGTAGCAAACGCTTCTCTAACAGCACAAACATGGCGAGTGGCTCCAGAATCAATCCACCGCTCTTTATGATTGCCTACCAAGTTGCATTCGGAATGCATGACACATAAGTCATCAACATCATCATGCTTTTCAACCATGTTTGCTTGACCCTTCTACTTGTCTTTCTTCGGAGCACGACACTCCGCAGATTTGTGTCCGGGTTTCCACAGTTGTAGCAGTTTCCACTGCACCGCTTCTTTCTTGGGTTGTATTTTGGTCCAGAAGCCTTCTTCCTCTTTTTAATCTCTTCAACAATATTTTCTCCCATTATTGTTGAGTTTCCACGCCTCTCTTTTAAGCAGCTTTATTGTCCTCTTCGATTCTCAACCGAACAATGAGATCTTCAAGGGACATTGAATGAAGTTTTCATTAGTAAAAATTGAAGTCCTTCTACAAAGGAGGCAACTTCTCAATCATTGCTGCTACTTGGAATGCTTCATTGATAATAAGACCTTCAATGAAATTTTCATTAGTAAAAATACTAAGGTTACTACTTTCAACATCAATATTAATTTGATTTATACCTTCAGTAAGGAGATCGTGAATAATCACTTGCAATTCCTGGACTTGGGTAATAATAGACTTGCTATCTACCATTTTGTAGTCCAAAAGCAACAAACTTCTTCAACCCGACATCTTCAGTTTTGTATTTCTTTTCAAGCGCAGTCCACAGTTCCTTTGACGTTTCTACGCCACTGTAGACGTTATACAAAGCATCTTCCAGCCCGCTTAGAATATAATTCTTGCATAAAAAATCTGAATGCTTCCACGCCTCAATGACGAGAAATCGTTCAATTTCTGGAGTTTCGTCGGACAACACAGGAACATCTTCATTGATGAACTTCTGGAGACTTAGAGTAGTCAAATAAAAGAACATCTTTTGTTGCCATCGCTTGAAATCAATCCCAGAAAATTTTCCGGGTTTCTCCGCCGGTGCCAATGCTGCAGGAGTCGTTCGGCTTGTTGAGGCATTAGCAGTCACCATTGGAACAACTTGGTTCTCATTCCCATTAGTCATTTCTGTAAAAGAATGACACAAATATTAAAATCACGTAAATTTTAATAGAGTACAAAACCACAAATGTTTTACTCTTCCAGAAACAGTAAAAACAAATACAAAAATATATTAAATTCCTTAAGCTTGTTATTACATTGTATTTGTAAAATAATTCTGGAAATATAAAATACAAATAAAAATGTGCATAAACAGAAATGAAGAAACCAATTCGAGCCCACTGAATTCACAGTGTTTCCTTAAGGAATTTAATCGCCTCCTAGTACCCAAGGTTATGGATTATTTCCTCCTAGGATAGAATGAATTACACATTGGTGTAGTGGTACTTCAAACCCTAGTGTTTCAGCGAACACAAAGTTCAGTATCAAATCACACTTACTTTTTGCTTTGTTTGATGCTAAAAGTATGCAGAAGAAATGAGGAGAAACTTAGAAATTCGTAGTGAAATTCTGAGCAGAATAGTGTTGTATTTATAGCCAAAAGTTGGGCTGAAATCTAAAGAGTCTCTTCAGAATGGCTGTTTCTGCAAAACTGCCACAGTATAAATGTCATTGCATAAATGGTCATTTACTCAATAATAAAGAGGGAAAATTGATGGGTAGTTAAGTTTATGTTACAAAAACAGAAAAAACTGAAATTTGGATTTAATATTAATATTTATTTAATATTAATATTTTAATAACAGTTCTGTTAATATTTTACTATTAAAAAATAAATTTGGTCCAAAAGTTAATCAATCGATCATTTGACCAAAGCCGAAGCCGAGCAAGCGACGACAACGACGGTGCGAGACTTGCTTTCTTCTCAACTCTTTAAGAGCTAAAAAAAGAGCAATTGCTTATATACCCATAAAAAATCTCTTTCTCTTCCAATATGGGACAATGCCCATTTACCAAGGAGAGGGTACTTGAAATTTCACTCAAAATTTTATTTCCATCCATTTACCATTCACCCTCTTTTAACTCTTTAATATATTAATTAAATATTTTAAAACCCAACACGTAATAGAACGTGAAAAATTCATACTAAAATTATGACTTGCGATGTGGATGTATTCACTTCTAGATAGAAAGTAGATTTAAGGATTTTTTCCACCTTAGATTTAAAGTATCTTTGATATTTATGATAAAAACAAAATAGCAAATAGTAAGAAGTAAGAAGTAAGAAGTAAGAATAACAACAAGACAATGGTGGTTGGACGAATCAAATATCTTTATTTACGACTAAAAAACATGCGTGTTACATTGTTACTCCATCTATTTTTTTTTGATATATGACATATAACCTCTCCAACAATAATAATGTAGACATAACATTCTCAAATTAATGGCTTTAATGCATATTACTCCTTAAAAATAAATCTTGGGAAATGTTTATCGTATAGTTGATTTGAAAAGTATAATTAATACCATAAACAACTATGGTGAACGAATAGGATCCCTCCATCTTTAACCAAAAGCATTATTTAAGCCTAAAAAATGGAAAAAAAATTCCTAATGTGAAGCACGTCTCCCTTTAATGCGGGGTCAATTGGTTTATTGACTTTTTACGTTTTTAGTTTTATGACCCTAACTCTTTTTTAACACATGGAAGATTTTACTTTTACATATAAGAAATTTGTCTTTCACATATAAGAGATGTAAAAAGGTCATTTTCTTAAATTCAAAATTGTAAAGGATCATGATGTACAAATAGCACCTTTAATGCGCTGCAAATTCGAATTAATCAGGGATTTTATTTCTATATAGATATTGAACTAAGTGAGCAACAAAAAAAAAGAAATTTAAAACTAATTGTTATCCTTTTGGTTGGTAGACAATCTCTTTATGCCTCCTTCTAGTTGTCTTTTGCTTATTCATGGTCTTCAGTAAAAGAGTTGCAGATTTAATGTCATATGTTTTAATTAGTATTAAAATGTTTCGTTAGATTTGATCAATGTAAAAAGAAGAATCATTTTGAGCTTTCAATTCTTATTTTTCAGGCAACGAATGCAGTAATTCAAGATATTTATGAACTATAATGATTATGAATCATTATTTTTAATGCCTTTTTCTATGAAGTAGAACACAGTAACGTTTTGAATATTGGTTTATTAAAAAAATTATTTGAGGAATTAAAATGATAAAGTCCAAATAGTATGAGTGTATGACAACTTCAAATCATAGTACGTGCACCCCTATTTCCTTTTTGTTTTCCTTTTCAAATTTGCATAGTTCTTCAATTAGAAATATTCAGTAAATTGTAATTTCAATTTCAAAGGTCTTGAAAATCATTCAATATATGATTGGCAATTACCTATATGTTATAAAAAAAGTATCATTAACAACCATGCAAATATCAAGTCAATAATTATCTAATTTACTAGTTTTAACCTGCTTAAATTAACGTTTACAATTTTTGTAAAACTATTTAGCTAACGTGAGACCATCTCCAACTTTTACCCTATTTTTGTTCAAAATGAGGATTTTTTCATTTTTGGGACAACTTACTCCAACCATTCCCCCATTTTTTTTCCCCAAACTTTTCTCTCTTTTCTATATTATATCATTATCTTTTATTTTTTATTTCAACTAAAAAATTCCATCTTTTATTTTTATTAATTTGTAATTTTCATAATTAAAATAATTTCATAAAATTTTAAATAATATAATTTGTAAGCAATTATTATAGATTAACTAATAATTCAAATAAAAGTGAAATCATTGCGATACAAGATTAATTAAATACATATTCCATAACGATAAAATTCATTTCATGTATTTTTAGTTTTCACTTTTCAATTTTACAACATCTAATATTTTATATTCGCACCTTTCAATTTTAGCAACATCAAATAAAGGCACAAAAATTAATTTATTAAAGTTATACACCAAAGTTAAGATATAATATTAATATTATAAAAATATTACATATACATAATTAAATGTATATAAAGAGATAAAATAAAGATTATATATTAAAATAATAATAATAAATGATGAATAGTAATGGGGAGATGAGTAGTGTACCCATATTTGAGGGAACACTATTCATCCTCGATTTTGGGGACAAAAAATGAGGGAGGATTGGAGTAAAATTTTCGAAAAAATTTATTTTGTGTTTGATACAACTTACACTAGTGGTATAAGACAACTTTGTGTCTCATAATTTTGTGGATCCAGAATTATGTGGACCCAGAAGTGTAAAAATTGGGGTCCATAATTTTGTGAGACAAAAAGAAACCTCATACGACTAGTGTCAGTTGTATGAGATACAAAATAAAACTTCCCAAAATTTTCTTAAAAATTGTCGCTATTATGGGAGACGGGGCAAGGTTGGTGATGAATCAAAAGAAAAATAGTATATAATGTTTTCTTAATAGGATTTTACTAGGGTGGCAATTTGAGCACAAACCCATCTAACCCGCCCAACTAGCCCAGAGATTAATGAGTTGGGCTACAACCATTTTAGCTCATGGATCAATTTGGGTTGAGCCCAAGTTAACCCATTATTTTTTATAGCCCATTCTGACCCATTTAACAGCCCAAATACTACCCATGAAACTCACTCAAAATAAAGTATCTCAACCTAACTTATCTAGAAATTTACTTAGTTGCCCCAATTTTTTTTATTTTTTGTATTTTTAATTTTCTATTCTTTCATTTTTCTATGCCACTCACTCACCCACCCCACCCCATCCCATCCCACCCCGCGCAAACCCCTATAAAAGATTTAATTTTTTTGTTGTATTTTTAATTTTCAATTAGTTTATTTTCTACATCACCCATCATACCCCTACCCCCCCCCCAATACCCCTACCCCCAACCTACCCCCGGTGCAAACCCCTTAAATCTTTTTTACTTTTTATTTTTAGATTTCTATTTTTTATTTTTCAGTTTTTCTCCCACCCACCCCACCCCCACCATACCCCCACCTAACCCCCTTCCGGCGCAAACCCCCTAAAAAAATTTATATTTTATTTTTATTATTAAATATCTATTTTTTGTTTTTCAGTTTTTGTGTCATCCCACCCTACCAATATCCCCCCCTCCACCCCACCCTCCCCCCCACCCCCACTCCAGCGCAAAACCCCAAAAAATATTTTACTTTTTATTTTTATTTTTATTTTTTTGTTTTTCAAATTTTCTACCACCCCCACCATATAGCCCCTACCTCTACCACTCCCCCGCCATGCAAAATCCCTAAAAATTCATTTTTTTGTTGTATTTTTAAATTTCTATTATTTTATTTTTTTACACCTCCTACCCCTACCCCTACCCCTACCCCTCCTACGCCCCCTCCTCCCACCCCCACTCCGAGCGCAAACCCCCTAAAAAAATTGTATGCAAGATGAGCATGATTCTAAAATATGGGTCATGTTGGGCAGGTTGGATTATGACCCATTGTTTAGCCCATCCTGACCCATCCCCTTTTAACCCAAATTCACTTTGGGCTGGGTTGGGCAATGGCCCATTTATTGACTAACTCATCTTGACCCGTCTAAATTCAGCCCAACCCGTCCATTTGCCACCTCTAGATTTTACCAACAAATTCCGCTGTAGCTATGGCAATTCTAATCATGATTATCGGAATCGGGGGCGGATTTATTTCTTTGGAAATTGCGTAAGTCCTTATTTAAAAAAACCTGTTTTTTTGTTAGTGTTTTTCCTTAATTTTCTTTAGTTTTATTTTATTATGGGTGTATTTGGTGTGAAAGAAAATATTTTTCGGATTGGTTGGCTTAAATATTTTGGAAAATATTTTTTTTAAGAATTTATTTTTCTCCAACTGGAGAAAAATATTTTTCTTATTAAAAGAAGGGGAAATATATTCTAAAACTCCTTCTCAACCTTCTCCACCCTCACCAACCCTCCTAAAAGTTTTTTCTTATTTATTTATTAAATTTCATTTTTTCGATTACCACCCACCCTACTCCTCCTTTCACCCCTGCCCCCCTCCTGCTAAAAAAATATTCTTTTTACCTTAACTTTTTTTTACAATTTTAAATTTTTATTTTTTCATTTTTCTGCACCACCCCTGCACAAAAAATAATTTTACTTTTTTTTTATAATTTAATTTTTTTACCCCCTCCAGAAAAAAATATTTTTTAAATATATTTTTCCAATTTTAGTATTTTTTGTTTATCGGTTTGCAACTTCAAAA
>JASVEL010013204.1:0-226455 GCA_032618575.1 Nicotiana noctiflora | reverse complement strand
AAAATAAAATAGAGTATTAACGTAACTAATTTCAATATTTGAAGTATAATTTTGGCCTTTTTCCCACGAATAATTTAACAAAACATAACAGAAGAGTACAAGAACAACCCACTATAACACAAGGGTACAAAAGAGTATTGTGGAGAGGGGAAATTGGATTGAAAACAGCGTTTGGATAAATGACGACGCCGTTTCTTAACAGAATAGACCAAATCCCTTAAACGTGCGCCGCGGTATAAAATGGTCTCATCACGCACCTGCGCAAATTAGGGTTCTTCCTCACTTTTAAACGTTATTCTCTCTGTTTCCCAACGGATAATCAATCAATCACAACGCTTTTTGGCGCGTGTTTGTAGATGCAAATACATCGATCTGTTCAATGGAGTTTCCAGTAGAGACAAACGTTGATGGTGCTCTAGATGAAACCATTGAGTCGTTTCTCTGATCCTGTAAGTAATTGTTAACACGTTCATTTGTTTGAAATTTTTAGAAATTTTATAAATTCAATTTGCGTTGCTTTGATTAATGCTTTAGTTACATTGTAAAGCTTATAGTTTTTGATAGAAGTAGACCCTTAAGTATCACATTAGTGAGGTAATTTTCAAGTATGTAAAAGTTGCGTACTTTTTGTCGTAGATTTGGGGCTTTTGTTAGATTTACATTGTGGCAAACTGTGTTATTTTTCTTACACCTTTAGGTTTGAGAACTGAAGTTGTCAATTTTGCATTTCTCTCTGTAAGTTTCAATGGACTGTTGGTGGACTTTTAAAACTCACCAATTTACTTGAAATATTAGATGTTCTTAAAACTACCAATTTACGTTGCGGCAAACTCGTGTACATATTTATGTGTGTGTGTGTAGAGTTGAAAGGGAGCTCTACAGTCCTAACCTTTTGTCCTTCAGAAACTCGAGGTCATAGATATTACCTCTAAATTATGTGAATTTGAATGGAGAGAAAAGGTAGTTTCGTTGTTGATTTTGTGTGGAGCTAATGGTGGAAAAACAACATTTAGAATGTGAAAATAGATGTAATATTGTCTATTGAAAGTGGTCTTTTCGGTATTCGTTTGTTTTATGAGGATAAATGCCTCTGCGTGTCAGTTTCTGCCACAGCATGCACATACTAGCTGTGATGCTAGTCTTTTTCCAACATGAACTTTGAGTTGTTCTATTAGTTCTTTTTGGCTTCTGCTTTGACTGAGTGCCTCTTCTATGTTAAGTGTAGTTAGGTCTATATGTCTATTAAGTAACATGATACTGCATATCTATTGTAACATATTAAACACAACCATTTTGTTGAAGTTTTCAATATCTGTGTGACTTAAAAAATTAGACATGGTTCTAGGTTTGTAGTGAGCAGTATCTTGGCAAGTTTATAATGTCTGAAGAGGCTGGGCAGATGATGGTACTTTATGGCGATTCCTCGGATCAGAGATCTCTGTCTTTGGATGATACAAGCAGCACTGAGGAATCACCCGATCAAACAAGGCTGTCTCTGGAGACAACTAATGATGCAGTTCCGTATATAGGACAGAGATTTCCCACTCATGATGCTGCTTATGAATTCTATGCTGAATTTGCCAGAGGCTGTGGTTTTTCAATCAGGCGCCACCGTACAGAAGGGAAAGATGGTGTGGGCAAAGGGCTTACAAGACGCTATTTTGTTTGCCATCGTGCAGGCAACACTCCTGTCAAAGCTGCTAATGATAATAAGCCTCAGAGGAACAGAAAATCCTCCCGATGTGGATGCCAAGCATATATGCGGATAAGCAAGACAACTGACTTAGGAGTGCCTGAATGGAGAGTGACTGGTTTCATGAACCACCATAATCACGAACTTCTAGAGCCAAGCCAAGTGCGCTTTCTTCCTGCATATCGCAGCATATCGGATTCAGACAAGAGCCGAATTCTAATGTTTGCAAAAACAGGAATCTCAGTGCAGCAAATGATGAGGCTTATGGAGCTCGAGAAGGGTGTGGAACCGGGCTTTTTGCCATTTACCGAGAAGGATGTCAGAAATTTGCTTCAGTCATTCAGGAAGGTGGATCCTGAGGATGAAAGCATAGACTTGTTGAGAATGTGTAGAAATATTAAGGAAAAAGATCCCAATTTCAAGTATGATTTTTCACTAGATTCCAACAACAGGTTAGAAAATATTGCATGGTCATATGCCTCATCCATCCAGTCATATGACATTTTTGGCGATGCTGTGGTGTTTGATACAACTCATCGGTTGACTGCTTTTGACATGCCACTTGGGATATGGGTCGGAGTGAACAACTATGGTATGCCATGCTTCTTTGGCTGTGTTCTTTTGCGAGAGGAAACTTTGAGATCCTACTCTTGGTCTTTGAAGGTAAAAGGAGTGAGATATGCACAATTCATGTTGTTAATTTACCTGTACCACTGGCCAATTTGGAGGCCTTTACTTTTACTCAGATCCCTACCCCTCTTTAAAGTCCCTAACTGCCCCATCCTCTCTGAAAAGGAAAAAGCATATGGCATCTGGATATCTAATGCTGACTGATTCAAATGCATCCTATGATTCATGGGCCTGGTCACGTGCTTTCATGCTTGTGGGATATCAGCAGTACCTATCTGCTAGATCAGGCTCTGTAAATTTTTAATAAAATTCAAATGTATGTAGACTTGCGACAGTGGAATTATGTCTTGAAACACCAGGAATGTTGATGGTTCTAAAAAGAAGTTTCTATTAGGAAAATGGTTGCACTTATAGTTTTTTTGTTGGCAGGTCTGATCTTATATCAATCAATTCTAAGAAAAGATCTGATCTTATATCAATCTTTTTGTTATTTCTGTTGATACTTTTCTTTTTATGGTATGAAGATTTCGATTTAGGAATGTTACAACGCCTCTTACTACCCGCTCCTGCTCCAACAGAAGGAAAAATATTAAATTAGAGAAAATAAAAGAAAATGCATGATAGATATAAAATGATGTCTACAAATGAGTATATTCGCAATTTCCACAATCTCTTGTTGATATTTTGATTTCAATTGTCTAAGGCATTCTTGGCCTTCATGAATGGGAAGGCTCCACAAACAGTGCTGACTGATCAAAATATGTGTCTCAAAGAAGCAATTAACTTGGAGATGCCCTCAACTAAGCATGCCCTTTGCATTTGGCTTATCGTTTCAAAGTTTCCATCGTGGTTTAATGCTGTTTTAGGAGTGCGGTACAATGATTGGAAGGCTGAGTTTCACCGACTCTATAATTTGGAATCTGTGGAGGACTTTGAATTGGGTTGGAGAGACATGGTGAACTCGTTCG
This sequence comes from Nicotiana noctiflora, assembly GCA_032618575.1. Lineage (NCBI taxonomy): Eukaryota > Viridiplantae > Streptophyta > Magnoliopsida > Solanales > Solanaceae > Nicotiana > Nicotiana noctiflora. The sequence continues at coordinate 223,164 of JASVEL010013204.1, read as the reverse complement.
GACTGCATACAAACAGGCATATTGCCAGTTTATTTGCCTTGAGATCACTGTGGGCGCTACCATACCTTAGAAGCCATGTTTTTGCTGGTATGACCACAGCCGGCCACTCAAAGTCAATCAATGCTTTTATCCAACGGTTTCTGAGTGCACAAACCCGGCTAGCACATTTTGTGGAACAAGTATGTAATCTTGAACTTAACTGTTATTTTTTACCTTTATTATTCTTGGTAAAATTTTCTTCAAGTGCTGAATAAATGCTTCTGACCACTTCAAAACCAGATGAAGTTTGGGGACTTGATATCTCTGGTGAAGGTTTAGGGACTTAATATCTGCTACAGAACCAAAGTATCTCATTATGTTAAAAGTGGCAGGATGTAGAAACACATGCTTGCTTCCTGATAATCTGTATTCTGAGGGATATGCCAGGAAGAAAATTGTCTGTCATGACGAATACCATGAATGCCATGGTTGCTACCTGCATGTTCCCTCCGACCCCTCTCCCTTAGTTATTTTAAGTTATGAATTTGTATGGTTTTACACTTTACTTGATGGGGTGTATATGCAACTTGAAGTCATTGCTAAATGTTAGAGATGGTCGAATAGTTGAAAAATTAGCATGTATACTGCAAAACCCACTCAAGGTGGTAATGATTGGTTCATCATATGTTTTTGCAAATTAAAAGTGATCTCTCTTGTTTGCCTTGGTGATGGATGTTCTAACCCGACATATTCAAGGGGATGTGCTTTGGTGTATGCTATTTGCTAATGACATAGTATTGATAGACAAGACCAAGGTCGGTGTGAATGAGAGGCTAGAGGTATGGAGACAGACTCTCGAGTCTTAAGGGTTTCAAAATAAGCAGATCTAAGATTGAATACCTGGAATGCAAGTTTAGCGCTGAGCCGAGCGAAGTAGGCGGGGACGTGAAGATTGGATCTCAGGTCATCGCCAAGAGGGACAATTTCAGATATCTCGGGTCGGTGATTCAGGGGGACGGAGAGATTGACGGGATGTCACTCATCGTATAGGAGCGGGGTGGTCGAAGTTGAGGCTTGTATCAGGAGTCATGTGTGACAAGAAAGTGCCACAGAAACTCAAGGGAAAATTTTACAGAGCTGTGGTTAGACCTGCCATGTTGTATGGGGCGGAGTGCTGGCCGGTGAAGAACTCTCATGTTCAGAGAATGAAGGTTGCGGAGGTGAGGATGCTCAGGTGGATGTGCGGGCTCACCAGATTAGATAAGATTAAGAATGAAGTTATTCGAGAGAAGGTGGGAGTGGCTCCGGTGGATAAGAAGATGCGTGAATCGAGACTCAGGTGGTTCGGGCGGGCATGTGCGGAGGAGAAGTACTGATGCACCGGTGAGAAATTGTGAGCGACTGGCGGTGTTCGGCGTGAGGCGAGATAGAGGGAGGCCTAGGAGGTATTGAGGAGAGGTGATTAGGCATGATATGGCTAGAATGCGGATTTCCGAGGACATGGCCCTTGATAGAAAAGTCTGGAGGTCTAGTATCAGGATTGTAGGATAGGGGCTCCTAGAATTTTTCGTACTCTCTCTAGGGGCTGGGTGAGGCTTGACAGGGTGATCCATAGATGATTTATGCATTGGATTGTGTCCCCCTTATGATAGTTATTTATGGTAGTTACTGTTTAATACTATTGCATGTCATTTTATTTATGATCCTTATGTTTAGATAACTATTTACGCGGTTTCTGTTGGAGTCACTAATACTCTTTTGTTTTTGTTGTTGTTTCCCCTTGTCTTCCCTGAGCCGAGGGTCGGCTGGAAACAGCCTCTCTGCCCTTTCGGGTGGGGGTAAGACCTGTCTACATATTACCCTCCCCAGACCCCACATAGTAGGACTATACTGGATAGTTGTTGTTGTTGTTGTTGTTATAGTTAGCACCTACCGTATGCAACAAAAAAGGTGATCTCTATTCTTATTTACATAGTTTTCTCTATTCTTATTTACATAGTTTTCACCTACCTTGTAAAAAATATATTTATTTACATAGTTTGCATTATCAGGTTGCTGTTACAGTTGATTTCAAGGATCAAGCAGGAGAACAGCAGACTATGCAACAAAATCTGCAAAATATATGCCTGAAAACAGGCGCTCCCATGGAAGCACATGCTGCTACAGTTCTGACACCATTCGCATTCTCCAAGCTTCAAGAACAACTTGTTTTGGCTGCCCATTATGCGTCATTTCAGACGGAAGACAGTTTCCTTGTCCGACACCACACAAAACTCGAGGGGGGGCGGAAAGTTTACTGGGTTCCAAGAGAGGGCATCATAAGCTGCAGCTGCCATCAATTTGAGTTCTCTGGAATACTTTGTCGCCATGCTCTCCGTGTTCTGTCCACTGGAAATTGCTTCCAAATACCAGATAGATATTTGCCGCACCGGTGGCGACGAATCAGTACACCATCAACAAAATCTCTTCAAAATACTCACAATGACCATACTGAGAGGGTTCAGTTACTGCAGAGTATGGTTTCTGCTCTAGTAACAGAATCAGCAAAGTCAAGGGAACGCCTTGAGATTGCAACAGAGAACGTTTCAATCCTTTTATCGAGGATAAGAGAACAGCCAATTTGTTCACAAGGGGTTAGAGAGTTGTCCTCAAATCAGAGAAATACTTGACTATAGTTAGAATAGTTTGATTTACATCCAGAATTCTTGTAGACTATAGGCGAAATAGAAATTAAACAGGGGAAACTTGTCTAGCTAGTGTGTATAGAGTTGAGCTGGCTTGACACCCTTTTATTAAAAATTTGCAAAATGTTTTACTAGACTATGTTATTGTCATTGGATAGGTATCTGATATGTAAAGTATTTTTGCTAGAGGAAAAAAACTGGAAAAAATGTAACATTTACTTTATGTAATTGCTTTTGCATTGGAAGAAGAAAGCTCTTTCAATAACAAGGGAAAGGAAAGGAAAGGAAAGGAAAGGAAAGGAATCAGATTTTTTGTTGTTCCGTGCTTATGTTGGTTGTTAGTCTTGTGTGCAACTATACGAGCCATAATTGTCTTCCTAGACCACACAATTTCTATTGGTTTTATTTTATGTTTTTCTTCTCTTTTTTGTGCAAGTTATTAGCCATTTAAACGTTAGACTTTTAAGTTTAACGGACCGACTCTATAATTTGGAATATGTGGGAGGATTTTGAGTTGGATTGGAGAGACATGGTGAACTCTTTTGGACTGCATACTTCATTGAAGAAACATCATTTTAGGAGTAAATAAGCTACTATTATTTATTTTGTCCGAATGTCACAGAGTTGGTAGATGACCACATGACAATCATGGTCATAATAGGAGATGTGTCTTCCTTGAAATTCTTGTTGTTGATGGAAAAGAACCTTAAGTTTTTCTTTAGATTAGACCTTGTCTTCAGAGATCTCGAGAAATAGGAAGGAGCAAGCTTGTTATAGATGGTAGAATCATCACAACTCTGCACCTTCATTATGTCCATATAGATTAAATCTTAATGCTTCTCCAATAGTGACGTCTTTGGTGCAATGAGTGTCTTCCATTTAGCCCTTTCTGTTCTCAATACTTGAGTTTTGATTGAGAGAAACATAGATAACAAAGTGCGCAAGAGAATCAAATTTCTTTCCTTTTATTTATTCGTCATAAACCCATTAGTATTGGATTTCTAAATTTACATAGGCCTAGTCGACCCAATTAACTCTAGAGTAAGAGATTTTTATTTTGAATTTATTAACACAAAAGTAAATTGCTTTAGGCCTCATTTTTCTAATTTCAAAATTATTAATGAACATAATAATTTAAAAAACAATCGCACCCTCTTCAAGCAATGATTTAACAAGTGGAAAATTACAAACTCTTATTTTTAAGTTATCCTCTTAGATCAATATTAGCTCTTATAGTTATAGTATTGAATTTGAAACGATAAACAAAAAAAGCCACCACATTAATTCAAGTGGTAGCCTAAAAAATCACATAGCAATTAGTTATTTAGTTAATAATTAATTATTAGAAATTAACAAAGAAATTAACTACCTAAAATTATTTATCTTTTATTATAGTATTACAAAAGAAAGTAGCAGGCAAAACTGTTAAACAAGTAATATGCTAATAACAATTGGTTTTGGTTAGTTAACTTCTTTGTTTTTATTTTTTTTTAAAATCATTTTCGTTCTTCTCTTTGAAATAAAAAATTATATTTATTCATTAAAATTTAAAAATGCTATTGAGAACAATATAATAAAATTTAAAATAAAAAAATCATTCAAGAGTAATAAGTATATATCTTCTATTATGTTACAAAAATAAAGTAGTAGACAAAATAATTGAACAAGTAATATGCTAATAATTTTTAATTTACAATGTAATTATAATAAATATTGGATAATATAATAAATAAAAATATAAGATAAAAAAGTTATTCGATAACTATATAACTCTGTTTACTTTAATATAGATTTTATTCATTAAAATTCAGATAATATCTGTTCTAGCTATATAGAATAGGAGAAGCAAATCAATTTAATGATGCCAAGTGTATCAACAAAATTAACAAGTGTCAAATTTTAGGACAAAGTTCCAATGAATTTGCATATTCAAAAATTATCTAAAACAAAATTAAAAAATAAAATGATGAAAAAATAAAGATAAAAAGAAATTAACTACTCAAATATGGGCGAGGTTTGGTTTAGGTTGGTCAATTTCTTTATTTTTTTTAATAATTTCCGTATTTCATTTAAAAAATAAAAGTTATTTATTCAAAACCTTATAAAGAATAATAGAGTAAAATAAAATTTAAAAAATAAATATTAAGAATACTAAAAATATATATTCTATTATATTATATAAAAAATAACGGATAAAATTATTAAATCAGTAATATGCTAATAATTTTTTATTGACAATATATTTATACTAAATATTAGATAATGTAATAAAAGATACATATTAAAAAATTTATTCGACGACTGTATCCCTTTAATTTGATAGAGATTTTATTCATTAAAAGTCAAATAATATTTTTGAGAACAAAAAAATAAAATTTAAAATAAAAAAATATTTCAAGATTAATAAAATATATATTTTCTCTTATATAAAAAACATAGGGAGTAGACAAAAATATTAAACAAAGTAAGATGCTAATAACAATTTCTATTAACAATGTAAAAACACTAACTATTGGATAATGTAATAAACAAAAATATAGAACTTTTTTACTCAATGATTATATAAATCCCTTTAATTTAATAGAGATTTTATTATTCTTTTGGACTAAAACTAATAACTGGAAAGAAAAAAAAAGAAGAAGAAGAAGAAGAAGGAGAAGGAGAAGAAAACGAAGGAGGAGAAGGATGAGGAAAAAGGAGCTGAAGTTGTTTAAAAAGTGGGTACAAAATCTTAAAAAAATAGGTATTGATTAAATGAGGGCGACCAAATGGGGCACTCCGTGCAATTTTTATAGAGACTTTAGACTCTAGTAACGCATTTTAAAGTCGTACGGCCTAAGCCCAAAGCGAACAATATCATTAATGGGCTGAGCTTTACAGTTTCCCTGGAATTTTTCAAAAAAAAAAAAAAAATTGTTTAGACCCACATTGAATTAAGTTAAATCTTCAATCAAAGAAAAGGATAGTTTTTAACATTAGAACATCTATAAAAGATATTTCATATGACTAGACAGATACTTCATATGACTAGACAGTTGGAAAAACAAAATGATAATGCTCTTTGTACTCTTTGTAGCCCTTCCTTTCATTCTTATTTTCCTTCTTTCTAAATCCAAAAATGGTGGAAAAAACACATTGCCACCAGGTCCTATAGGCTTACCATTCATTGGAAATTTGCATCAATATGATACTTTAAACCCTCATCTCTATTTTTTGAAACTTTCCAAGAAATATGGAAAAATCTTCTCCTTCAAACTTGCTTCTGCTCAAATGGTTGTTGTTTCTTCAGCAAAATTAGCAAAGGAAGTATTGAAAACACAAGATTTAGTATTTTGTAGTAGACCATCTATTCTTGGCCAACAAAAATTGTCTTACTATGGTCGTGATATTGTTTTTGCACCTTACAATGATTATTGGAGAGAAATGAGAAAAATTTGTGTTCTTCATCTTTTTAGTATAAAAAAAGTTCAATTATTTAGTCCAATTCGTGAAGATGAAGTCTCTAGAATGATTAAGAAAATATCAAAACAAGCTTCTACTTCACAAACTATCAATTTGAGTAAGTTAATGATTTCATTAACTAGTACTATTATTTGTAGAGTTGCTTTTGGTGTTAGGTTTGAAGAAGAAGCACATGAAAGGAAGAGATTCGATTATCTTTTAGCTGAGGCACAAGCAATGATGGCTAGCTTCTTTGTATCTGATTTTTTCCCTTCTTTAAGTTGGATTGATAAATTAAGTGGATTGACAGATAGACTTGAGAGGATTTTCAAGGATTTGGATAATTTTTATGAAGAACTCATTGAGCAACATCTCAATCCCAATAGGCCAAAATATATGGAAGGAGATATTGTTGATGTTTTGCTACAATTGAAGAAAGAGCAATCAACACCAATTGATCTTACTATGGAGGATATAAAAGGACTTCTCATGGTAATTTTCCCGACTTACCTACTTTAAACGTGCTCGCACACACATTATGTATAAGTATATACACACGTAAATGTGTTAAATGGGCAGGTCGGACCATACATGGACATGGTAATAACAGGTCAAGTTCCAACCATACAAAGTTTAATTGAACCAAAATGGATTGGGACAAAATAAGTCAAATGATGAGCCATAACCCAATATGGTCAACATGACCAAACCTACCCTCCTTTTTTATTTTGCTTTTTGAATAAAAATTAAAAGTTAGACTTATTTATTTTGCTTTTTGAATAAAAATTAAAAGTTAGACTTATTTCTCTTAAGTTATTAGCTTAAGTTATTTCAAATCTTCAAATTCTCAATCTCCAAAGTAGATTTTGTATGTTTGATTTGAGATTGCAATTCACCATCAAGTTACACTACTCATTCGGGTCAAGTCAATAAATTAGTCAACACCCAACCCCATTAAACTTGGTTGGGCGGATAACTAAAAGATGGATTGATTTTGCTTCTATTCATATTTGGGCCTGATTAAATCCGGATTCGCACTGGAAAGTTTCATATTGGGGCCCAACAAAATCTGAATTCACACTGAAAAGTCCCACATTGGGCCCGACTAAATACGGATTTGCGCAGGAAAGTCCCACATTAGGGGGTAAAGCGCTCCCTAACAAAGGCGACTCAATACCCAAGGCTCGAACTGGAAACCTCTGGTTAAGGATGAAGGAGTACTTACCACTCCGCCACAATCCTTGTTGGTGATTTTGCTACTTCTAATGTACTTGTAAATAGCACAAATGTGTTTATTATTTCCTTGAGAATTTCTCATGAATTTACAACTTTTATTTCCTTTTTCTTGTAGAATATATTAGTTGCAGGATCGGACACTAGTGCAGCTGCTACTGTTTGGGCAATGACAACCTTGATAATGAATCCAAAAGCCATGAAAAAAGTTCAAACAGAAATCAGAAAATCAGTTGGGAAAAGAGGCATTGTAAATGAAGAAGATGTTCAAAACATGCCTTATCTCAAAGCAGTGATAAAGGAAATATTTAGATTATATCCACCATCTCCACTTTTAGTTCCAAGACGATCAATGAAAAAAACCATATTAGAAGGTTATGAAATTCAGCCAGGAACCATAGTTTATGTTAACGCTTCGGCTATAGGAAGGGATCCTGAAATATGGGAAAATCCAGAAGAATTTATACCTGAGAGATTCTTGAATAGTGATATCGATTACAAGGGTCAAGATTTTGAGTTACTTCCATTTGGTGCAGGCAGAAGACGTTGCCCAGGTATTCAATTGAACCCACTTGTGAAAGTTATACATTTTGTCGCTCGGACAAAAAAATATTTACAGCTGCTAACTAATATACATATTTTCAAAAAGCTCAAAATCTTGAATTTATAAAGATTAAATTTTGAATTCGTCTATGCAGGTATTGCACTTGGGATTGCATCTGTGGAACTTGCATTGTCAAATCTTCTTTATGCATTTGATTGGGAGTTACCTTATGGAGTGAAAAAAGAAGACATTGACACAAATGTCAGGCTTGGAATTACCATGCATAAGAAAAATGAACTTTGCCTTATCCCTAAAAATTATTTGTAGATTATATTAAGACGTGGATCTCGGGTTCGAATTTATATATATATATATAATATTAAATTATACTAATTGTGCTAAATCTCTATAGTGTTGGAGTATATAAATAAAATGCTTGATTAAAATAAGTGTGGTAAAGGGAGGACTTCGATTATTATTGGTGGATGATGAATCTTTTTATTGAAATGTGTAGCTAAAAAGAAATGTAATACCATGCCTAGGTTTTGTCAGTAAAATTTTTATCTCATGACCTCGTGTTTATTTTTTTTATTTTTTCTTCAACACATCAATATATAGTTTAATAACTCTAAGACAGTTGTTAGCCCATAAAAATATGAACAACTGAAAAATTGTATAAATAAGTGGATTCAGTTGCTTTCCATGTGAAATTTATCTTTCTTTGTATTGTTTGAATTTTGGCCAAATACATATAGAGCTCATCCAACTTAATATTTTTTTTTTTGTCACTCTATATTTACCTTGTTTTATTTTGGCCCTCCAACTCTATTTTATAAGTTTTATTTTGGCCCTCCAACTCTATTTTTTATATTTCACTTTAACACAAAAGCTAAAATCAGTGCAAAAAATATAGCCCGTTAAATCTGAGGTGTAAGAAATATTCAATTAAATATTACCACCTTGTTTTTTCATTCATGTCAAACGGGTCAATACTAAAATACTTGAACCTGATCGTATTTTTCCATCCACTATTGCCCTATCTTCATTCTGTAAGTTCCAAAACTTTCATCTACCGATTTCATACCTGGCCCGTTTAGATGAAATAAATCCACAAAAATGTATTATCGGGTTCATGTATTTTAGTATTGATTCGTTTGACATGGATGAAAAAATCAGGTGATAATATTTAATTGGATATTTATTACACCTCAGATTTAACATGCTATATTTTTTTGCATTGGTTTCAGTTTTTGTATTGTAGTGAAACATAAGAAATAGAGTTGGAGGGCCAAAATGGAACATATAAAATAAAATTAGAGGGCCAAAATAAAATAAAGTATAAACAAAGTACTGAAATAAAAAATGGTGCCAAATTAAATAGGTTGTATATGTATTTGGCCTTGAATTTTTATGTTTTCCCTAGACATGTATTTGCTTGTATAATTAGTCATGTTGGTGCTATAAAAAGGTAATACTCCGATAATCACTTCTTACGACGGATAAAAGTAAATAGTAATAGAATTTTGAATTTGAACTCATATTCTAAATCCACATCATAAAATGGAAATATGAAAGTAAAGTGGGAGCAAATATTTGTGGAATAAAGGCAATACCAATCACTCAAATTGATTTTAATGCATAACCAGAGGTGGATTGAAATTTAAATTTCATGGATTCTGCTTCTAAGGTACTTGTTATTGAATTCGTTGTATTTCGAAAAATATGTATTCATATATACTATGTATTATATTTTTAGTGAACTTTGCCATATAATTTTATATTTCATATCAAAATTTATGAAATCAGTTAAACTTTGCAACTACTAATCTTTCTTTTTTCTCTCGGGATAAATTACGTGGCTGACCTGCCAGTCCATCAAATATCGTAGTTTATCCTTAAGAGCAAGAGGTTCCTTGTGTGAAACTTAGATGTTGAAGCACACATCCTTTCTTTATCTTATGCTATGGGTAAGGAATCAAAGGCAAGGAGCCAACCCCCAGAAATCTCCAAAACAAATTAAGATAAATAATTGATAAAAGTGGTACCTACCTACCCCTAAAAAGTCATAGGTTATGAAAGTGAAATAGAAAAATCATATGCCTAGATAATTAAAACTTGAAAATGAAACATTGTCCTCTAGTAATCAATAAGTTTTACGTTTCCCAGATATTTTTCTCACCCATAACTTAGATGTAGCATTAAACCAAAAAAAAAAAAAAGAACAATAGGACTCGTTTGTCCATAGATATTTTTTTCTCTTTCTATTGATTTTTTCAAAAAACATAAAAGTATTTGTTCATGAAATTTTACAATTTTTGCAAAAAATTCGAAAACGAGTTTTACAAAAACCATTTTCAAATTTTTTTTGGAAACTTTCGTTTTCCCACTTCAAAATTACAATATTTTGTCAAGTGAAATGCATATCTAAATATAATTTTAAATTCCAAATATCGTTTTTCAATTCAACTCTAGATACTATTTTTTTCAAAATTTACAATTTTTATGTCCAAACGCCTTCTATATATAAGGGTAATGAACAAATATCGTGTGAACTGTAATCTTGTAACGACCCGGCCGATCGTTTTAAGAACTAGCATTTCGTTCAGTGGCTTAAAGTCTCGAGCAGCTTCGTATTGTGTATTATAACTTGCGTCTGTGGTCGAGTTCAGATTTCGGATGATTCGAGATTAAGTTGAAAGAATAATTCTTGTTTGGAAGCTTACGTAAAAAGAGTTGACCTGAGTTTGACCTTTGTGTAGACGGCTCTGAAATAGTATTTTGATGATGCCAATAGCTTTGTATGGTGGTTTTGGGCTTATGAGTGTGTCCAAATTTGGATTTGGAGGTAGGGGTGGGGATAAAATTCGAAAAACCGAATTCCGAATCGAACAAAATTAATTTAGTATTTCGGTACAAAAATTTTGATATTTTAGTATTTTGGTTCGATATACGGTTGTGAATTTTGATATTTCGGTATATCAAAATACCGAAATAGTTTATTCCAAGCCCATCATTTTTTAGCCTAATAACTTATCTTCATCCCCTCCCCCCAAATTTGTTTGAATTAATTTTGAATCACACTTTGTTCTCTATTTGCTTCCCATACATAAATATAACGTTGTGGATTGAACCATGAAGCTCTTCATTTTTAAATTCTCATGACCAGATTGCTACTTATTTTAAATTCTCGTGACCGGATTGTTATCAGTTGTCCATACTGCGATTTGTAAATCGTGATTCTCACTTTAGCTTTCACATTTCTTTTCTTTTATAAGTTCTTGCTTGAGGAGTCTAAGTTTAGAAGAAATTGTATTTTTCAGTTCCTTTTCAGTTTTGACTCATTCTTTCTTCAGACGAGCTCCGAGTGTTTGTTTCTTTAAGAGTGGAAATCTATCCAAATCTTGCCATTATCCATCACGAGACTGTTTTTATTTATTGGACATATCCAGATCTTGTACTTCAAATATGGCTGCTAAGCATACATAATCAGTTTTTTAGATGTTGTAGTGGATATCTAATATCTTAATATCTAGTTCTTGTAATTGTTGTACATTACAGTGAATGTCTCTCTTCACATCGCCCTGAGGATGTTCAATATATAGATGGTGCATGGGAGCCTGAATGCAAGAGGCTATGTAGAACATGTTGGATTGTTAAATTTTTGTGTATTTTCAACATAAGGTTGAAACGTATACACATCTTTTCAAAAATTGAAACATATCTTTTCAACCCGAAGAGCTACAGATTTGAATAGGTTGAAGCCTTATAACATAGATTTGGTTTAAATCGAATCCATACCAAAATTGTACCAACCAAAATAAGAAATACTGAATTATACCAAAATATTTTGGTACGATATTTGGTATATAGAATTAATAAACGAATATCAAAATACCGAACCGAAGTACCGAAAGCCCACCCCTGTTTGGAGGACCGCAGGTTAATTTGATCTATTTTAGCAAAAATTAAATAGTTGAAGGTTTGGAAGGTTGAGAGGTTTGATCGTGAGTTGACTTATTGATACCGGGATCGAATTACGATTTTGAGAATTGAATTGGCTTCGATGTGTCATTTGGGACGTGCACGAATGTAACCACTTGGCAGTTTATTTTGAGTGTATTATTCCCGATCCCCTGTTTACTATTTTTCCCGTATCATTTTCTGTTTATGTGACTTGTCGAAAGGTTCTATTTTTGGTTTCGGTGTGATTTAGGACACTTAGTCCATAAAATGGAATTTTGAGTTCTAGGGTTTTGACTATAGTTGGAGTCTGGAATGGAGTTTCATCAATTTCGTTAGCTCCGTTGGGTGATTTTGGACTTAGGGGTGCGTCCAGATTGTGTTTTGGAGGTCTGTAGTTTTAGGCTTAGAATGGCTAAAGTTGAATTTTTGGGAAAGCTTGACTGGAAGTGGACTTTTTGATATCGGGGTCGGATTCCGATTTTGGAAGATGGAGTAGGTCTGTAATGTTGAATATGACTTTTGTGTAAAATTTAAGGTCTGTCGGACGTGGTTTGATAGGTTTCGGCATCGGTTGTAAAAGTTTAAAGTTTCAAAGTTCACTAAGTTTGGATTGGAGGGTGATTCGTATTTTTGTTGTTGTTGTTTGATGTGTTTCGAGGGCTCGACTAAGTTCGTATTGTGTTATATGACTTGTTGGTTTGTTTTTTGACATCCTGGGAGCCTCGGGTTGATTTCAAGTGGTTAACGGATCAATATGGACTTGTTGAAGTTGTAGATTTTTTTGGTGTTCCAGTTACAGGTTTCCTTCTTTGCGTTCGCGAGGGGAGTTCCGCGTTCACAGAGAGGAGATGTAGGCAGGATGGGAATTATGCTTCTTGTTTGCGATGAATGTCCCACGTTCGTGGAGCTCTGGGTTATAAGTCTACGCGTTCGCAATGAGGGTCCCATGTTGCATAGAGGAAGCTGGTCAACTGAGTCTCCAGGTCATTTTGCATATGCGTTCGCGATGTTGGTCCTGTGTTCGCATAGGGCCGAGCTGAGTAAGCTACATGTTCGCGATGAGTAATTTGGGCTAAAGCAATTTTGTTCTCCGCGAACGCGAGGGGTTCTACTGCGTTCGCAAAGAAGGGATGCCTAGGAAGAATATAACATTTCAAAATCCCTTGATTTTGAAATGTTAAGCCATTTTTAACATAACTTGGGAAAGAGAGCTGAAATTCGGAAAAACTTTTGGGGGATTTTCATAGAAAACTATTGGATAATTATTCTTGACTCATTTATGGTTATATTCCATTAATCTGTAGTTGATGTCATCCTTTAATTTCGTAATTGAGTTGAAAAATTTGGGGGAAACGAGAAAAATTCTTCAACCAAAGTTTTCAGTTTTGATTGGTAGTTTGATATCGGATTTGGATAATTTTGGTGTGAGTGAATGAGTGTTCGTATTTTGTGACTTTTACCTAATTTCGAGACGTGGGCCTGGGTCGACTTTTTGGGGCGATTTTCTAATTTCTTGCTTAAGCCTTGATTTCATTAATTAGATTTGTTTCTTGTAGTTATATTTATGGTATGTAATTGCTTTTGGCTAGATTTGTTCCATTTGGAGTCGATAAATTATGGAAAAGGCATTCTTACCAATTGATTGAGCTTGATTTGAGGCAAATATCTTACCTCATCTTGTGTGGGGAAATACTCTTAGGATTTGGTACTATTGTTATATGTGAGCGTCGTGTACATGAGATGACGAGTGCGTACACGAGCTATTTGTTGTAAAATCTGGTTTTTATTAAGTAATGACATGTTTCATCTTAATTAAGTTATGTCAGCATGTGTAGTTGTCTTGTTTAGCCAAATATCGCATGTCTAAATGTCTTAAATGCTTATCTGAACTTTGTGCAGCAAGCTTAGTTGATTTCCAATTTTTCATTTATCAGTATCAGTCTTAACTGTAGAATTCTTGTTGTTAATTGTTGTATTTATCGGTTTTGAATTTTGTGTTTTAGGGGTGGGGTGGGCATAGTTTGGGCAAACCCGAAATCCAAATCCAAGTCCGACTTTCTTCTTTTTGTGGTTTGGATTTTCGAATTACGGATCAGATTTTCAATTTAACTTTTAAAAATTTTGGATTTCGATTGGATATTAAATTTGGTACTTCAAATTTTTGGATATCCGAAAATTCGAAATTCTTATACTTTATATTTGGTCCATTATTCATATGTCAATAGTAATACGTTTAATACCCTACACATTATATATTATCTCATATATTCAATATTAATTACTAAATTACTATGTGACTACTTTCTATTTGGACATAGATTTATTATATCTACTTCTTATCTTGTTGTATTAGTGTATCTATTATAATTTTTTTATTTTTTATATAATAATTTCATTACTTTAATACTTCATTTGGATGATTGCGGTAAGAATGCGGAACTTTTCAGAAAATTTAACATGAGTACTTCATTTGCATATTTATTTTTATAAAAATCAGAAACATCTAAAATTATAAGTTCAAAATCAAAAATCCAAAATATCCAACCCAATTAATCCGAACCAAACTCAAAAAAATCTGATCCAATCCGAACTTATTCGGATTGGATTTGGATTGTCATTTTGTCAATCTGAATACTAAAAATCCAAACCAAAATTTTATATGCAATTCGAACTGCCCGAACGGCCACCCCTAGTGTGTTTACTTTTGGACTATGAGGCGGTACCTCGGAATATCCCCCTGCACATTTACTTTGAGACTACGAGGTGGTACCTCAAGAAATCTCTCATCATATTTACTTTTAAGACTATGATGCGGTACCGCGACAGATCTTCTTGCATATTTGTCACGCCCTCTTTTTTTCTCGCGGAGTCCGGGTTTCGACATTCATGGGGGAACAACTCATTTTCTTTTGGGAAATGGGTATTTGAATTTGAATACTCACCACCTAATGGATTTAAGGTGCGTTAGGGAACCTAGAGCAAATAACTCATAAAAAACGGTTTACATTACCAGAGACTTGGGTAAGGAATCGAAATAACCTCAAGGGAAAGGTTATTAGGCGCCCCTCGCGGTCCATAACGGTGGGTCCCATCTGAACTTGATCTATCTAAATTAGTCATTAACAAATAGACTAATTTGTTAATGAGTCTCATACGTGAAGGCGAGCCATACGATATGAACGCGAAGCACAAAATCACTACCTTCCGCGAATGCGGACCCTCAACCATGAACGTGAAGGGTAAAACACCCTCCTTCCAAAAACTTTCTACGAGATCGAGAATGGCCCCTCGCGATCGCGAAGACCAATTTCTTTGCAACCTCTAAACAACTATTTTTGCAACTCCCAAAGCCAAAAATTGTCCGATTGACCACCCGAAACTCACCCGAGGCCCTCGGTGTCACACCTCTTTTTTACGCGCACGCGAGGGCACGAGGGAGTTTTTCCAATTAAAGGACAATCGAAACGGGATTTATTTAATTAATTCAGAGTCGCCACTTAGGAAAATAATGGTGTCCCAAGTCACCGGTTTAATCCCGAACCGAGGAAATTTATGACTCCGTAATACAGTCAGCGAAACTAGAAATCTGGATAAGGAATTCTGTTAACCCGGGAGAAGGTGTTAGGCACTCCCGGATTCCGTGGTTTTAGCACGGTTGCTCAACTGCAATTTTTACTCTTATCTGATTTCTTTATATATTTTAACTATGTGCTTTTAATGCTCCGCTTTTAATTTTAGAAGAATTGCGACGTTACGAAAACACATTTCGAGCCGCACCGTAACCGGTACGCCTGCGACTCTAATGTATTTCAGTTTCGCCGAGAGTAAGATCTGGGTCACATAAATGCACACCCGTATTCAGGAAAGTAATTTTTAGTTCAAGTCGTGCCTAAAGAGTCTATCGTCTATTTACTTTGAGAAAAGGACCGTGAAATTCACTAGACGGTCCTTCCAAGTCTAAGGTTTTTATAATAATTAATTGAGGACCCCGCAATTCTGTGTGTAATGCGGCGAGGCCCGTCTCATCATTTTATTTAAAGGGCAACCTCGAAGCGAACTATGATTCTCTATTTTTGTTTGTCTCTAATAAAGAAAATGTTAATCGTTTATCATTACCTACTAGTTTGATATTTTCTTTTATTTGGGCCATTCAATAGAGCCCCGACTCAAAATTGAACGCCAGAAGACGATTTCCTCTTTACTATGCTCTTAGACTACTTAAACTTTGATTTCTATTCAAATTAGCTAAGCTAATTTAGTCAACAGAAAACTTTTGTTTTATTTAAGAAAAGAATATTGAACATGTTTCCGATTTTAATCTAATCAAATTGATAACCAGCTTTCGTGTAAAGGATCTAGATCATAGTAGACATACACGAGCTAAAGTATACTGATAATCTAATGGCAACGGAGTGATACATCAATCGTCCTGATTCCCCTTTTTAACAAGCTATAGACAAAACAGGATTTACACGCTTATTGTTACAATTAACTACTTGAACATTGAGCGTGGTACTTACTAATTCATAACTTTCGACCAAACTACCATCATTATGCCTCTATTTATTTCTACACTGGATGTTAGTTATTATACACTTTTAACTTGAACAAATTGACACCTATAACAATATGTATTTCACTGATTCATCTATCTATCGCATAATGTGTTTCCAATGGACCATTTCTACTACAACAGGCTTAGGGAAACATGAAGTTAACACAGTTACAACACATACAGCTTATTACATATTCGGGCTCTCCTTAATGAGTACACATGTATTTAACTAAGTTTTAACATGGGCTAAAAGGATATGATAAACAATAAGCTAAGTTTCATTGCTTCCATTCATGTCTACAACTTCAGGCAGTAGTGAAATACCTGGAAATTGTCAAAGCAAAAGAATGTAGATCAGTTAAGCCGGTGAAACACAGCAGACAGCAGATCAACAACAATCAGTGGCAGTCACTGCCACTATATACACAGCAACAGCAACAACCAAGATAATAACAGCAACCAGTGGCCAACCACAATCCCAACAGCAGGATTAACAACCAATCGACACACCAACAACAAACAGCACCAGGCAACAACCAGGAGATAGAACAAAAACAAAAGCCAAGAGGCAATCACAGCACCAAAATCCCACCAGTGAAGCAAACCAACAACAATAGCATGAGAGCTAAGAAGTAACAGCAAAGACAACCACAACTAAGAGACCAACAGCCCCCACACAGCAAGCCCAGGCAGCAACACTCGACTAACAAAGAACCAACACTACAACAATGGCCAAATACTCAACCAACAGTGACTAAGAACCAATGAAACAGTGACTTTTTGTCACTCTCAGTGTACTCTCCAACCTCTCTATGTATATCCTCTCAAGTGTTTACGAATATGCTACTGTTTTTGCTTCTCCAGGATGCTCTCAAATCTCCCTCTATAATCTGCCTTTTCTCTAAATGTGTCTATCTATTTATAACCAAAACTAAAGGCCAGGCCAGCCTGCTTAACCTCCACATGTGTACTGACTGTCCAGCTCTTAAGAGCACTTAAGAATGTAAAATAAACTTCTTGCCCTAATATTCTCTGCCCAGCCCATCACTTAATGTTTAAATCTCATTTTTTTAATCCAAAAGCGTACTAGTAACCTGTTTTTCTATTCAAAACCCCTTACCCTGCCAGATAGCTCCCATGTTACTTATGTTTTCCAATTACACTGCACACACAGTGATAAACAAACCTACTGACAGTCCCTCCAACATGCTGGCCAGGTTTATTTGAATTAACTCTAAACCATATGGTCCCAATTCAGCTATAACCAATTTATCCTAAACCTATTTCAATTTCAAATCACACAGCACCCCAATTCGATTCAATAGCTTAATCAACTATCCAGAATTTCAAATAATCAAACCTACGCAATTAGATGGCGACATTCGTTTAATCAATTACGAGCTATATAATCGACAACGAATAATCGATATTCAACTTATGCCTAGGGGCAGAATCAGGGGGCAACAATCCGAGTCAACTATTCGACGAATTTAACTAGATTGAACACAATGTAATCACAACAACAACAATGAGCCGAACATATCAGAAAGAAAATGATTTGACCAAATAAAAAGGTCTTGATTAGGAGGAGAAACGAAAACAGAGAAAGTAGCTAACTTAACTAAAAGAATGGAATCAATAGACACTTATACTAATAGATAAAAATCGGAAATAGACAGAAAGGTACCTTAAACAGTGAGAAGAGAAATGAAAACGCACGGACTTGGGCTCGAGGAGACTTGAAATTGCCTTCTTTTGAAGTTAATAGATTTTAATTGAAATATTTTCGAACGAAAACCTTCCAATTAAAATCTATTATCTTCAATTTGCTTTAATTCCGACCAAATCCCTAGCTTTCGAATTCTAGGGTTCTTGAAGGTGGGATTTGGGGCTTTTGTATTTCTGGTTAGATTCGAAGCAAACCAAGGTTAGCGTGGGTATGAGGGAGGTACGGGGAGGGTTTGGGGTGAGTTTGGGGTGATTTGGCGTAAGTTCGAGTTGACTCGAATCTTCAAATGAAGATTCGAGGAGCTCCGGCAAGATTCGAGGTTAATGGAAGCTGGGATCGTGATGGGGAAGGTAAGGGGAAGGTTTTGGCGTTGGTTTGGGTTCGATTGGCCTACCGGAACCGCCGTGAGGCGATTTCCGGCAAGCGGCGCAAGGTGGCGGACGGCGGCGTTACGCCTGGTCTCTAAGGACCTTTGGGAGACGAAGGGAGAAGGGGGGGTCTGGCTTGGGGGGGGCGGGGTATGGAAATGGGTTTATATACATTTTGAGTAGTTAAATCCTGATCGTTGGATCAAACTTGATCAACGATCAGGATCCTCTCACTTAAACCAAACGGTGCCGTTTGGTTAAGTCCTAAGCTGGCTGAATTTTGGAATTAACGGATTAATCTGGGCCGTTGGATAATAAAATCCAACGGTCCGGATCAAACGTTACCGGCTGAAACTGGACGGATACTTGGGCCAGATCAGAAACAATTCACTTGGGCCTGACTTTTAGACTAAAATTGGCCCAACTCGGATCTTCATGATGTATTATGTACATGTGTGTATGCATATATATATATATATGTATATATACATACATATATATATATATACACATATGTATATATACCAACCTATAACACCGCTGTTTTTTACTACAATTAACGCACACGATTACATATCACCCAAAAATGTAAATCACATGACTTCGATATCAAACGCTGAAAAATGCAAAACTTAGCATATATATTTTTTTATATTTTTTTTTATATTTTTTAATTTAAATAAATAAACGTGCACACAAAAGATAAAAATAACACAAAAATCACAAAAATCATACCCAACACGAAACTATTTTTATTTTTTGAATTTTCCGGGAGTACTTCTCAAGTAAGGCAAAAATCACGTGCTCACAGCTGCCCCTCTTTGCGCGTAGACACGCAGAGTTTTCGTGCAAAGATAAATGAGCGGATATAAGCGATTTTTGCCCATTCGAACACTCCGTATGAAGCATTTTGGAAAAGTTTTGACCGAACCTTGCTTCAAAGGTCTCCTACATATCCCTGGCTAAAAGGGAATCAGGTCAATGTAGTTCGGGAAGTTCTGGTAGCTGGGACTACCATGCCTGTTGCGATCTCGCTGTTACTGCTGTTGCCGCTGTTACTGCTGTTACCACTGCTTAACCGATTTCCTTGTTACACCGCGCTAAGCAACAAAAACAAGAAGCTAGACTAGGTTACAGTACTACAAGTTCTTATCTATCCTTTTTAACTTGATCTTGTCGCGCTCCCTGCCATCTTGTCTAACTTGGCGTTCCTTCTGATGCTTCGTCTCTTCTTACGAACTTGGATTCATGCTGGAGATTCCTGTTACATTCTACCGCTTTCCTCCACCGAATTAACACAGATCGCCACTCCATTCTCCAGGCGGGCTCCCTGACTTCAACTACTACTTCAAAATTAAATCGCCACTCCATTCTCCAGGCGGGCTCCCTGACTTCAACTACAACTTCAAAATTAAATCGCCACTCCATTCTCCAGGCGGGCTCCCTGACTTCAACTACAACTTCAAAATCAAATCGCCACTCCATTCTCCAGGCGGGCTTCCTGACTTCAACTACAACTTCAAAATTAAATCGCCACTCCATTCTTCAGGCGGGCTTCCTGACTTCAACTACTACTTCAAAATTAAAATCGCCACTCCATTCTCCAGGCGGGCTTCCTGACTTCAACTACAACTTCAACATTAAATCGCCACTCCATTCTCCAGGCGGGCTCCCTGACTTCAACTACAACTTCGACATTAAATCGCCACTCCATTCTCCAGGCGGGCTCCCCGACTTCAACTACTACTTCAAAATTAAATCGCCACTCCATTCTCCAGGCGGGCTTCCTGACTTCAACTACTACTTCAAAATTAAATCGCCACTCCATTCTCCGGGCGGGCTTCCTGACTTCAACTACTACTTCAAAATTAAAATCGCCACTCCATTCTCCAGGCGGGCTTCCCGACTTCAACTACTACTTCAAAATTAAATCGCCACTCCATTCTCCAGGCGGGCTTCCCGACTTCAACTACTACTTCAAAATTAAATCGCCACTCCATTCTCCAGGCGGGCTTCCTGACTTCAACTACTACTTCAAAATTAAATCGCCACTCCATTCTCCAGGCGGGCTCCCTGACTTCAACTACTACTTCAAAATTAAATCGCCACTCCATTCTCCAGGCGGGCTCCCCGACTTCGACTACTACTTCAAAATTAAATCGCCACTCCATTCTCCAGGCGGGCTCCCTGACTTCAACTACTACTCACTGATTTCATCCTATCTTGATTACCTTCCTTGCCTCTTGTACCATCTACTTCTTCCTGCGTTGAATCGCCACTCCATTCTCCAGGCGGGCTCCCTGACTTCAACTACTACTTCAAAATTAAATCGCCACTCCATTCTCCAGGCGGGCTCCCCGACTTCAACTACTACTTCAAAATTAAATCGCCACTCCATTCTCCAGGCGGGCTTCCTGACTTCAACTACAACTTCAAAATTAAATCGCCACTCCATTCTCCAGGCGGGCTCCCTGACTTCAACTACAACTTCACTGATTTCATCCTATCTTGATTACCTTCCTTGCCTCTTGTACCATTTCCTTCTTCCTACATTGCCTCTCGGACCACCTTTTCTTCTGAATTATCCTGTCTCGGAATTGCTTTCCCCCGGTCGTATTACTTTTCTTCTGGCTGCTGGGGATATTTTTGGAACTGTTTACCCGCCTGCTGGGGGTGATGCTGCTGAGGAAGTATTCTTTGTTTCCTTCACCCCTCATTCTCTTCCTTCTTCCCCTACCTCTTCCGGGACTCACGCTTTTGTTTCCTTGATCAAATTATAGGATGTAATACTGCTGGGGGAATCTCGAAGCCATTTTTCTTTTTCCAATAACTGCTGGCGATGATACCCGGCTCAAGGATCGCCCCATCTTGTGTTGCTTTCTACACTTATCCTCCGAGTCTTGCTTTCCAGAAAATTTTCGCAACCGGAGAAAATTTTCTGCCCCAGTGTGATAAACTTCCGGACGGTATGCTTTTCTGCCGTCGGACCCTCTTTTCCTGCTTTAAATCAAAGAAAAATTGTTAGTTTCAAAACGCCGCGAGTGGTCGTGCCACTCTTGTTGAGGCCATTCTCTTTCAGCCGCTTGGCCTCTCTCGAACTTTGAGGACGACGTTGACGCTTGCTTGGGAAGATGCTTTTTCCACGAACGACCTCTCATCTTTCCTTTTATTCCACTCTTTGGTTTGGTCCGACTCTTTTTAGCCGGTGATCTGTTGCGTGAAATCATCTTTCGGACATGCCACATGTGTCCATCATACTCCATAATTCTTGCGAACCTTCCACTCAACCTGTCGTCCCAATCTCACTATCGTAACGACTTCTGTCTCATTGCCTTGTTCCGTGCCTATTCACTTTCAATATACTGCTTTGGGAGACTTGGTAGCAAGCTTTGAAAAATCAATTTTCGAAAAATGAAAGAAAAGAAAAGAATACTGACCGCAAATGACAAAAGAAGAGAAAAAAAACTTTTCTGAACTCAAAAACAGGGAAAACTTATCTGAATGTGTGCCTGATCCAATGTTATGCCGCGCCTTTGAGATTAAACTACCCAGTCTATTCATGTCAATCACTTTCTAATACCGCGTCCTGCTAGAGGTAAACGGATGTCCAAACCTTGTCTCACGCAGACATCTTGCAACTATCTCGCCCTGTCACCTCACAGTGCCCTTCAAAGGGTTTTCACTAATGAGATTCTCTCATTTTACTTCTCTCGACTTCCTTCGCCTTAAGGTGCCCGCGAGGGTTTTCACCGTTAAGACTCTCTCATTTATGCTTTCTTTCCTTGCGACGGGGTATCCCCCTTGAGATTCCCTCTAGAGCGTTATCCCCTTTCGGCTTGTGCATCCTGAATTCAATCGAGGGTCGGGATGTCACTCTTGGCTTTCATTCACATGACTTGGCATTTCTCAAATACTGATCGAGAGGTCTTTCTGGTTCTTGATATGGTTTCTGCGCGTGAGGCTGAAGGAAGGGGTTTAGCCTCAATGGTTAGCTTATTACAACTTTCGGAATTCATACTATCTTTCCAACGAAAACAATGACTTCTGCCCCAGTTTTGTTGCTTGGGGGATTTTTTTTGATTTTTATTTTATTATGACCGAGCCGTGTGGCGCCTACGTATCCTTCTTGAGGAATCAGGTCGAACGTAGTTCACTTTTTCTTGTATTACTTCTTTGTTTCTTTTCTATTCTGTTACACATCTTCCTTGATGATTCCGAAAGAGGGTATATGAAAGAACAATTAAGGCTCAAATGGGGAAACAAAGGTTAAAGTGTTTGGGTAGTAGAAAAATTGCCTCTGTCATTTCATTCTCCGAAAAATGCCAAGTACACACAAACGAAACCAAACGTTGACAAATGCATTAAAGAATTACACATAATATCTCTTAACTGCATCAGAATTAATAGCCATATCGGTGCATCTTCCCTCGACATCCGTCAGACATAGAGCGCCGTTGGATAATACTCTAGTCACCACAAAAGGTCCCCGCCAATTTGGAGCGAACTTGCCTTTCGCTTCGGCCTGATGGGGTAGAACTCTCTTCAGCACATGCTGTCCCACTTCAAATTTCCTGGGACGTACCTTCTTGTTATATGCTCTCGCCATTCTCTTTTGATACAATTGGCCGTGACATACCGCTGTCAATCTCTTTTCATCGATCAAGCTCAATTGCTCTAATCGGGTTTTGACCCACTCGTCGTCATCAATCTCAGCTTCAGCGACGATTCGGAGGGATGGAATCTCAACTTCTGCGGGTATTACTGCTTCGGTCCCGTATACCAACAAGTAAGGAGTTGCACCTACCGAAGTCCGGACGGTAGTGCGATAACCCAACAACGCAAATGGTAACTTTTCATGCCACTGCCTAGACCCTTCTATCATCTTCCTCAATATCTTCTTTATGTTCTTGTTCGCTGCCTCGACCGCACCGTTTGCTTTTGGGCGATACGGTGTGGAATTTCGGTGTGTAATCTTGAACTGTTGACATACCTCTTTCATCAATCCACTGTTAAGATTTGCACCGTTATCTGTAATGATCATCTTTGGAATTCCAAACCTACAAATGATGTGGGAGTGTACGAAGTCCACTACCGCCTTCTTGGTCACCGATTTGAATGTTTTGGCCTCTACCCACTTGGTAAAATAATCAATCGTTACCAGAATGAACCTATGACCGTTGGAAGCGGCAGGCTCAATAGGTCCAATAACATCCATACCCCATGCGACAAACGGCCATGGTGCGGACATTGTATGCAATTCGGTCGGCGGAGAATGAATCAAATCTCCGTGTATCTGACACTGATGGCATCTTCGCACGAAACTTATACAATCCCGCTCCATAGTGAGCCAATAATATCCTGCTCGAAGAATCTTCTTTGCCAATACGTATCCGCTCACGTGTGGTCCGCAAACTCCCGAGTGTATATCCGTCATCACTGTTGTGGCTTGACTTGCATCTATACATCTCAACAATCCCAAATCTGGGGTTCTTTTGTACAGCACCCCTCCACTAAGGAAAAAACCGTTCGCCAACCGCCGAATAGCTCGCTTTTGATCTCCAGTTGCTTGCTCTGGGTATACTCCTAACCTGAGGTATTCCTTGACATCATGAAACCACGGCTCACCATCCACTTCTTCCTTTATCACATTACAATAAGCATGTTGATCCCGGATCTGGATATGTAACGGATCGACACGAACCTTGTCCGGGTGATGTAGCATTGACGCTAAAGTAGCCAACGCGTCGGCAACCTCATTATGCATCCTTGGGATGTGCCTGAATTCTACCGATCGAAAGCGCTTGGTCAGATCATGCAAGCACTGACGATATGGGATAAGCTTTAAATCTCCGGTTTCCCATTCTCCCTGAATCTGATGTACCAGAAGGTCCGAGTCCCCCAAGACCAAGACGTCCTGTACATCCATGTCCACCGCTAATCGCAGCCCCAAGATACATGCCTCGTACTCAGCCATATTATTGGTACAGTGAAAACGCAGTTGAGCAGTAACAGGATAATGATGTCCTGTTTCAGATATAAGCACAGCCCCTACTCCGACTCCCTTCGCGTTCGCCGCTCCATCGAAGAAGAGCTTCCATCCTGGATCCTTGGTTGGTTCTAACCCCTCAATCTGCAATACTTCCTCATCTGGAAAATACGTCCTCAAAGGTTCGTATTCGTCATCAACGGGATTTTCAGGCTAAGTGATCGGCCAGGGCTTGAGCTTTCATAGCCGTCCTTGTCACGTATATGATGTCGAACTCCGTAAGTAATATTTGCCATTTTGCCAACCTCCCTGTAGGCATAGGTTTCTGGAAAATATACTTCAACGGATCCAGACGCGAAATGAGGTAAGTGGTGTAAGAAGACAAGTAGTGTTTCAGCTTTTGGGCTACCCAAGTCAGGGCGCAACATGTCTTTTCCAAATGAGTGTACTTAACCTCGTGGACCGTGAATTTCTTACTGAGATAGTAAATGGCCCGTTCCTTCCGGCCAGTAAGATCATGTTGCCCCAGTACGCAGCCGAACGAATTCTCCAAAACCGTCAGATAAAGAATCAGGGGTCTACCCGGTTCAGGCAGAACTAGTACGGGTGGATTTGACAGATACCCTTTGATTTGGTCAAACGCTTCCTGACATTCTGTCGTCCATTCTATCGCGGCGTCTTTCTTCAATAGGCGGAATATGGGTTCACAGGTTGCCGTAAGCTGGGCAATAAACCTACTGATGTAATTCAACCTTCCCAACAGACTCATTACCTCTGTTTTATTCTTCGTCGGGGGTAACTCCTGAATGGACTTGATTTTGGATGGGTCCAACTCAATGCCCCGTCGGCTGACGATGAATCCTAGCAGCTTTCCTGATGGAACTCCGAATGCGTATTTGGCCGGATTAAGCTTGATGTCGTACCTTCGGAGTCTTTGAAAGAACTTCCCGAGGTCAGCAACATGGTCTTCTTGACGCCTAGATTTTATGATCACATCATCCACGTACACCTCAATTTCCTTGTGTATCATGTCATGGAATACCGTAGTCATCGCCCTCATATATGTTGCTCCTGCATTCTTCAAACCGAACGGCATCACTCGGTAGCAATAAGTTCCCCACGGTGTGATAAAAGCCGTCTTTTCCGCGTCCTCTTCATCCATCAAAATCTGATGATATCCCGCATAACAGTCCACAAAGGATCCGATTTCGCGTCCGGCACAATTATCAATCAGGATATGGATATTGGGGAGTGGGAAATTATCCTTAGGACTTGCCTTGTTGAGATTGCGATAGTCCACGCATACTCTGATCTTTCCGTCTTTCTTTGGCACCGGTACTACGTTAGCCAACCATTCCGGGTATCGAGTGACACGAATGACTTTCGCCTGCAACTGCTTGGTTACCTCCTCCTTAATCTTCACACTCATCTCCGTCTTGAATTTCCGCAGGCTTTTGCTTGACGGGAGGATATGCCGGATCAGTGGGTAATCTATGAACCACTAGATCGGTGCTGAGTCCTGGCATGTCGTCGTACGACCATGCGAAAATATCTTTAAACTCCATGAGTGTTTTGATCAATTCTTCTCTCAGATTGGGTTCAATATGGACGCTTATCCGGGTTTCTTTGACGTCATCAGCATTCCCTAGATTAACGGCCTCGGTATCATTTAAGTTCGGTTTGGGCTTTTCCTCGAAGTGACTTAATTCTTCACCGATTTCTTCCACGGCTTCATCATCGCCGTACTCTGACTCACTCTCGTCACTTCTTGTTTCATGTGTTATTATTTCCAAACCCGATTGACTTTCTAGACTGGGTTGATTAATCTTTAAGCACGCCATATCATTAAGATCAGTTGCAAGAAGGCTGTTCAGAAAAGTAAAAAGAAGAAAAGATAAACAAAATTAGACACGAAGGAACCAAATTTCATTGATGGGAATTGTACAAAGGGAAAACAAACTGCAAACTTAAATCAAAAATAAACAAAACAAACGGGATTTTACTCCGGGGATAAACCCCCAATACAAAACTTCGAAAGAAAAACAATCCAAGACAAACTACCAAGACTCCTTCCGGACAGGGAGAGGAGTAGCCTTCCAGTTATTCAGCTTTGCCTTTGGTCCCACAAATTGTATCTCGGCGTGACTAGATCCTTCACCGTCCTCGAGCATACATACATCTGTGAATAGGTTTTCGAACTTCCTGAAGAACTCTTCGTCTGGCCCGACCGTAGGACCGGGAATCTTTGGCGCTGGATGTCCTCTTGCTCCGGACCTGACAAAAGATTGGGAAAGGCGTGGAACAGGCTTTGGGAGCACCCATGTCTTCTGCTTACTCTTCTTTGCTTGCCGGATGTCCTCTGAGGTTGGCTGGAATCCCAAGCCGAAGGTTCCCAAGTTCTCGACCACCGATACCGGTTGTATGATTCCTTGCAGAGATGCACCTAGCCCTTTACCGGGTACGAAACCATGTCGCAACATTTCATGCGCCACCATGACATCCGTAGTAATTGTTCGGTCGCCGGGAATACATTCCCCTTCCGGAACTCGGTGGGCGGACACCACATCGCAGACCTGATACACCCACGGCCCAACATCTTCTTCTGTTTCAACAAAGGGAATGATGGTGCCCGATTGTGGATCGTTCTCTCCATGGACGACGATCTCCTGCTGGTCCCATTCAAACTTGACGAGCTGGTGTAAGCTGGATGGAACTGCTCTTGCGGCATGAATCCATGGTCGCCCTATTAGGAGGTTATACGACACCACCATGTCCAGCACTTGGAATTCCATGGTGAACTCCACTGGCCCAATTGTCAAGACTAGCACTATGTCACCAACCGACGCTTTACCTCCTCCGTCGAATCCTCGAACACATACCCTGTTCTCGCGTACCCTGCCGATGTCTACTTTTAATTTGCCCAGTGTAGAGAGAGGACAAATGTTAGCGCTGGAACCATTATCGACAAGAACTTTGGTAACCACCGCCTCTTCACACTTCACCGTAAGATATAAAGCCCTGTTATGCTCAGTGCCTTCCTCAGGGCAACTCGTCATCGGTGAAGGTGATCCGATTTGCTTCGAAGATCCTATTGGTGATCTTCTCCAAATGGCTCACCGAGATTTTATCCGGTACATGTGCCTCATTCAGGACTTTCATCAATGCTTGCCGATGTTCTTCAGAATGTATCAGCAAGGATAGCAATGATATTTGCGCCGGAGTCTTCTTCAACTGCTCTAAGACGGAGTAGTCGTGCAGCTTCATCTTTTTCAAGAATTCTTCTGCTTCTTCATCGGTGACCGGCTTTTTCAATACTGCCGGAGTGGTCTTCCTCAATTCCGCAGGGGCAAAACATCTCCCCGAGCGGGTCAACCCTCGGGCTTCACAAACTTCCTCTTTCACCTCCTTTCCTCTGTAGGTCGTTGTAATCCGAGCATAATTCCATGGGACAGCCCGGCTATCAGTTACTGGCAACTGTGTTGCCGGCTGGATGATGAAAGGATCCATTCGAACGCCTGCTACTGTCAAGATGGGCTTGATTGCTGCCCCTGGTACAACTATCTTGGCCGGTTTCGCCGGTACTTCGTTCACACTTTCCTTTCCTGCTTCTGACTCTCCTGGTATGTCTTTCTTGCAACTGGGCGACTCATCAAAGCTTGGCCCTTTTCTCGTTCCTGCCCCGCTAGACTTAATCATCATTACAGTCTGAGAGGCTTTCTCCTTTCCTTCCTCCACCCGTACCAACTCGATCATATTGGTCTCATGATGAGTTGGAAGCGGGTTTTGATTGATGTTGGGCTCTGTTGGAGTCTGGACCTCGATCCTGCGGGTGTCAATGAGCTCCTGGATGGCCGTCTTCAGCCTCCAACACTTTTCTGTATCATGTCCTGGACATCCCGAGCAATAGGCACAATTTACCGAATGGTCCAGGTTCTTCGGAAGAGGGTTTGGCAGCTTAGCTTCAACCGGATTCAGCAACCCTACCTGCTTTAACCGGTGGAACAGACTAGTGTAAGACTCTCCTAAGGGAGTGAAAGTCTTTGGCCTCGGCGCCCGGTCGCCCCTGAATGCCTGGTTCGGACGGAAACTCGCGCCCGAGGGGTTTCTGTAAGCTCTTGGGGGTGGATGATTGTTCTGAAGGTTTGGCGCACGCCACGGTGCATGAACAGGAGGTGCGGAATAGGATTGTGCATGGTGGACCGTAAAATGGGGATCAGGTGCGGGATAATAATGTTGCGGGTAGCTATATGGGTGGTGGGGGTAATTTTGGTGGGGAGGCTGGGGTGGGCTATATTGGGGTGCGGGGCCTCTATTTTTGAACCATGCCCCGGACTCGACGGCCGCAACTTCCTCTCTCCTCTTCTTCCCCAGTACTCCTCCAGTACCGCTTTGGATAGCCTGCGTGGTGGCTTTCAGTGCTGAGTAACTCATGATCTTGTTGGCCTTTAAACCCTCCTCGATCATACCCCCCATTTTTATTACCTCGGTGAATGATTTGCCTATGGACGTTACCAGATGTCCGAAGTAGGTGGGCTCTAATGTCTGTAAGAAGTAGTCCACCATCTCGCTTTCTCTCATCGGCGGATCTACCCTGGCCGCTTGTTCCCTCCATCGGAAACCAAATTCCCTGAAGCTTTCAGCAGGCTTCTTCTCTAATTTTAGCAATGATAGGCGGTCGGGGATTATCTCAAGATTGTATTGGAACTGGCCGATAAAAGCTTGAGCCAAATCATCCCACGTAAACCATCTACTGGGATCCTGTCTAGTGTACCACTCCAACGCCGATCCTCCCAGACTCTGGCCGAAGTAGGCTATCAGAAGCTCGTCCCGTCCTCCGGCCCCTCTCATTTTACTGCAAAACCCCCGCAGGTGGGCCACTGGGTCACCATGCCCCTCGTATAGGTCGAATTTGGGCATTTTAAATCCTGCTGGCAACTGGACGTCCGGAAATGGACACAGATCCTTATAGGCGACGCTGACCTGGTTGCCTAAACCGTGCATGTTCCTGAAGGACTGCTCCAGGCTTTTAACTTTTCTGGCAACTTCCTCGTGTTCCGAATTTTGGAAGTGTTTTTCCGGTTCTGCCGGATTATCCCAGTGAGGTGTATGTGATTGTGGTTCAGGAGCCCTGAAAGTAGGCTCTGGAGGATAGTAAGAGTTGTCATGGATCTGAACATATGGCTCGATGGCCGGCCTTTGCAGAGGAGCAGGTGGAGGTGCTACAAAAACAGGGGTGACTGGAGGAGGATTTGGTTTGACCGGTGGAATGTGGGTGGCATATGGATTTTCCCCCTGGAAGTATGGATAGCTCGGGGCGCTTGTTGAAGGATCGACGGGCGGATGTTCCGGAGCTGAGGCGAGAGTAGGGCGGTTTGGTGAAGACTGTTCCCTGGCCCAGGCCAGGTGCATCTCTGTTATCTGTTGTTTTAACCGGTCTACTTCTTCCTTCATGATTTGTAGCTCGGACTTTTCTTCCTCGAGACTCTTGCCAGAACTCGACATGCTTACTGTAACTGGTCCTTTGGATCTAGTACGGTAGTGATGGCTGGCCAGGATATTCTGTCAAACCAACTGCTAAACTTTCTGGAACACGCAACAAACTTGTTAGTTCACCGAGTTTGACGGATATGTTATAGCACGTTGGATGCAATGCACCTAACCAAATAACCCTTTCTACGTGTACTCTTTAACATGCGTCATTCCGGCCCTTTTTTTCTTTTTCTTTTTCCTTTTCTTTTTCTTTTTTTTTTTCTTTTTCGACTATCTTTGCAAACCTTATTGTTATTTAGCCTTTGGATTCTTGTCTTTCTTTTTAGTGGTGGTCGAATCTTATGCGGATTGCCTACGTATCACGTTTTTGCGTGAATCAGACCGAGCGTAGTTCTGTTAACAAGATTGTGGCAAAATTCAGTAACTTTTATATCAAAAACCGTGCAGTTACAAAACACGTCTTACAATAATCAGCAAAAACAAAAGAAAAATGCTTGACTTGGGAAAATAAAGATAAAAATGCCAACATTTCAAAATACACTTTTTAATCAAAAATCTAATGCCCTAAGATCCCTGGGGGCCCGCGGGGCATCATTCGGCCTTGCCGCGGGCCTTGGTGTGAGGTCCTTATGTAGTCCCCTCAGCTCTTCCATGATCCGATGAACATAACCCATAATTGAAGCGAAAAGGTCGGCGCGGGGCATTCGTTCACAAGCTAGGCACTTCATGGTGACATAGTGCCCGATTTCTCCAATTCGGTCCTTGATCATGTCCCTTTCTCCGAGTAGCCGCTCTATCTGCTGGTTTTTCGTCCCCAATCTTCGAGCGTTGTTGGTGACTTGGTCTAAGAGCCTGTCTATTTGTTCTTGCAGTCGAGCCATCAGATTGTGGCAACGGTCGAGGTCCGCTCTGGCATCTTGGGCTTGCTTGAAAACCCGTTCTCTGAGGACAACATTTGCTTCCCTTAAACTGGTGACGATATCGGTGTAATCCTCTTCCACCCGTTGTAGGTGAAGTGCATGTTGATGTGCCTCCTTTCTCCAGCTAGCTCGGATCCTCACTGTTTGGGCCTTAGACTCTTCCAATTCTTTTTGGATATTGGTGACTTGATTTTCCAAACCCTTTATCAACTATTCGTCCGATCGGTTCCTCAACTGTCTGTCGGCATCCCTTTTCATTTGCCGGATTTGAGCTTTCAAGAAGTCATTTTCTTGTGCCAACTTCTTTTGTAGCCTTCGTCGGCGGCAGCTTGCACATCCATTTCAAATTGGAGCTCTTGGGTCCGTTGTTCTATCCTGCTGATCTTTGTTCTATAAGCTTCCTCTCTAGCCAACCAGTCCCATTGTTCTCGTGACGCTCCAGCAAACTCCCTGAGGTGAGGCCTTTTTGCGGGCCTTTGATGCTCCAGATCTCTACTATACCATGCGGGATATTCCGACGATACTTCGCCCCGAGCTCGATCTCGCACCCGAGTGTCTATTTTTAATGTCTGACACTCACTCCAAATCTTTCGGACCGGTGCTTCAGGGAACTGTCCTCCTGGTCCAATTTCAACTACATGCGGGCTGAGGTCTTCTTCTTTCGGGATTATTTGGCATCGTCCCAACTGTCTCAATACTCGACCTGGTGCGTAGGGCTGGATGCTGTTGAGGCCCATTAGCAATAAGTACGATTCTGCGGCCGATGCATATATGACTTCTTCCACGGGTAGCCAACCAAACGTCCATTCTATTCCGCCGGCTGTAGTCGAACGCAAAAGTCGTATCCATCCGCTGATCCCCTCTGGCAACTCATATCCCTCAACCCTCGCAGGAAATTCTTCTATACAAGTTTTCTTTGGTGAACTATACCTCATAAATTGCGGATGGCGGCATAAGTGATCGGTCATCCACATTTGGAGCAATACATTGCATGCTTCAAAGAAAGTCCCTCCCGCTTTGCAGATGGTGAGTGCACGAAAGATGTCTGATATTATCATGGGAGCCAAAGTACTGTTGTTCTGTTTCATCAAAGTACTGACGACCCCTGCCACATGTATGTTGATGTTCCCATCCTTTCTAGGAAATATCAATGAACCTAGGAAAGCTATCATGAAGGCGATGCGTCTATGCTCCTCCCATTTTAATCGATTGTCCCCGCTGCAGATTTTGCTTTCGTGTTTGTTGAAGCCCCCATAGTGACCATATTTGTCATACAGAAATGCCAAAGTGCAGAACCCTTCTGATAAGTCTGGGTTGTGTACAGTTCTGCGGATCTTTACCGTATCCAAAAACCGATGTACCGTCACTACCCTTGGTGCAATAAGGTATTGTTCCCTCATCGGGACTTTTGGTCTTCCGACATATCCGGCTAATTCTTCCAGTGTTGGTGTGAGTTCAAAGTCTGAAAAGTGGAACACATTGTGTGCCGGATCCCAGAATGAGATCAAAGCTCGTATGATGTCTCCTCTCGGGGAAATATTCAGCAGCCCTACTAGATCTCCCAAGTACAACTTAACGGCATCTTGTCCTTGCTCGCCCAAGTCGCTCCACCACCTATGCAAACTTAAGGGGACCTTGTTTATGATAGCTTCGGTTGTATTCTGACTCGTGCTCATTCTGCACATTTATTTAAGGTAATTCTTAGATGAAAACGAAATTTTTATTTGTCCCAAAACTATCTTTTCTGAAAAACGAAACGGGCCTCAGGATTTGACTGGTAAGAAAGAGTGGTTGTTAAGGCAAAATTAAATGTCTTGGCATTCCGCCATTAAAACTAATTTTGAAATATATGGGAGTTGGACCCGTTTAGAGGTTGCCTACGTATCTCACACTCGGTGAGAATCAAACTCGCGTAGTTCGGTCCGTCAAAACAACTATCTTTCCTTTATTGATTGTCAAAAACACATTTTGTCAAAAACCCATTTTGTCGGCAAAGTCAATCTTCTGCCGTCTTTTATTGGCAAACTAAATTCGTGGACTTGTTGGTGAAACATATTTTTTTTTTTTTTTTTTTTTTTTTTTTTTTTTTTTTTTTTTTTTTTTTTTTTTTTTTTTTTTTTTTTTTTTTTTTTTTTTTTTTTCCGTTTTTCTTCGGTATTTAAAGGAACCCGGTCAGCATGCCAGTCTAAATAAATGCTCACAACAAATATGATATGGCAAGATGGTCTTTCCTTTCGGGTTACCTGTCCTAGACGGACCCAACCCCTGTGTTGAGTCCCCTAAGTCAGAGATGATGCAAATAAACGTCCTGAATCTAGGCTCAATATCCTGATGCTTTTCAATGGTACTAGACTGTGTACCCAAGCGGACAACTCGGATTGAAGAGGGGGCTACGTACCGGGGACCCGCGGGATCGTCCGGCTTTGTAACTTATCCTCCCTCTTTTATTATTTTTGGTATTGACACTATCAGAAAAGGGGAGTCTCAACCAGTAAGCACATCCCCCGGGGGTAAGAAGAGAAGGGTTTTCGGCACAGTTTTATATACAGTTCACGCAATATCAAAGCGGTAAACATATAGCAGTTTGTATATACAGTACAACGAATATCAAAGCGGTAGACATGTAGCACATTAATTAAACATGTAATAAAATCGGATATAGACAAAATAACAATTTAAATGAGCTCGAGTTCTTAGACCCCGAACCGAAGTTCGAGGTCCGTCCCCAGCAGAGTCGCCAGAGCTGTCACACCTCCTTTTTACGCGCACGCGAGGGCACGAGGGAGTTTTTCCAATTAAAGGACAATCGAAACGGGATTTATTTAATTAATTCAGAGTCGCCACTTAGGAAAATAATGGTGTCCCAAGTCACCGGTTTAATCCCGAACCGAGGAAATTTATGACTCCGTAATACAGTCAGCGAAACTAGAAATCTGGATAAGGAATTCTGTTAACCCGGGAGAAGGTGTTAGGCACTCCCGGATTCCGTGGTTTTAGCACGGTTGCTCAACTGCAATTTTTACTCTTATCTGATTTCTTTATATATTTTAACTATGTGCTTTTAATGCTCCGCTTTTAATTTTAGAAGAATTGCGACGTTACGAAAACACATTTCGAGCCGCACCGTAACCAGTACGCCTGCGACTCTAATGTATTTCAGTTTCGCCGAGAGTAAGATCTGGGTCACATAAATGCACACCCGTATTCAGGAAAGTAATTTTTAGTTCAAGTCGTGCCTAAAGAGTCTATCGTCTATTTACTTTGAGAAAAGGACCGTGAAATTCACTAGACGGTCCTTCCAAGTCTAAGGTTTTTATAATAATTAATTGAGGACCCCGCAATTCTGTGTGTAATGCGGCGAGGCCCGTCTCATCATTTTATTTAAAGGGCAACCTCGAAGCGAACTATGATTCTCTATTTTTGTTTGTCTCTAATAAAGAAAATGTTAATCGTTTATCATTACCTACTAGTTTGATATTTTCTTTTATTTGGGCCATTCAATAGAGCCCCGACTCAAAATTGAACGCCAGAAGACGATTTCCTCTTTACTATGCTCTTAGACTACTTAAACTTTGATTTCTATTCAAATTAGCTAAGCTAATTTAGTCAACAGAAAACTTTTGTTTTATTTAAGAAAAGAATATTGAACATGTTTCCGATTTTAATCTAATCAAATTGATAACCGGCTTTCGTGTAAAGGATCTAGATCATAGTAGACATACACGAGCTAAAGTATACTGATAATCTAATGGCAACGGAGTGATACATCAATCGTCCTGATTCCCCTTTTTAACAAGCTATAGACAAAACAGGATTTACACGCTTATTGTTACAATTAACTACTTGAACATTGAGCGTGGTACTTACTAATTCATAACTTTCGACCAAACTACCATCATTATGCCTCTATTTATTTCTACACTGGATGTTAGTTATTATACACTTTTAACTTGAACAAATTGACACCTATAACAATATGTATTTCACTGATTCATCTATCTATCGCATAATGTGTTTCCAATGGACCATTTCTACTACAACAGGCTTAGGGAAACATGAAGTTAACACAGTTACAACACATACAGCTTATTACATATTCGGGCTCTCCTTAATGAGTACACATGTATTTAACTAAGTTTTAACATGGGCTAAAAGGATATGATAAACAATAAGCTAAGTTTCATTGCTTCCATTCATGTCTACAACTTCAGGCAGTAGTGAAATACCTGGAAATTGTCAAAGCAAAAGAATGTAGATCAGTTAAGCCGGTGAAACACAGCAGACAGCAGATCAACAGCAATCAGTGGCAGTCACTGCCACTATATACACAGCAACAGCAACAACCAAGATAATAACAGCAACCAGTGGCCAACCACAATCCCAACAGCAGGATTAACAACCAATCGACACACCAACAACAAACAGCACCAGGCAACAACCAGGAGATAGAACAAAAACAAAAGCCAAGAGGCAATCACAGCACCAAAATCCCACCAGTGAAGCAAACCAACAACAATAGCATGAGAGCTAAGAAGTAACAGCAAAGACAACCACAACTAGGAGACCAACAGCCCCCACACAGCAAGCCCAGGCAGCAACACTCGACTAACAAAGAACCAACACTACAACAATGGCCAAATACTCAACCAACAGTGACTAAGAACCAATGAAACAGTGACTTTTTGTCACTCTCAGTGTACTCTCCAACCTCTCTATGTATATCCTCTCAAGTGTTTACGAATATGCTACTGTTTTTGCTTCTCCAGGATGCTCTCAAATCTCCCTCTATAATCTGCCTTTTCTCTAAATGTGTCTATCTATTTATAACCAAAACTAAAGGCCAGGCCAGCCTGCTTAACCTCCACATGTGTACTGACTGTCCAGCTCTTAAGAGCACTTAAGAATGTAAAATAAACTTCTTGCCCTAATATTCTCTGCCCAGCCCATCACTTAATGTTTAAATCTCATTTTTTAATCCAAAAGCGTACTAGTAACCTGTTTTTCTATTCAAAACCCCTTACCCTGCCAGATAGCTCCCATGTTACTTATGTTTTCCAATTACACTGCACACACAGTGATAAACAAACCTACTGACAGTCCCTCCAACATGCTGGCCAGGTTTATTTGAATTAACTCTAAACCATATGGTCCCAATTCAGCTATAACCAATTTATCCTAAACCTATTTCAATTTCAAATCACACAGCACCCCAATTCGATTCAATAGCTTAATCAACTATCCAGAATTTCAAATAATCAAACCTACGCAATTAGATGGCGACATTCGTTTAATCAATTACGAGCTATATAATCGACAACGAATAATCGATATTCAACTTATGCCTAGGGGCAGAATCAGGGGGCAACAATCCGAGTCAACTATTCGACGAATTTAACTAGATTGAACACAATGTAATCACAACAACAACAATGAGCCGAACATATCAGAAAGAAAATGATTTGACCAAATAAAAAGGTCTTGATTAGGAGGAGAAACGAAAACAGAGAAAGTAGCTAACTTAACTAAAAGAATGGAATCAATAGACACTTATACTAATAGATAAAAATCGGAAATAGACAGAAAGGTACCTTAAACAGTGAGAAGAGAAATGAAAACGCACGGACTTGGGCTCGAGGAGACTTGAAATTGCCTTCTTTTGAAGTTAATAGATTTTAATTGAAATATTTTCGAACGAAAACCTTCCAATTAAAATCTATTATCTTCAATTTGCTTTAATTCCGACCAAATCCCTAGCTTTCGAATTCTAGGGTTCTTGAAGGTGGGATTTGGGGCTTTTGTATTTCTGGTTAGATTCGAAGCAAACCAAGGTTAGCGTGGGTATGAGGGAGGTACGGGGAGGGTTTGGGGTGAGTTTGGGGTGATTTGGCGTAAGTTCGAGTTGACTCGAATCTTCAAATGAAGATTCGAGGAGCTCCGGCAAGATTCGAGGTTAATGGAAGCTGGGATCGTGATGGGGAAGGTAAGGGGAAGGTTTTGGCGTTGGTTTGGGTTCGATTGGCCTACCGGAACCGCCGTGAGGCGATTTCCGGCAAGCGGCGCAAGGTGGCGGACGGCGGCGTTACGCCTGGTCTCTAAGGACCTTTGGGAGACGAAGGGAGAAGGGGGGGTCTGGCTTGGGGGGGCGGGGTATGGAAATGGGTTTATATACATTTTGAGTAGTTAAATCCTGATCGTTGGATCAAACTTGATCAACGATCAGGATCCTCTCACTTAAACCAAACGGTGCCGTTTGGTTAAGTCCTAAGCTGGCTGAATTTTGGAATTAACGGATTAATCTGGGCCGTTGGATAATAAAATCCAACGGTCCGGATCAAACGTTACCGGCTGAAACTGGACGGATACTTGGGCCAGATCAGAAACAATTCACTTGGGCCTGACTTTTAGACTAAAATTGGCCCAACTCGGATCTTCATGATGTATTATGTACATGTGTGTATGCATATATATATATATATGTATATATACATACATATATATATATATACACATATGTATATATACCAACCTATAACACCGCTGTTTTTTACTACAATTAACGCACACGATTACATATCACCCAAAAATGTAAATCACATGACTTCGATATCAAACGCTGAAAAATGCAAAACTTAGCATATATATTTTTTTATATTTTTTTTTATATTTTTTAATTTAAATAAATAAACGTGCACACAAAAGATAAAAATAACACAAAAATCACAAAAATCATACCCAACACGAAACTATTTTTATTTTTTGAATTTTCCGGGAGTACTTCTCAAGTAAGGCAAAAATCACGTGCTCACACTCGGGACCTCAATCAAAAGTACCAACACGTCCTTAAACATCATTTAAACTTGTTTCAATCAAAAAATACCTCAAACAACATCAAAACCGTCAATTCACATCCAATTCAAGCCTAAGTTCTTTTAAAACTTTTGAAACACGATTTTGATCAAAAACCTGACGAGACGATGTTCGGATAACTTGAAATTTTGTACACACATCCCAAATGACATAACAAAGCTCCATTAACTCTCGGAATTCCATTCCGACCCTCGGATCAAAATCTCACCTATCAACCGGAATTCGTCAAAATACTAGCTTTGCCAATTCAAACCAAATCCTTCCACGGACTTCCAAAATGCATTTTGATCGAACTCCTAAGTCAAAAATCATCTAACGAATCTAACCAAATGATAAAAACTCCGATCTGAGCTCATATAGTAATAAGTCAACTCTTGGTCAAACCTTTCAAATTCAAAGCTTTCAACTGAGATTGTTCTTTCAAATACATTCCAAATTTTCCTGAAAACCAAAACCAACAATCTACATTAGTCATAATATATAAGACGAGGCAATTCATGCTCGAGAACTGGCGATCAAAGCTCAAAAGCTCAAAACGACCGATTGGGTCGTTACAACTCACAAGCTACCACCAGTATAAAATCTCAAATTCAGATATGTGTCTGCCATTACTCTAAAATATCAATAAAAAACACAACAAAAATAAGGCAAAATAAACAGAACAACTTATTAAACTAACATAAAAGACCCGAAATCTAAAACTAACAACAAGGAGCACACAACTATATATTCGACAAACCAACATCAACAATCAGAAAGATGCAACAACTCAAAAAAGACCCAGAATTTTCTACTCCGAACTAAATCGCAACACCTACCTATTATAATTTAGCAGCAAAAATAACAACGAACAAAGAAAAGGACCTGTATTGAAGCTATCTTCTTTAATAATCTTCAAATAATCTTTAGAACTAAATGAATCGTCAGTACCCTAAACCCTAATTGTTTTTATACTAATTCACCAGTAAAACTCAAAATTTTCTTCTGATTCGAAATAGCAGCAACACTAGGAAGAGAAATCGTTGGTAGCAACAAGAAGAGTAAGGTAATTAATAAGAGAAATCGAAGCTCATCTCAGACGAGAGAATTTTTCGAATAAGAGCAAAGAGACCATTTTTACTGAGAAGAAATGACCGACTAGTAAGTTAAAATCCTTTTTTTAATTTTAACCACGTAATTAAATTAATGAATGCTAATTAAGCTTGTTTTAAGATTAAGGTAATTAATTATTCACGTGGCATGCCACATGGCATTTCTTAAAATTTATTTTGAGTGTGTACCACATACACTAGTAAAATTGAGACGGGAGAGCTTTATTATGAAGGGGGATATAGTTCAGGAGGGCTTAGGGGACACTCGATAGTTAGGTAGGGAGCTTATAGAGATCGTATAGTTTAAGCGGGTTTGAGAGTATTAACTCTAAAATAAAGCTATTTTTTTTATACAAATAAAAGGAACAACAACTACACGCCCTTCTAAAAAACAACTTAATTTCACGATATATATCAAAACTTGTATAGAAAAACCACTATGAGGGTGTTTGTCCAAGCTTATAAACTGGTCAACTGGCTTAGCATCACCTTACAACAACAACAATGACAATAACATTCCGGTATAATCCCACAAATGGGTTCCGAGAATGGTAATATGTACACAGACCTTACCCCTACCTCGAGGAATAGAGAGGTTGTTTCCAGGAGACCCCCGACTCAAGAAAGCAACAACAGATGATATATTAGTACTATCAATAGACTCATAATAAAATAACATAAACTATATACCATAAAATAACTAGAATAATAACAATATAAGAAATATAGGAAATACTAAAAAGATAGAAGATATACTAATATCCAACAGATAAAGCCCTACAATCAGTAGCTGATCAGTAGCATCATAAGATTAACTCTTAACTCGCTAGTGTCACTCTAATGAGCTTTAGAAATATTCACAACCTCCCCCTAACCTACAACCTTAATGCTCAACCTCCACAATTCCCTGTCAAGGGCCATGTCCTCAGTAATCATAAGTCGTTCCATGTCCTGCCTGATCACTTATCCCCAACACTTCTTGGGTCTTCTTCTACCTCTCCTCGTACCCATCACAGCCAGTCACTCACACCTCCTCACTGGTGCATCAGTGCTCATCCTCTAAATGTGCCCGAACCATCTGAGTCTAGCTTCCCTCATCTTGTCCTCCATGGGGCCACACCCACCTTCTTTCGAATATCTTTATTCCTAATTTTATCCATCCTTGTATGCACGCACTTCCACCTCAACATCTTCATCTCTGCTACTTTCATCTTCAAGATGTGTGAGTTCTTAACTGGCCAACAATCGGTCCCATACAACATAATAGGCTTAACCATTGCTTTATAAAACTTAACTTTTAGTAATAGTGGCACTTTTTTGTCACACAAGACTCCCGTCGCTAATCTCCACTTCATCCACCCCTATATGGTGTGTCACATCCTTGTCGATCTCCCCGATCCTCTGAATAACTGACCCAAGGTACTTGAAACTACCCCTCTTAGGGATGACTTGAGAGTCAAGTCTCACTTCCACTTCTGCTTCCATCGACTCGGCCCCAAATTTGCACTCGAGGTATTCCGTCTTCGTCCTTCTCAACCAGAAACCTTTAGACTCAAGGGCATGTCTCCAAACCTCTAGCTTCTCGTTGACGCCGCTTTGTGTTTCATCAATAGGACTATGTCATCAGCAAATAGCATGTACCATGGCACCTCCTATTGAATATGGTGCGTTATGGCATCCATCACCAGGGCAAATAGGAAAGGGCTAAATGCAGACTCTTGGTGCAGCCCCGTAACTACTGGAAAATGCTCAGGGTCGCCTCCTACTGTCCTAAACAGAGTCTTAGATCCATCATACATGTCTTTAATCAGCCTAATATAGGCAACCAGGACCCCTTTAACCTCTAAGCAGCTCCATAACACCTCCCTATGGACCTTGTCGTACGCTTTCTCTAGATCAATAAACACCATGTGGAGATCCTTCTTCTTATCCTTGTACTGTTCCACCATCCTCCTAATAAGGTGGATAGCTTCCATGGTAGATCGCCCATGCATGAACCCAAACTGGTTATCCGAAATAGACACTGTCCTTCGCACACTCATTTCTACCAATTCTCTCCCGGATTTTCATGGTATGACTCAATAATTTGATACCCCTATAATTGTTACAACTATGGATATCAACTTTGTTCAT
This sequence comes from Nicotiana noctiflora, assembly GCA_032618575.1. Lineage (NCBI taxonomy): Eukaryota > Viridiplantae > Streptophyta > Magnoliopsida > Solanales > Solanaceae > Nicotiana > Nicotiana noctiflora. The sequence goes on along the minus strand of JASVEL010013204.1, from coordinate 182,181 downwards.
ATACAACGGAACCCTTGTACTCCAACTCCACTATTCAAGCATCTTATTAGTCTTGAATATAATGTTAAACAACCTAGTCAACCATTCCAAGCATGCTCTACCCACACACCTCCAAAGTTCAACAGGAATTTCATCTAGCCCGGTAGCTCTGCCCCTCCTCATCTTACGCCTTGCCTCCATGGCCTCATCGACCTCAATGTCCCTACAATAACTTAATTCATGGGGGTTGTCGGCATTCATCACTTCGCCTAGTACAATATCCTAACCCCCTTCATCATTTAAAAGTTTATGAAAGTAGGTCTGCCATGTTCTCTTAATCTGGTCATCCCCCATCAAAACTTTGCCGTCATCATCTTTTATGCACCTCACTTGGTCCAGATCCTGAGTCGTCCTCTCTCTCACCTTAGCGAGTTGGAATAACTTCTTCTCACCTCCTTTGTTCCCTAGTTCCTCATATAGACGCGCAAAAGTTATCGTCTTAGCCTCCGTTACTGCAATCTTCGTCTCCTTCCTAGCTACCTTATATCTCTCATTGTTCACTCTCTCCTCCTCCTCTCTAGTGCTCCCTACGAACCGTCGGTACGCCGCCTTCTTTGTTTCCACTTTACCTTGGACAACTGCATTCCACCACCAGTCTCCTTTTGTGGCTATCGGTGTGGCCGAAGATATCCCCAACACCTCTTTTGCTGCCTTTCTTATATAGTTGGCCGTTGTCGACCACATAGTATTTGCCTCCCCACTACTTCTCCAAGCTCCCATTGCCGATAACCTTCCTTCCAACTCTTGAGCTTTATCCTAAGTCAAGGCGCCCCACCTAATCCTCGGACGGCCTCGTACTAAGCTCTTCTTCCTCCTTATCATAATACCAATGTCCATCACCAAAAGCCTATGTTGCATTGCAAGGGTCTCACCTGGGATAACTTTGCAATCCTCACACAACCTTCTGTCGCATCTCCTAAGGAGGAGATAGTCAATCTGAGTCTTCGCCACCAAACTTTTGTAAGTAACCAAATGCTCATCCCGCTTCGGAAAACTTGAGTTCGCAATCACTAGATCGAATGCCTTGGTACTTAGCAACACCGTACATGTTTGGTAAACACCCAAGGTGCTTATAAGCCTAGGCTTTTTAGCTTATAAGCACTTTTAGTTTGACCAAGGCTTTTACTAATTTATCGTTAATATATTTTCTAATTCACAATAATTTTTTTAATCTTTCATTTCATTCCATATTTGTTATTCATCTTTGTCTTTCCAAAAAAATATTTTAATTTATACAATATTTTGTAAAGCTTTTAAGGATATTTTAGTCATAAAAGAACAACTTATCAAAGTTCTATTTCAGCACCTCGCAGTAAATGCTTATTTAAAAACGGAAAAGGGTTCAAAATGACCCTAAACTATTAAAAAATATTTAAAATATCCTTCATCGATCTATTGGGCTAATAATACCTCTTAATCCACCTTTTTGGTTCACTTACGCCCTTTGATCGTTAGGTCAATATTGAATTAAAAATAATATTTTGCAATATTTGTTTTAGACTAATGCACCAATAGTACTAATTTAGTAAAGTCTTTTTTTCCAGTTTTTACAAAAAAAGTTCAGTTTTTACAAAAAAAATAAAGTATTTTTTTCTTCAATTTTTTTTAAAGAATTTTTTTTGTAAGAAAATAATTGTTTTTAACAAAAAAAAAATTCGTTTTTTAAAACTAAAACAAACATTTTCATTTTTAATTTTTTTTATATATATAAATTTTAGTTTTAAAAAATGAAATATTTTTTTAAAAACGAAAATATTTTGTTAAAAACAAAAATATTTTTTCATTTTTTACAAAAAAAAATCAATGTTTTCAAATTTTTTCTAGGTTTTACAAAAAAAAAGCTTTAAAAAATTGAAAAAAATGGGAAAAAGAAATTTCAAAAATGAAAATATTTTATAAAAAACATTTTTTTTTCTGTTTTTACAATTTTTTACAATTTTTACAAAAAATTACTTTAAAATTTATGAACAAATAATTTTTTTTTGTAAAAACTGAAAAAAAGAAGAACTTTACTAAATTAGTGGACTACCGGTGCATTAGTTTAAAAAAATAAAAATATTTTATAAAATACATTTTAAGTAATTATCTTTAATTCAATATTGATCTAGCAATCAAAGGGCATAAGTAAACCAAAAAGGTGTATGAAAGATATTTTTAGCCCAATACATGGATGAAGAGTAATTTTTAAGGGTTTTTTTTCATATCTATACCATATATGAAACTTTATTACCAAAAATTTCTATAGTATCTAAATTACCCCCCCCGGTCCATATTTTTCCTACAATTTCTGTACCATTTGTTTAATACACGATTAATTGAGCAGAATCTTTCATAATTAACGCGCTAAAAAAGGAGAGAATCTTAGGATTAATTGATTCTAAATTAACATGCTAAAATAAGGAGAGAATCTTGGGATTGATTAATTCTACATTAAAATTATTTTTTAAAATGGAAAGGAAATTTCAAATCTGCGTATTTCTCTCTAGGACTACAATTTAAATCTAAAAAAAAGAACGAACAGCTTCTAAAAATAAGAATAGATTCAACTACTTAGAGTATCGACAAGCTAAATTCAAAATTTTGAGAATCAACAATGCAAAATTGACAAATTTTGTTCTTCATCGTTTCTTATCTCAAATTGTCGATCGTATTTCTCTATTCTTCATCTTTTTTTCCCTCAATATAGAAATCCAAAAAAATATCAACAACAACAAAAAATCATGTCCAAAATCGTAATCATGCTACAATTTAATGAGGATTGGGATAATTATGGCAGATTTAAATATTGTGAAGTTGATATCATTGTGGTAGATGAGAATGCAATAGAGTATCATGATTTCTACAAATTGCAGAACAAGTATCAATTGATACTACAGAAAAAAAATCGTAGAAATCAAATACATCGTGAAATCAAATAGTTGGATGTAGATAATTTATAGATAAATTGTAGTTAATTTGTAGATTGTAGATAATTTGTAGATATGTTGTAGATAAATTGTAGATAAACTATTTTATGATTGTAAATACTTTTTTATTGCTGTTTATTATGTAATTCTAGGCGAGGGGCTTCAACAGATCATATCCATACCGTGATAGATGGTATGAAGCAACACATGAATCCTACATTATAACTACTATTAACTACAAAAACAATTATGTATAAAACTAATTCTACAATTCAAACAAATTTACCTACAGTTTACCTACAATGAATGTACAAATTACCTAAAGTTTAAGTACCTAATATAAGAATATCTACAATTTACCTATAGTTATAGGGCAAACAAGAAACACATCATCCTCAATCATGTCTATATTATATCTATATTTTAGACTACAATTAATCTTGAAATGTTCTACATAAACTACAAGCTAACTACAATTACACTACAAACAGTAAATCTAGGCGATGGCTTCAACATATCATATCCATTACACTAAAATGTACAATTACACTACAATTATACATCAATTTCACTACAACCAGCTGTCACACCTCCTTTTGGCGCGCTTACCCCGAGGGATAATGCATAAGGGAGTTTTTCCAATTTAAGTGACAATATTCGAAATGAGATTATTTATTTATTTCAGAGTCGCCACTTGGAATAAATTATGGTGTCCCAAGTCACCAATTTATTTAAATCCCAAATCGAGGAAATTTTCGACTTTCCAAATGAAGTCTGCGAACCAGAAATTCTAAGTAAGGAATTCTGTTGACTCGAGGGAAGGTGTTAGGCACCCCGGATCCCGTGGTTCTAGCACGGTCGCTTAAATTATTGTAATGGCTAAATATCTGATTTTAAATCATGTTCAATACTATAATGCAATTTTAAATCAATTACCGCATTTGGTTATTTTTTAATAAAAAGTGAACATTATTATTGAGGGCCCCCACAATTTTATTTCTTCTATTTAGCTAGGCTCGTAACATTTTTATTTAAAAAAAAAGGATAATCCTAAGGTGACTGCATTTTTTCTATTTAGTTTGTCTCTAAAAGAAAAGAAAAGTCCTAAACAATTACATGCTTAAAAGGCTACTCTATATTAGTACAAAAGGTGTTCCCTTGAATGACAAATTTATTCTTCAAATTATAAAGCTAACTACAATTTGACAAAAACTAATAAAATAGAAAATAACAACAAATATTAATCAACAACTTGCTTTTCTATTTCATTTCAAAACTTCAACTTCCAATTCGAGCTTACATCAACACATGATTTTTAGAATGTGTACCTGGTTTTGAAAGGAATGGGAAAATGGCAAATCAACAGGGCGGTGAAAATACAGCAACAACAACAGGTAACAACCAGCAGTAGCTTCAACACCTCAATCCCGAAAATCCCAGCAATATGGAGAAAAACAAAAAAAAAACCAGTAAAAAATAGAAAAGAAAAATATATTCCAGATTTTCTCTTTGTTTTGGCTTTCTAGCTTTGAACTCTTTTCACTTCTCAAAAGAAACTCTCAAAAATTGCATTTTTTCCGTGTATACTTCTGTATCCAGAGTGTATATCAAGTGTATACCAAAGCAGGGAATTTTCTTTATTTTCTCTTCTCTTCCGATTGTTTCTCTCTTTTTTCTCTCCTTTTTCTCTCTAATCTTCTCTTCTATTTATAGGCAAGAATTTTGAAAATTTTCAGATCTTTTATTAAAAAGAATATATTTTTTAATTTAAAGAAAACTCACTAATCCATGTTTTCCTCTCCATGTTTTCTTCCTTTTATTTCCTTGTCCCCACTACTTTATGTTATGTGATTATGATTATTTTTTGGCTAAAAATCTGAAATTTTCATTTTGGGCCAAGGGGTTTTGGGTTGGGTAAGGGTGCTTAGGATTGGGCTTGTAACTTAATTTGCAAGATGGCCCAATCCAAATTTTTTTCTATTTTGTTCTTCTCCATTATTCAACATCCTAATTAATAAAGCCCAAAAATACTAAGATTAATTTATAAAAACTAAAAATTATCTTGAAATACTAATTAACTCATAATAATAATTATCACACAAAATTAAACATTAATAAAAATAAAATTGCACGATTTGGACATTAAATGCTTAAAAAATGCAAAAATACATATTTTTTATGACTTTTCATTTCTGTAAAATAAAATTAATTGTAAACTTGAATTTTATATACATATGCAACATATTTTTTGTATATTTTATTTATTTAAACAAGCAAATATGCACAGATAAAAATGCAAATAATAAGAAAAATAACACAAAAATCACAAAAATCACGCACAACACAATACTATTTTATTTTATTTTTTTTTTGAATTGTTTGGGAGTAATTCTCACGTAGGGCAAAAATCACGTGCTCACAGCTGCCCCTCTTTGCGCGGAAATATGAAGAGTTTTCGTGCAAAGATAATGAGCAAATACGAGCGATTTTTGCCCGTTTTGAGAACTCCGTATGAAGCATTTTGAAAAGATCTTGACCGAGCCTTTGCTTCGGGAGGCCTCCTACATATCCTGGGCTAAACAGGAATCAGGTCAATGTAGTTCGGGAAGTTTTGGTAGCTGGGACTACCTTGAACTGACACTTTGCTGTTATTGTTGCTATCGTTGTTGCAGTTGCTGCTTACTGCTCACTGACCTCCTTATTACACCAAAAGGAGAAATTAAAGCTGAACTAGCTATGCATTCAAAACTATGAGTTACAAGATTCCTATCTATGATTCTCTTGAAAACTTGATCTTGAATCTTAACTGATTTGCTGTAGACCTCGATCTGAATCTTGATGCTCAACAAACTGTACGTTCTTGTTTATTTTCTGTAACATTGAGTGAAACAGAGTCGGCGGAGCTTGTTACTTCAATCATCTTCTGAGCAATCCCTGCCTTTGTTTACTCCAACATTTGAACTCTTTCTTTTGGTTCTTTTCTTCTTTTCTTCACTCTGGATTGATGTTCCATTTGTAGGTTATCTCGATCCTTGCATCCCGAGATCAAACCTATTTAGACAACAAAACAAACAAACGAACGAAATTTTTCTGCCCCAGTTTTGCTAGGAAAATTTCGTGAGTTAGTTGTGACACAGAGAGCGATTAAAAGACTCTTTGGTATTGGGTAAAAAAATCACAATTTCACAAATAAATGTTCCACGGCTTTCTGGCCGGGATTTTGAAGAAGAGCTTCACGGCTTTCTGGCCGGAATTCAAACAATGTCTAACGATTTTTTGGCCGCTAGACCCTCGGTTTTTGGCAGGGGTTAAAAGTAAATGGCTCTGCAGTTTTCTGATTGGGGAGATCCTCGGTTTTCTGACCGGGGATAAAAAGTTTCACGGCTTTCTGGCCGGAATTCAAACAATATCTAATGGTTTTTTGGCCGTCGGATCCTCGGTTTTTTGGCCGGGGTAAAATTAAATGGTTCCGCAGTTTTTTGACTGGGAGATCCTCGGTTTTCTGGCCGGGGATGAAAGTTTTGCGGCTTTCTGGCCGGAATTCAAACAATATCTAACGGTTTTTTGGCCGTCGGATCCTCGGTTTTTTGGCCGGGGTAAAAGTAAATGGCTCCGCAGTTTTTTGACTGGGGAGATCCTCGGTTTTTTGACCGGGGATAAAGTTTCACGGCTTTCTGGCCGGAATTCAAATAATATCTAACGGTTTTTTGGCCGTCGGATCCTCGGTTTTTTGGCCGGGGTAAAAGTAAATGGCTCCGCAGTTTTCTGACTGAGAGAGATCCTCGGTTTTTTGATCGGGGATAAAAGTTTCACGGCTTTCTGGCTGGAAGTCAAACAATATCTAACGGTTTTTTGGCCGTCAGATCCTCGGTTTTTTGGCCGGGGTAAAAGTAAATGGCTCATCAGTTTTCTGACTGGGAGAGATCCTTGGTTTTTGACCGGGGATAAAAGTTTCACGGCTTTCTGGCCGGAATTCAAACAATATCTAACGGTTTTTTGGCCGTCAGATCCTCGGTTTTTTTGGCCGGGGTAAAAGTAAATGGCTCCGCAGTTTTCTGACTGGGAGATCCTCGGTTTTCTGACCGGGATAAAAGTTTCACGGCTTTCTGGCCGGAATTCAAACAATATCTAACGGTTTTTTGGCCGTCAGATCCTCGGTTTTTTGGCCGGGGTAAAAGTAAATGGCTCCGCAGTTTTTTGACTGGGGAGATCCTCGGTTTTCTGACCGGGGATAAAAGTTTCACGGCTTTCTGGCCGGAATTCAAACAATATCTAACGGTTTTTTGGCCGTCAGATCCTCGGTTTTTTGGCCGGGGTAAAAGTAAATGGCTCCGCAGTTTTTTGACTGGGGAGATCCTCGGTTTTCTGACCGGGGATAAAAGTTTCACGACTTTTTGGCCGGAATACAAACAATGTCTAACGGCTTTTTGGCCGTCAGACCCTCGGTTTTTTGGCCGAAATTCAAACAATATCTAACGGTTTTTTGGCCGTCAGATCCTCGGTTTTTGACCGAGGATAAAAGTTTCGCGGCTTTCTGGCCGGAATTCAAACAATATCTAACGGTTTTTTGGCCGTCAGATCCTCGGTTTTTTGGCCGGGGTAAAAGTAAATGGCTCCACAGTTTTCTGACTGGGAGATCCTCGGTTTTCTGACCGGGGATAAAAGTTTCACGGCTTTCTGGCCGGAATTCAAACAATATCTAACGGTTTTTTGGCCGTCAGATCCTCGGTTTTTTGGCCGGGGTAAAAGTAAATGGCTCCGCAGTTTTTTTGACTGGGAGATCCTCGGTTTTCTAACTGGGGATAAATGTTTCGCGGCTTTCTGGCCGAAATTCAAACAATATCTAACAGTTTTTTGGCCGTCGGATCCTCGGTTTTTTGGCTGGGGTTAAAGTAAATGGCTCCGCAGTTTTTGACTGGGAGATCCTCGGTTTTCTGACCGGGGATAAATGTTTCACGGCCGGAATTCAAACAATATCTAACGGTTTTTTGGCCGTCAGATCCTCAGTTTTTTGGCCGGGGATAAAAATATATGGCTCCGCAGTTTTCTGACTGGGAGATCCTCGGTTTTCTGACCGGGGATAAAAGTTTCGCGGCTTTCCGGTCGGAATTCAAACAATATCTAACAATTTTTTGGCCGTCAGATCCTCGGTTTTTTGGCCGGGGTAAAAGTAAATGGCTCCGCAGTTTTCTGACTAGGAGATCCTCGGTTTTTTGACCGGGGATAAAAGTTTCACGGCTTTCTGGCCGGAATTCAAACAATATCTAACGGTTTTTTGGCCGTCAGATCCTCGGTTTTTGGCCGGGGTAAAAGTAAACGGCTCCGCAGTTTTCTGACTGGGAGATCCTCGGCTTTCTGACCGGGATAAAAGTTTCAACGGCTTTCTGGCCGGAATTCAAACAATATCTAACGGTTTTTTGGCCGTTAGATCCTCGGTTTTTGGCCGGGGTAAAAGTAAATGGCTCCGCAGTTTTCTGACTGGGAGATCCTCGGTTTTCTGACCGGGGATAAAAGTTTCACGGCTTTCTGGCCGGAAAGACCCTCGGTTTTTTCGACCGGGGTCCAAACAGATATTGGACTGATATGATTTGATTCTCTTTTTTCGGGAGTTTTCATTTTCTTTTCTTTTATTCTTCCTTTTGGGCCTTCTTTTAGGTATTTTCTCTTTTTTTTTTTAACAGATGCATAAGATAAAGCTTTTGAAAAGAAACTTCCCTTTTTATGCGCTTTCCTTGTTCCAAAGCCATTTCAATGCTTGGTACTTCACTTCTTTGAGTTGTACCTTCTTTTTGCACAATTAAATAGACCCGCTTTGAACAAAGAACATTTTATTAGTTGAAAAAGTGGTTGACTTTGTGGCCTTGATTGCCCCATTTCCATTGAGAACTTTGCTACCAATTGTCTTTGGGGGTGACTTCTTTTCATACTGACCGGGTTCAAACTCGAAATTCTTTGAGGACTCGCCTGTGCGGGCTCTGTCTTTCTGTCTCGTTCCGTTTTTAAAACCTTAGCCTTTGATTTCCTTTTCCTACTTAATGTCCTTTCCTTTGCAAATGATCGACCCTCATGATCAGTCGGGATTGGATCAATACACCACTGAGGCTGGGTATCTTTCTTTGCCTTTTTACCAGACGGAATCCTGTAAAACTGGTCCTGCCGCCTTTCTTTGTAATAGTTTCAAAATTAAAATTAAACCGAAAGGGATTCAAAGAATAACTATACAAAAAGCAAGGAAATGAGTTTAAAGAGAAACGTCCCTTTCGGGGAAAAAAGAAGGACTTATCTGGGATGCATGCTGACTTCAAATAAACATGACATGCTTCTTGGACTGGACGCCTGACCCACATAAACTTTCCAACTTCTTATGAACCCATTGATTCGCAATTTCAAAACCAGGGAATCTTGCCAAAATTCTTTAGTGAATGGACGTCTTTCTTTTGGTCGGCGGCGCCTTTTGCGGGTTTCCGCCAATCGATTCCTCTTTCATTTCTCTTCTCACTGTCGTCTGATAGTGCTCTTTGCGAGTTTTCACTAAACGGACTCTCTCATTTTTAGCTTTTCCAATCGCCATCGCCTTATGGTGCCCGAAGGTTTTCACCGATAAGACTCTCTCATTTTGTTTCTCTCAATTCAGACTGTGTCAGATTTCCGTCAATGACATTCTTCACTTCCTTGCCTTTGCCAATTGATCCGAAGGACTTGAACAAGGTTTTTTGGGTAAAAAAGGAAATTGAATGGAATTACAACTCTGGAACCATCTTGACGGATTTAAACTGAACCGTCATATCATCTGCCCCAGTTTAATTTTTGGGGAAATTGGGATTTTTGTTTTGGTGTGACTGAACCTCAGTAAGAGGTTGCCTACGTATCCTTTCGAAATCAAGTCAGAACGTAGTTCGGGATACTTTGTTTTGTTTTGTTTTGTTTGGTTTTTGTTTTTGGTTTTTTTTTTTTTTTTGATTTGGATTCCAAAGAGGGTAGCCAAAGAAAGGTAACCGGCTCAAAGGGTTTTACAAAGGATTTATAGTGTTTGGGGTAGCAAGAAAGAAAGCCTTCATCATCTCAATCATACAAAAGCCAACGTCGCAGGAGGTCCTGACATAGTACCTTTATACTGTATCTGTATTGATTGCCGTTTCAAGATTATTTCCTTCAATGTCTCCCAGATACAGTGTCCCTCTCAGTGATATTTTCCAGATGATGTATGGATCTTTCCAATCAGGAGCCAATTTTCCTTTTGTCTCTTGGTAATGAGGAGGAATGCGCCTTAACGTCGGTTGTTCTATTTCGAGATTTCTGGGCCGCACTTTCTTGTTGCAAGCATGGGCCTTTCTTTGCTGGGATAAATACTCGGGTATTCCCTGAGTAAAACACACCCCTTTTGTATGCGAACCAATTTTCCTTCAGTTATTCCAATTCATTGTTTCATTTCCTCAAAATAAACTTTTGTGCATTTCAACTCTCGATTCATTATTCTGAAGTCTGACAGCGTTTTGGGATCTAGGCATGAAGTCCGCAAGCATGTCATGTTATTTAAAGCTGCATGATTTGAACTAAAGAGAAGAGAAAAAGAAAACCAAAACAAATCTGAAAGAATAAAAAATAACAAAAGAAAAGGAAACGGACGATGAAATATTAATTCCATTTCTTGGAATCGAAAGGATAAAACAAGGTTCACATTCGGAATTTTAAAGACAAAAACTAAAAGAAACATCCAATTTACACATTGAAATAACTCACGATGCAGAAAAATGCGGCAGGACAAGTTTACCGGGCTTCCGCCTGATCAGGAATAGCCTAGCCTTTCAGTTTGGGAGTTTAGTGTCTGGTCCCATCTCAACGGTGATAGTCCCTTTCCCTGGCTCGACCATGTGGGTATCGCAGAGCTTTGCCTCATGTTTTCCTTCACTCCCTTCAGTCATGAAATCCTCATTATCTTCCTCTTGACGGTCTTTAAGCTTCTCTGTGGTACGCGTCCAACAAACACCGGCTCATTCAGCCGTGGTGTCTTAATTGCCCCCCATGTCACATAGGCTTGCTTAGGTGCACCAATTTCCCTTTCTGGTTCTAACTCAGTGATTTTACTCTTCTTTTCCCCTTTCTCCTGTTTCAGGGCCGCCTTGGGCTTCCTTTCCACATCAGCAATAACAATTATAGCCTTAAGCGCTTGATCGAATTCTTCGTCTTCATAAATCATCCCAGTTAAAATGGGAACGATTAGCAAAGGGATTTCTGAAGACATGTTGGCACTTCTTTTCGACCTTGTGAAATAAGGATGGGTACTTTCTTTTGATTTCGCAACGGGCTGCTGAACTTTTCTTTTGGACCTCGTGAAGTATGAATGTGAAGCCAGAGTACCACAAAACCAACCACTATTTTCTAAAACCTGGAGTTTGGCAAACAAACGATTAGTCTGAAACAACATAACAAATAAGTAATCTCACGTTGGGTGTGATGCACTTATATAGTTGATCGTGTTGCTACTTGTATTCGATTGTAATGCGTTACTCCGGCTTATACTTTCCTTTGCTTGCATCTTCTTCCTCTCTTTATCAATTTTCTCTTTCTTTTTTTTTCTTTTTTTTCATTTTTTTTCTTTTTCTTTTGGTGATGGTCGAATCTTATGTGGATTGCCTACGTATCATGTCCCCGCATGAATCAGACCGAGCGTAGTTCAGAAAATCGGGAATTGAGTAAATCAACTAATTCTTGAAAGAAATGCTTTAAGAGAAAAAAGGATAATATATTCATATTTTTGCTTTTTTTTTATATATATATTTATTATTTTTTTTTTTTGCTTTTTGTTTTGCTTTTTGATAGAAAGACTTCTAAAAATAAAAATTTATTTGCTTTGGAGTAAAATTCATATTTTTAAATTTTGATTTTTATTGATTTTTCTTTTTTATTTCATGAAAAGCAGTAGAAAGAACGAAACCATTTTTTTTTGTTTTGTTTTTGTTTTTTGTTTTTTTTTGAACTACTTTTACTCTTTTTTTTTTTAATTTTATAAAAAAAAAGATTTTAATGAAGGAACTAAACGAGAACATTTTTTTATTTTTATTTTTTTTTAATATATTTTTTTGAAAAGTTGGGGTCGGAACCGATGAGGTTTTCCTACGTATCTCACATCCGGTGAGAATCAGACCCGCGTAGTTCGGATAAAAGAACTAAATCATTTTAAGAAAAGAAAACAAACTATTTTTAAACATCATTTCTAAAACAAATTATTTTCAAAGAAATTAACCTATGTTTAATAAAATCAATTTTTTTTTTTTGCAGTTTTCAAAAATTATTTTCTACGGAACTAAAAAAGATTATTTGGAATTTTTTGCATTTTTCAAAAAGGAAAAATTTTAAAGAAAACTAACTATTTAAAATTAACAAAATTTATTCGGAGATTCTTTTTCTTTCATTTTTTTTTCATTTTTTTTTTCAAAAATTATTTTCTAAGAAAAACATACCATTTTTCATAAAATTATTTTGATTTTTCACCTTGACATCTTGCACTTCTTAACCTCTCTCTTTTTAATAACAAACCGGCCGGCATGTAAGATCGAAACAAATAAATGCACACATAAAGATGCAACAAGTTGGTCTTTTTGTTTCAGGTACACCTGTCCTAGACAGGCCTAACCCCTGTGTTGAGCCTCCTAAGTCAAATATGTGCATGATGCAAATATACGTTCCTATCGGGGATCCGGCATAAGGTTTTGTTATTCTAAGTCATCATCCTGTTGGAAAAGGTGTCTAGACTGGCTTTAACTCGAGCGGACAACTCGAGTCGAGGAGTGTCAGTGCACCAGTAGCATGGCTTTCCGGCTTAATTGACAATACTCTCCGCCTAAACATGTGTGACTACAAATCCTTCACCAGGTGCCAAGCACCACAGCTATCTTGAGAAAAACGGGTTATGTCCAGCAAATGCCCGATATTATATTTCAACGAGACTCATAAGAGGAAAATGGGTATCGACACAATTTATATACAGTTCACAAAATATCAAAGCGGTAAAAGATACATTTAGCATATTAAATATAAACATGTAATAAAATCAGATAATAAATAAGCCAAATACAACAATTATTCAAAGCTCGAATTCTTAAACCCTGAACCAGTGGTTCTGGGTTTGTGTCCCCAGCAGAGTCGCCAGAGCTGTCACACCTCCTTTTGGCGCGCTTACCCCGGGGGATAAACGTACAAGGGAGTTTTTCCAATTTAAGTGACAATATTCGAAATGAGATTATTTATTTATTTCAGAGTCGCCACTTGGAATAAATTATGGTGTCCCAAGTCACCAATTTATTTAAATCCCAAATCGAGGAAATTTTCGACTTTCCAAATAAAGTCTGCGAACCAGAAATTCTAAGCAAGAAATTCTGTTGACCCGAGGGAAGGTGTTAGGCACCCCGGATCCCGTGGTTCTAGCACGGTCGCTTAAATTATTGTAATGGCTAAATATCTGATTTTAAATCATGTTCAATACTATAATGCAATTTTAAATCAATTACCGCATTTGGTTATTTTTTAAGAAAAAGTGAACATTATTATTGAGGGCCCCCACAATTTTATTTCTTCTATTTAGCTAGGCTCGTAACATTTTTATTTAAAAAAAAGGATAATCCTAAAGTGACTACATTTTTTTCTATTTAGTTTGTCTCTAAAAGAAAAGAAAAGTCCTAAACAATTACATGCTTAAAAGGCTACTCTATATTAGTACAAAAGGTGTTCCCTTGAATGACAAATTTATTCTTCAAATTATAAAGCTAACTACAATTTGACAAAAACTAATAAAATAGAAAATAACAACAAATATTAATCAACAACTTGCTTTTCTATTTCATTTCAAAACTTCAACTTCCAATTCGAGCTTACATCAACACATGATTTTTAGAATGTGTACCTGGTTTTGAAAGGAATGGGAAAATGGCAAATCAACAGGGCGGTGAAAATACAACAACAACAACAGTAACAACCAGCAGTAGCTTCAACACCTCAATCCCGAAAATCCCAGCAATATGGAGAAAAACAAAAAAAAAACCAGTAAAAAATAGAAAAGAAAAATATATTCCAGATTTTCTCTTTGTTTTGGCTTTCTAGCTTTGAACTCTTTTCACTTCTCAAAAGAAACTCTCAAAAATTGCATTTTTTTCCGTGTATACTTCTGTATCCAGAGTGTATATCAAGTGTATACCAAAGCAGGGAATTTTCTTTATTTTCTCTTCTCTTCCGATTGTTTCTCTCTTTTTTCTCTCCTTTTTCTCTCTAATCTTCTCTTCTATTTATAGGCAAGAATTTTGAAAATTTTCAGATCTTTTATTAAAAAGAATATATTTTTTAATTTAAAGAAAACTCACTAATCCATGTTTTCCTCTCCATGTTTTCTTCCTTTATTTCCTTGTCCCCACTACCTTATGTTATGTGATTATGATTATTTTTTGGCTAAAAATCTGAAATTTTCATTTTGGGCCAAGGGGTTTTGGGTTGGGTAAGGGTGCTTAGGATTGGGCTTGTAACTTAATTTGCAAGATGGCCCAATCCAAATTTTTTTCTATTTTGTTCTTCTCCATTATTCAACATCCTAATTAATAAAGCCCAAAAATACTAAGATTAATTTATAAAAACTAAAAATTATCTTGAAATACTAATTAACTCATAATAATAATTATCACACAAAATTAAACATTAATAAAAATAAAATTGCACGATTTGGACATTAAATGCTTAAAAAATGCAAAAATACATATTTTTTATGACTTTTCATTTATGTAAAATAAACTTAATTGTAAACTTGAATTTTATATACATATGCAACATATTTTTTGTATATTTTATTTATTTAAACAAGCAAATATGCACAGATAAAAATGCAAATAATAAGAAAAATAACACAAAAATCACAAAAATCACGCACAACACAATACTATTTTATTTTATTTTTTTTTTGAATTGTTTGGGAGTAATTCTCACGTAGGGCAAAAATCACGTGCTCACACCAGTAAATATAGGTTAGGGCTTCAACAATCAGTATTTCTAAATCGTTTGGAGAAGTTGTCGGTAACTTTTCATATTAGTCTCTTTACCAATAAATTTCTCATTTTTAACTTTTCCAGAAGAGAGAGTTTTGTTTGGTTACAGAAGAGAAAAAATGGTAAAAAGAATGTTGGGTATAGTTAAAAACATGAGTGAGTGGTAAAGAGAGAGAAGCGTGACATATATGGATACCTTTAATTTATGAGTAAAAACTGCAATTAATTAGATATGGATACCTTTAATTAAGAAGTAAAAATAGTTCATTAATTAGATCTTTAATTAAGTATGATATATGATTGATAATTTAGTATACTAAGTATAATTTACTTAAAACTTAAACATGTAGGATAAAAAAGTTTCCTATTTGATATATGAATGTAAAAATTCCTATTTTTAAACTTTTTTACACTTTGAACCCTTTTCCCTTTTAAAAAATTGTTTCCCCGCTTAAAATACTTTTCCACTTCAACCTTATGGCTAATCCAAACGGGCGTAACTCCTCCGACCGGCAAAGGGCACGGCATCAGCGATTCGGATTCGGCGACTCCTCTTCTATTCTCTGTATGGCTCTCTCTTCTTTCGTCTCTTTTGTAGTATTATTTTTGTTTAATTTGTTTCATCCTCGTTTGTTTTGATTTAATATAGTGAATCATTCTTCTATAGCTGTCGGCTGTCAGCGAATTTGGTTTAATTTCATGGGGAAGGAGATGGTATAGAATATAGCATGAAAGGTTGAATATGATGCGTAATTTTGGGATAGAGATTTGCAGTAACTGAGAAACCAACCAAATTATGCATTTGGGCGTAAAGATTTGTTATTGGAAAATTCGAATACAATATTCTCAGAAATAATAATTTAGATTTCTTAATTCAAGTGACAAAGGTTGGTTGAGGTAGTTGTGACTTAGGTCACAAATTCAAGTTCCCAGGGCTTAGTTCAAGTGGCAAAGGTAACGAATGAGGAAGCAAGTGAAACAACAACAAGGGCAGCCCGGTGCACCAAGCTCCCTGTGAAAGGCCTAACCATAAGGGTCTATCATACGCAGCTTTACCCTGCATTTCTGCAAGAGACTGTTTCCACAACTCGAACCCGTGACAAGAAACACCTAAATTTAGTTTAGGTTATAACATTAATACTTCACGGGGGAAGGAAACAGAGATTTGGTCTTAATGCGACTGGAATCTGAAGCTGATAATGAATATTAACCGTCCTCTTCAGAGAGCCATAGTAATTTGTTATGCATATTTGTTTTCATAGTGCCGTAGTTGTTTGCATAGGCATAGAGCGATTTAGCAACTTGAAGAGAAGGGTGATCAGTGATGAATGGTCTTTGACTTAACTTCCTTGCATCTGCGATGACAACTCAAATTTCCTTAACACAGAGATGTGTTTTATACTGACCATGATGGTAGCTCAGATTTCCTTCATTTAATGATGTGTTTTATAGTACTAAAAGGTCTATAATAACTGAGAGCAAATATTTAGGATGTTCAAACTTGTCTTGACTCGGAAATGAGTATTACAGTGGTTTTCTTGGTCTTACCAAACTCAGACAAGTTCAGTTGAGCTGATTATGAGTCGACCTCAAGTTGTTATCCTGTGTATTGAGCACATCTATTGGTTATTGAGTCCTCTAACTGAGTATAATAAATTAAGAAAACACACCCATGGAAAAGAAAAACAAAAGGAAGAGTGTGTTCAAGCTTGACTACTTATTAACAGAAAAAGTTGTCCAAGCTTAATTTGATGGGTTAACCAGATTAACTATGTTGAAGTACCAGCTAATCAGCTAATGAGGATTTGCAAATTGACTCATTCTCAATTTATACACTAAATCAGTTTTGCTCAGTAGTCAGTATCTATCTTGTTGGGTCCTTTATCCTTAGTTTTTCCTATTTTACATCTGTGCTGCTTATGTTGTTTTCAAAGTATAGTGTACAACTGGTTAGTCAAATCTTTCTTAGGCATAATGTTTAACTACAGTCTACACATTAAAGGACAAAATCATGCCTACACCAAATGTGCTCCATGATCCGTAAGTGTTTTCACGAAAACTTGATTCCTAAAGTTATGTCAATGTCTAATTTATTTCACTGTTGTTATACTTTTATTTGTATAATAGTTATTATCTTGGTGACAATGATTGTAATATCACCTGGTGCTATTTTACATAATAGTTTATCATCATCATCATCTTGTTGACAGCGATTGAAACCGCTGCTATCTTTTAGATCCATATCACCAGGTGCTGTTGGAAAGCCATATTACTTTAACATTATGGCTCCTGTAATAACTCTATAATCTTCTATTTCTCCTATGGGCAAAAGGTCATCCTTTGAGATATTATCACTGTACCTTTATTTGAAATAGCATAGCTTTATTCACGCTGGGTGGCTATCCCTACTAGTATAATACATATGAGAGGATAAGCAGGCACCTGATGGTCAACGTGCCTGCTTCATTTTGTCACTTCATGTGTTGTTGACACATTCATCTGAATTTGCCGGGCACCGCTTCGAATTTTCTTACATTTCAATTCTAACTCCGCTGCATTTCTTTGCTCTGCTTAACTTTGACAGCAGCAAAGTACCTGCCTAGATAATCCTACACCTTTCTTCTCTCATCTATCAGTGTTCTCCTTTTCCCTCTGTTAGACCTTCATCTCGATCGCACTCTAATTCTGACCCGCTTCCTCTCTCTGGTAAGTGCTGAATTTACAAATTTAACTTTCTAAAGCAGTTTTTTTTTGCTATGATGCTTTTGATTATTCAAGGGGTAGGCTTGAATTCCAAGTCAAAGCTGCGTCAGCTACTTGATTTTTGTAGCTAATACAACAACAACAACAACAACAACCCAGTATATTCCCACAAAGTGGGGTCTGGGGAGGGTAATATGTAGACAGGTCTTACCCCTCTGCCCGAGAGGGCAGAGAGGCTGTTTCCAATCGATCCTCGGCGCAGGGAAGGGAAAGGCAACAAAAACAAAAACAGCATTAGTTACTCCAGCATACATCGCATAAATAATTATCTAAACATAAGAGTCATATGTACCATAAATAAACTGGCATGCAATAATATTAAAACAGTAACCACCAGAAATGACTACCATAAGAGGACACAAACCACGAATCCTCTATGGGTAGCCCTACCACTCATCATCCAACCCCGTGAAAGGAGTACGAAAAATCTAGAAGCCCCTATCCTACAACCCTGATACTAGACCTCCAGACTTCCCTATCAAGGGTCATGTCCTCGGAAATCCGCATCCTGGCCATGTCATGTCTAATTACCTCTCCCCAGTATCTCTTAGGCCTCCCTCCGCCTCGCCTCACACCGACCACCGCTAGCCGCTCACAACTCCTCACCGGGGCATCGGGGCTTCTCCTCCGCACATGCCCGAACCACCGAAGTCTCGCCTCTCGCATCTTCTCATCCACTGGGGCCACCCCCACCTTCTCCCGAATAACTTCGTTCCTAATCTTGATTTTTGTAGCTAATACTGTAGCTTATTTGTTCAATTATTCTATCACAAAATTTGGGATTTTCACCCAAATCAATGTATGTCTGGAGTTGTTCCCCATTCCAGTTAGAGTTGAATTCAATTCCGATATGGATCCTTTTAGCCCCTTTGAGCATATTTGCTGATGTTATTAATTTAGGAGCTATGGATTTGGTGATGGTTGAGGATGTGATGATTTACCTTTAAACATGCCAGTTCTTGTAATCTTTGGTGGGCTTAATGTGTTTTTTCTACGGCATTTCTTACTCGTCCCCATTCTGCTTTGTTCATGTATTGCTTCTAGGTTTAATAAGTGTAATGAATCACCAATTGTTTGCTAGATCTTAATTTCTTTTTCTTTGGCAGCTTTGCTTTCAGTTAGCCTGCTATGTGTTTGTGAAATTGCCTTCTGAAAACTTTAGTTCTCAAACAAAGAGGGTGAAATGAGAATCAAGGTATTGAGGGATGAAAAGACTGTTAGCTTCCATGGTGCTGAAAGCAATTTGTTTCATAATCATCTACAATAATTTTTTTACTAGACATCTTTTTTTACATAATGATATAATTTTGAAGTGTTTTAGTAATTGGATACTGGTGAGCGGGGACGGCAGTAATGAAGAAATAAAGGTTAGCAATTAGTTTCCTGACTGTTGTTAGTTAAGGTATGAACTATAGCTAAAAGTAAGAGACATGCAGAAAGTGATAAATAGCAAATTAGTTCTCAGATGTTTGGATGCAGAAGAGGAAATCCTTGAAATGTTGGACAGGAAAGTGATTTGAGCATCATTTTATTTTCGTTTTTTGTTCTACTTTTTCCTGACCATTTACCTTTGTTTCGTTGTTCGATTTGTCAGCTTCTTCTTTTAACTGTCTTCGCGATTTTCTGCGCAATTATTGGGCCATTTCGCAAGTCTCTGCAGTTCGTTTGTGTTAGAATTTCTTTCTCTTTCAGTTTATTTATTTATTTCTAAACAAGCTTTCATTTATCTGTGGTGCCACTTTGATTTGTATTTCGAATTTTATCAACAAAGGGTAGTACTTCAAAACTTTGGACTATATTCTCTGGTTTCGTGGAAAATTTGGGCTCCATAGTCTAATATATAGGTGATGGAATTGCTATAGTCTTCCAAATCTTTGGATAATAGAGATGCATAGGATTAGAAGGATAAATAGCTAACTGAGTCTGCAGTTACGTACAAACAGTAGTGCTCTGATGAGGATGAGAAGTAGTGCAGGCTGGGGTTTACTATATGAAAATATAAGGAGGAAACAAAAAATTTAAATTAGTTATTGTATAAGCTTGTGATCAATTGTTCAAATGATACAACAACAGAGGACAAGGTTAGAATATCGGACTGTTAATCTTAGTATTTCCATGATTACTCTCATGTAAAGTGCATCTTGGATTACCAGTATTGACGACCTTCAATGGTTGATTAAACTTTTACCGCTGTGTATGTCTATATTTTGAATTTTAAAGCGAAGCGTTCTGAAACTTTTAATGTGGCTTTCACAATGGAGATTTCTGAAGTTATTCTCTCTACCTTTAGGTGAAAATTGGTTCAGTTGAGTCAATAACCTCGCTGAAAGTTGAGTACACAGTCTATATTTTCTTTAGCAAGAACAATAACAAAAATGTTAGATGTAGTTGTTGCTTCTGCCATTCATTTTGATAATTTCGACGGAGATAATAATGTTTGTGGATTTGCTAACGTGAAGCTTCATCTAGCCGTTGGGCCCGGGCTCAGCCCGGGCATAACCTCACTAGTATTATATAGAGAGGGGATTGGAAATAATGTCTAGGGAAAAATAAATATTGTGTAGGATTAGGGGAGGAAAATATTATTATTTAACGTTGGATAATGAGTTTGATTTTCGGGATGTGAATAATTTTCACCCTACCAATAATAATTGTCATTATGATTAAAGGTCTCTTTTGGGGGTTTAACAAATTTCTTTTCCCGCACTTTGGAGAGAAGGGTTGCCCCCAAAATCTGCAGCGAGTAGTAGAAACTAGAAGAAATGGAGTTCACACTCAGTGGAAATGCACTGAAGACATTCGCCCGATCCATCACGTGCCTCGCACGCATTGGCAATGAGCTCGTCATTCAAGCCTCTCCTTCCCAGGTGAACTACTTTTATTTATTTGTTTATTTCTTTTCAGAGTCTTAGAATCAATTAATTGATCATAACTTTATAATTTCTTTGATAGTCCCTTAGTGTTTGGTGCTCTGTAATAAGTTAGCTGAAGAACTAAAAGTGATAATTTTGGGATTGCTTTTGCTCCATAACTTCGTGCTCTTACGGTAATTAGGGTTTTGTTATGAACGAGGTTGTATAAAGAAGCTTCAGATTATATTGTGGGCATATGAGGCGTAAACCAAAATAAACAAAAGTTGGACCTTGATTGATGCAATATCCAAGCATGAACACCGTTGTCAACGTTGTTGAATCATCTCCTCTTATAAAATTTCACAGGGTTAGGGACCTTGTTATATCAAATACAACAACTACTACGGCTCCTCAGTCCCAAATAAGTTGGGGTGGGCGATATGAATTCTCATTTCTTTCATTTAGCTGAACTCATATCATCGTCACCTTGTTATATCAGAGAATGATGCAATTTACTCTAAACTGACAAATATCTTAATTTCGAAGGGTGTTAGCTCAATTATCAAGAGTCTGATCCTAAATATGGAACCCAGCCCTATATATCCTATGTACAAATCGGGACAATATTTTCTCCCCTTTAGAAGTTTGCAACTCTATTATTGTATTACTGCGAATAACAACAACTCTCTGCGTTTGGTCTTTGCGACCAAGCTTGGAGGTGGGAATCTTATCTGATTTATGCGAAACCAAGCAATTTTATCATAAAAGTCACAAATTAAAGTGTGAATACATATGAGGTAAGTTGTACAAGTTTATATACAAGATCATACATCCATTTGCTCGGTGCAAAAAAAGGGGCACGGATAAGTTTTTTTCATGACACTTCAATGTCATCATTAAGGCTCCAAGGCATATTTTCCTTGCCAGTGAGCGTACTTCTGAAGAATTTCACTATATTGTTATTTTTTAAAATTTCTTTGTCCTAATTTGTTTTCATGCTTATAAATAATTATTAAGCTTTGACTGCACACATATTATATATTTATATGTTTTTCTCTCTTCGCGCCTTTCTTCATTAAAGCCCACACTTTATTTGTGTTTTGCACTTATTAGAGTTTTTTCGCGCTTTTCGTAACACAAGGGCAAATTGGTCTCATCTTGTTAAACCGGAAACCATCAAAATGGATGTGAAATTAAAGTTCCCAGTTCATTGTCTTTTTTTTTTGGCAGCTCACATGTCACACTCTCAACTCCTCAAGATCCGCCTATCAATCAATGACATTTGAACCTGATTTTTTTTATGTCTACACCGTCTTGGGTCCACAGGTGCAATGTAGTGTGCTCTTGAAGGTATATGCTTTTAGCAATGCAATGCTGCATAGTAAAAAATGTGCTGGTTATCCGGCTGTCTAATTTTCACTTACCTTGATTTTTGCAGGCTATTTGTTCTGTTTTGAGAACACCAATTGCCAGCATTGATCATTTGAGTGTGTCATTGCCTAATCCTGATGCATCAAAGGTGCAGTGGACATTGAACTGCCATAATGGTAAGACTTTTTTTCCTTTCATTTTTTTCCAACTTTTTCAGGATTTAACCAAATAGAAGGAAAATACATTTTCTGGTTAGGAGCCTATAGATTAGGATGGAGCATCTTTAATTTGATGGATGGACCAGTGTTTTGGAAAGCGTTAGGCGCAAAAAAGCGACAAGGCCTCGCTTCACCGAAGCGAGAAGCGCGCTTTTTTTTCATGTGAAGCGCAATTTAACACATAAATAAAAAAAATAAAATAGGCATAGATAAATGGCTAAGAACTCATTAAAAATAACATATTAACCAAATGTTTCGATTCTTGAATCAA
The DNA here is from genome assembly GCA_032618575.1 of Nicotiana noctiflora. Classification (NCBI taxonomy): domain Eukaryota; kingdom Viridiplantae; phylum Streptophyta; class Magnoliopsida; order Solanales; family Solanaceae; genus Nicotiana; species Nicotiana noctiflora. The sequence continues at coordinate 159,735 of JASVEL010013204.1, read as the reverse complement.
GAAGCAAATAATAGATACTAAAACTAGATAGTGAATAAGATTGAATTTACTACAATTAACAACCACAAAAAAAAATTAACATGACAGATCAGTTAAAAACAGAACAGAACAGTTAACTTTTTTTCGAACCAGAAAAGTATTAACAGAAAAACAAAGAAATACAAACCAGAAAAACAAAGCATAGATTAGGGCACAAAAACCAGAGCAGAAAGTAGGGCACAACCTCCGCACAAGAACAAAGCAATAAAAAGTGAAAAAAATAGAAAAAAGAAGAGAAAAGGAGTCAAATAGGAACTGAAGAAAATCAGAGGAAGAGAAGAGAAGAGAAGAAGAAGAAGAGAAGAAAAAACTTATAGAGAAGAAGCACTGAAGTAGTTGTTGAAGTCGCTTGGAGAACAAGTGATTGTTTGCATTAAGCTTTTGCCAAGTGTTAAAAAAAAAAACCTAACAGATGCTTAACCTCGCTTAAGCGCGCTTTTTTGCACTTTTTGGATGGCTGCGCTTCTCGCTTAAAAGGGTAAAGCGTGCGTTTTTTCATGTGAGTCGCTTTTTTGGCAAAAAAGCGAGTTAGCCTCGCCTCGCCTCGCTTCAGCGCTTTAAGCGAGAAGCGCACGCTTTTTACAACACTGGGATGGACATGTAGAGACTCTCGCAGCTATAGTGTCAAAGGTCTGCTAAATGTTACTATGATTCTCATGAATCAATGGTCACGTTTTTGTCTTCCATGCTTTTTCTTCACATTTTGGTCACGTGTGATATAATACCAAAAAGGAGAAGATAGAAAGGTAAAGAAAACGTCAGAATGGAGAGAAACTAAGAAAGAAAGCTAAGAGGGAGAGTGTAGCATCTTAGATCAAACTGCTAAGGTATTGTCCGCTCCTTGGGGCCTGACATTTTTGTCCTCCTGGGCTTTGGTCCAAAAGGCGCTTCAACAATTGAAATCCTTTGCTCGCCTTTTATGGCCTCTAGCTTTCCCTTCCTATTGAGATATGGGATTTGCCTAAGGAAAGTAGGGCTGTGCATAATATAGTAAATACCGAATTACCGTATCGAAACCAAAAATTTTGGTGTATGGTATTCGGTATTTGGTTTAAGTTTTTAAAATAATTTAGTATTAGGTATGGTATTTAGTATTTAAAAAATGATACCGAAATACCAATACTGTACTGAAATATATACTAAAATACACATTAAACATATTAATGATTAACATACTAAGTTAAATAATACTTTTTTTTGGCATTCATGTTGAGATTGACAGTAAAGCCAATGTAAATGGAAGCACAAGGTTGGATGCAGGTTCTGATTCTTACTCTCTAGGTTGCTAAGTGTAACTGGCAAAGTTGCTGCCATGTGAACAGGAGGTCACGGGTTCGAGTCGTGGAAACAACCTCTTGTAAAAATGTAGAGTAAGGTTGCGTACAATAGACCCTTGTGGTCCACCCTTCCCCGGACCTCGTGTATAGCGGTAGCTTAGTGCACCGAGCTGTCCTATTGTGGGATAAAATATATTTATCTAATCATAATTTGGTTAAAGAATAAAAATATAATAAATGTAAACTAATCTGAAATAATCTAGGGTCTGATATAAAATGTCTCATTTTTAAAAGCTGCATCATGCTGTCTTGGTGGGCGAAAAATTGACCCTCTGTAATCAATGATTAGGATAAATCAAACAGAATGTTAGTATTATCTTGATTGTTGATCCTTTCACCGAGTGATAGTTTTTATGGGTTCTTTCTGAGAAGGGTTTCCTTTTGGAAGGTTTTCATGGTTATGTATGGGGAAAAAATTAGTGAATCACCTTACATTACCTCAGTATTGAGCGGAAAGACAAGTTCCTCGAGGTGGTCAAGTCTTTACTTTTTATCTGTCTTGCAGAACCTAACATTGTCCCCAACTTCCAAAATCTCAAAATAACTGAGAGTGATGGTCGAGATAACCTCCTACTGTAGCTGCACCGATCTCGTGAAACCAGTGTTGTCAAAGGCAAAAAGCTCTAAAAAGCGCTTTAGGTATTTTAAGCGCAAATCGCAAATTTAAGCGTGGGCTTTGGTAAAAAAGGCACAATGAAGGACAAAAATACAATTATATATGTAAGTTCAGGAAAAGTAATAAATTCATTCTGAATGTTTTCCTCAACTTATATTTGTTGTTTAGTACCGCTCCATTGATAGAACTCATGGGAAATGAATGCTCCCACGTTAGTGCATTCCCTACACTGAAGCATAGCTTAAGCGAGGCGAAACACTGTCCTTGAGCTTTTTTGGGCTTCAAGGTTTAGGCACGCCTTAAATAGTTAAAATGAGCCTTTGACAAAAGCAGGTTTCATTTGAATGCTGAGGATAGGGTTATTTGGTAGAGGAGAGTGTGATGATTATGTTCACAGATATGGATATTAAGAGTGCCATGTGCTGAATTAGAATTTATGATCCTATACTAAGATCGATGCAGTACCAAAAGGAGAGAAAGGAGAAAGGTAAGGAAAAGATACGGAGCGGAATTTATAGGAGAGGTGAAGGGAGAGATAATAAAAAGATCCGTAGTTTTCAGATCCTATCTAATTAAATGATAAAGGTAATTTCAAACTAAAGCAAGTTATAATAACAATGAACAGGATGTAATAAATGAAAAGTTCAAGTATAATCTAATAGATAAATATGACATCATAAGAATCTAAACAGATAATTACAAAATAATTGTAAAATTAATGGGTGAATTTAGCAAGATAATCTTAGAAGTAAACAATAGTTTGGCTTTTCTTGTAAAACTTCTTTATCTTTAGGGATGCATCTTAACGAACCCGGGTTTTCCAAGTACGAAATTTGAAACAACTTAAAAATAATACTTATATGTTACATACTTTTTTTTGCCAGATGCGACTATGTAGTTTGTCATATTTTAATCTCCTGGAAGTGTTATGCTTACATTTGTTAAATTTTAATCTCCTGGAAGTAATGCACAATAGTTTTACTTGTAATAGTTTTCAACATTTTCTGTTTTGAACTTTCCTGAGCACTTATTAGCAGTCTTTGAGTTGAGCTTTCACAATTTGTATCATGAAGGAATGATTTGCACCATTGAATACATCAAGAGAAGTTAGAAATTTCCCATACATCTCTCAACGCCTCATGACCTGCTTAATCTTTCAGATTACTTGATATGTGCAATTAGATGATCCAGTTGATGTATAGCACCATCTCCTTACCATGCTAATTTTACAGGTATGAGGAAAGCTTATTGGATTACTTGCAATGTTGAACCTGACATACAACACCTATCCCTTGATAGGAGAAAGCTTCCAAGCAACTTTGTGGTGAGGCCTCGTGATCTGAACAGGTTATTGTCCAACTTCCAAACAACCCTTCAGGAGATCACAATCATTGCTACCAATCCAACTTCCTTGCCTCCTGATGCTGCAACTGAAATTGGAGGGAAAGCTGTTGAGCTCAGAAGTTATATAGACCCAACAAAAGGTATACTGGGCCAGTCTCTCTTTTTTTTTTCCATTTTCTTTTTGTTTTCTCTTTCTTGTTTGTAGGCAGTTTTAAACTTTAGATCTTTCTTTGTAGACAATGATTCATCACTACACACTCAGTTGTGGATAGATCCTACTGAAGAGTTTCTGCAGTACAATCATATCGGAAACCCTGTGGATGTGACCTTTGGAGTGAAGGAATCGAAGGTATACTCACTTCTCGTCTCTTATAGGAACTTTTCTAATCCAACTAAGCCTTTTCCAAGTCTGAAACCTTTTTCTTGATTTATTTCATTGATGACATGTAATCACAATTTTGTTCACTGTAAAATAGTGCTTGTCTTTTATGGAGGTCTTTGTAATCTTTGCTGAACCTTCTTTTTTTGTTTCTTTTGCAAATTTTCTATTCAGGCCTTCCTTTCTTTCTGTGAGGGATGTGAAGTTGACATACACTTCTATTTTGATAAAGCTGGCGAGTAAGATAATCTCACACTCTGCTTCTCCATCGACATCAGTTCGTCGTTGTTTTTTTTTACCCTGTCCTTGTCTTCAGTAAGAGGAACTCTTTGCGTTTAGGATATTTGCACAGAAAGCTATTGTGAAGTCAGGACATTCTCCATATCAGCACTTGTTGGCTTGGATGGTTGATCAGTAATTCAAAGGAGTATAATCTGCTCTCATCACAATGATAATTTAGATCGTATGGTTTTTGTAAAACGGCTTGATGAGGATATTCACTTACTATTACTAAGAAAATGAAAGAAAAGGTGAACGCAATAACGTCCAAAGACATGTCTACTAAATCAATTTGGCTAGTATGTTTAAATTAATTGCAGTTGATTATTGTGGGAGATAAGGTTGGCCATCTCTCCTGACACGACGGGTCGCAACTTTTGGCTTTACCTGTTACTGGACTCGGTACATACTGCTTCAGAGTCTCGTGGATCTAGTGTATGGACCATGTTAAACTACTAATGAATGTGCATTTGTGTGCATATGTGTGCCTCTTCAATTATTATGACTTTTTTAACGTCGTACAATTTCAATTCTTTAGTAGATTTCTTCTTTGCTGTTTTAGGCACAAGTTTTTGTTTCATATAAGATTTTCTTCTAATCGAACTGAAATCATGGACAGGCCAATTCTAATGGCGCCAAAATTTGGTTTAGATGATGGCTCCATCTCAACTTTTGATGCCACCTTGGTACTTGCAACCATGCTTATGTCCCAGCTCAATACTGCTGGCTCCTCTGAAAATCCACAAGTTGCTGGCACTTCCCATGGCGAGGCTAATGATGGAAGACAGGTCCCACCCCAGGAGAGATCAAGAGGGAATTCTGGACTTCCATCTGATCAGACCCGGATTTGGTCCGATCTTTCAGGTTATTATTCTCTGAACTCTTGTTTATAGATGGTACAAAATAATTTGATGGTAATATTTACTTAATTTTCATAAATTTCAACTATAAAGCAGGAAGCAGAACAAAAGGTGGTAATGGCGCTGAACCTGGAGGGGGTAGAAATGAAAATGATATTGAGCTGAGGGAAATTCACCGAATTGGTGCAATACACATATCTGAAGCTGGAGCTGCTGGAAGAGATATGTCTGATATACCTAATGAGTATCCTAAACTTATTTTGCCGTCAAAGTTATTAGCAATTTTAATGCTCCATTTTAAAACCTATTATTAACTGCAAAATATAAGCTAAAATTTAAAGATTGCCAACATGTCAAGTAAATTTGGTTTGCCAAAGTTTCAATTATAGGTACATATTTTACAACCTATCAAGGGTAAGAAGTATGAGGTTTTTGGTCCCAAACTATTGGGGTAGCCTTGGTAAGCCTCGATATGTATGAAATGTCTCAGGGAATATGACTCTCAGGTCTGGTTTGGATTGATACAGTAATTTCTTTTGGGAGAAACCTTTGTCCATCTGAAGCTAATATAATGGGAAGGTATTTATACGACAGGGCACCTATATCAACCGTTCCAAATTTCTTGAACATTTTCTTATGCATTTTCCACATGGTTGTTCCAGGTTGTAGTGGATAACATGTTATGCTGAGTCAGCTCTCTTTATGTTGAGTGGTCATTTGGCTGACCTCCTAAGAAAAGTAAATAAGTAATCCAATGAAATTCTTTATCTAACACACTGTTTCATTTGAAATATTAAAGCTCTGCATCACTGTTGTAATCTCTACTTAAATAGTTTTCAAGTATAAAACTCTACATAACTTATGCAGCGTTGGTTTCCAATATTAAACTATATTTACGTGAATGCATAATTTATACGTGAATCTATATTTTATTTTATGTGGCATAGAATCTGAAATGATAATGTATATTAGCAATTCAAGGATAGAGTATCGGAAAGACAAAATTACCCTTAGAGTAGATCAATCCCTAGATTGTTATTCATTGCATAGCAATTCATGTTATGAACCCTTGTTTATGTAGTCCCTTAACCAGACAACCCCTAGGGGTATCTAGGGTGGACATAGTAACTAGACGAAACCGCATACACACACACACTCCAATCATCCGGATGATCTATGTGAGCGAGATAATGGATTTTGATGGTGAATTTGAAAATAGGTGTGAAATTCGAAGTACTTTATAAGTGGACTTCCCAGTCGAAAGTGGCTTTTCTTGACAATATCCATTAGCTTCCCTTCTGAGGACAGAAATCATTTGGAAGAACCTCAAGGTTAGTCAGATTCCACCTCTGGTCATTTTAATTTTTCTAGTCTAATCAGCTTAAGATGCTCCAATTGTGTTCTTCAGGCATGACAGATTTGAAAGGTCATGCTTCTCAACACCATCCTAGTAACTGGGTAGATGCAGATGACGATGATGATGAAGAAGATGAGTCGGAGTTGTGTGTTCAATCAACGCCTCCATATCATTAGGAATACAGCAACTCCAGCTGCTATGTAATCCTTACAAGCAATTGTTTATTGATGATGTCTGTTGTAAGTATGTACAGTTGTCCTCCCAATGCTCCACTAATCTGACTTTGCACTTGGTTCCCTCTTACCTAAGCAGTCCTCTATGGATAAATCATGTTTACCATGAATTATATTTGGCCTGCAAGCATTTATGATTATACAGCTCATTAGTTTATCTTTTGAAAATTTCGTTCTCATTCTTCTAAAAGAAAATAATACATGGAGAGAGGCTAGAGACTCAGTACCATACAAATAACAGATCCTTTTGGAATCTTTAGTTAATAGAGGATCTTTTGAGTTTACCAAAAATTTAGTCAAGAATCAACTTCCCCGAGTGGTTTGACGTATTGCATAATCTGGAAAGCAGCTTCTTAGTGAAATGATGCAGGCTTCTCCATGTAAAAATTGGCTGATCACTCCTTCATGTTGCAAGTGCAGACATCGAAATTTTAATGGATCAAGCTAAATCCTAAATTCATGATACTACAAGACCTCTTGAAACTCTAGGAGTATGTCGGTATGGCTTGAAGACTACTCTACCAAATCCCTAGGTCACTCCTATAAAAGGGTTTTATAATCCTTTAAAAAATATCTCAAAAAAGGAGATCATCTCGAAAATCCCATAAACTCACGGGATATTCACAAAGAGATCAAGACGTGACCGGATAATTCTTGATAATCAAATACTTCAAGAAGATCCACAACATACTTCATGGATATCAAATAAATCCATGAAAGCCCGCACCATCCTACGTTCGAGTAACACGCTGTTCTAGCCCTTGAATTACGGAGACAATTAGGAGAGAATAATCAAGGGGATAAATAGAATTGCACCCTCGTCATTTTATGAATAAAATTGTGTTTCTTCATATTTATATTGTGGTTACGATATATTTTTGTATCACAAATTATTTGTTGCAAACAACAAGTATAAGCGATTTCTAGGACAAGCATAGAAAAGGTTCGCAACAAGTCACCCACTAGGCGAACTAATCAACATACAAGACAACCTAAACTTAACATCAAATAGATAATAAAATAAGAACGTGAAATTTAATACAAACTACTCCAAAACTTGTGTCACAAGTCGCGAACAATTAAAAATATGAATACTTTGTATGTATGAGAAAGTAGATTATGAGTTTGAATATACATAAACAGAAATATAAGATCCTAGGCTACCACGAACAAATAGCAACTAAAACTGAGATGCTGATATGTCTTCAATGCTCGCTCTCGAACTTTGCAACAGTCCAACTCCAGAATCTGCACGCAAGGTGTAGAAGTGTAGTATGAGTATAACCAACCTCATGTACTCATCAAGTATCAAGACTAATTTCAATAAAGTAGTGGAGGTATTTAGTTAAAAGATACTCGCTTTATATAACCTGTACAGTTCATAAGCATATACAAAAATAGTAAAACAATCAAGGAGCAACAAATATGAATAATAAGGTGCACAATCGAAGTAGAATATATTGAAGCATGTTTTTCTTAGATATCATGATCAAAAGCATATTGAATCCATATATAAAGGAGATATGTGCCAAGCAACATTTATTCGAATGCTTTTACATGAGTCTAGAATATCTATGCATGATAGATTCAAACTTTACATCAACTGACACCCTTCGAGTGTCCAACAACTTACCAATAAGTCTCATGCATATGTAAAATGCACCGAGTAGCATCTAAGAATGATATGCGCAGAATGATATGCACGGATGATGCATATAAGAATGCATGAATGCACGTATGTCAAACCAGAAACCAATCGGTTTCTCATAACGTGCACACACAGAGCCCAATGTAACATAGGTAATCACGTGACTCCGGAGGGATAGATCCAATCCATATGCCATATCGGAGAGCTCTATAATCAATCATCAATTTGCATAGAATACTCATCGTACCAATATCACTCTCATCCTTACCATGCATATATATCAATCCGCACGAAAACACCCATCATGCCAATATAGGAAATCACCGGATCTATGCTTATTTTTAACTTCCCGAAGCATTTCGTCGATTACTACGCCCTTCCTCATCTCTGGGCGCCTAGGTATCCACCGTAAGCCTTTCCTTGTTTGAACCTCTCCCTTCACTTTTACGGCTATGCCATCCTAAGATGTTGCTAAATGGATGGATCTTATCAACGTCCATGAATGATAAATCATATATCAAACTGCCGAATCGGAAAAATTGGGTGCTATCATAAAGCTTTGTATCGGCAAACCAAAGGAGTACTCAAAGAATTCAAATAAAGCGATTGAACTCAATTTCAAATGATAAAGCTTCGATCATTAACAAAATCTCAAAAGTCAACAAAAAGTCAACTTGGGCCTATGTGGTTAAAATTCATATAGTTTCCAACTCCGAGAGCAAATCGGTATTCAAAACCCCAAAATACACTTTTTTAACTTTCAACTTAAAAATCCATTTTCCCTTTTTATTCGTTAATTCTAATGAAAAACCGATATATATTCATGTTATAATCATAAATTTGAGTGAAATCACTTACACGTTGTCTTAGGTAAAAATCTCTTAAAAAATCGCCCCATTCCGAGCCCTCTAGCATCCAAAATGATAAAATAAAATCCAAGTAATAAATGAGGTTATATAGACAAGGTGCAGAGATTTATAGTGCCAATTTCCCAAAATGATAACATTACCCTTACTTTACTAAAAAATCATAACTTTTTCGTACATATGTCGGAATGACGAACAATTTGTATTTCTGAAAATTAGATTCAAAGGGATACACTTTTCATTATGGATCATCTCCAAATTCTCTTTAGATTGCGATCAGATATTTCGTAGAGTCAGGTCAAGTGCTGAAAACTATATTTTGGCACATCAAATCTTTCAGAAACTTGCTCCAAATAAGCCAAAACTCACTCAACTCCCCTCCAAACCATCCTGAAAAGTCCAAATACTCTATATGGACTTGTTCAAAGGCTCAAAACACAAATAAAAATGTTGCAACACAAAGTCAACTCTCTAGTCAAGGTTATGGACGTTAAACTTTCAATTTTTATGCAATAGTGCCGATTTGCACCCAAGCCCCTATGCTCTTAATCCGTATATATGCACAAGTCCAAAATCATCATATGAACCTATAAGAACTTTCAAATCAAGATGCCGAGTACGTTTACCCAAAATGTTGACTTTGGTCAACTCTCTACTTTAAATCTCTAGTTAAGAATTAATTATTTCAGATCACTCCCGAACCTCCCGGGACTCGAACTAACCATACATGCAATTCATAAAACATCTATTAATAGGGGAACAAAATTAATCCTGTCTAGGTCTAGTGAATTCTTATCAACCAGTTGGATCGTTACGTTAGGTCTTTTTGAAAATTTTTTGGGACTCCTCTCATTTCATAATCTGAAGCAACCCGTCCATCACCAAAAGCTATTATACAGGTTCATATCTTGGCATGTACTAGTTTGGATAATCCCTTGCACACGTAATACAAAATCATTATCTTTTCTCTTATGTTGACCGATCACTTGGCTTTCAAGTATTATTCATCCCCTAATAGATGCTAAGTTTTAGAATGTTGAAATCTTCAGATTTATTACTTTCGCTGAGAAAGCCCGAGAGAAAATTTATTATTGATTAATTAAGACAATGATACACTGAGCCCTATATATACACAATACATATCCTACTCCTAATACATATGAGATTATGGTTATATACTAATATTTACATAATGAAACTAACACTCCCCCTCAAGCTGGCGCATATAAATCATATGTACCGAGCTTGTTACATATATAACTAATACGAGGACCAGTAAGGGACTTGGTAAAAATATTAGCAAGCTGATCATTTGACTTTACAAATTTTGTAGCAATATCTCCAGAGAGTATCTTTTCTCTAACAAAGTGACAGTCAATCTCGATGTGTTTTGTTCTTTCATGGAACACTGGATTTGACGCAATATGAAGAGCAACTTGATTATCACACACAAGTCTCATATGACTAATCTCACCAAATTTCAGCTCCTTGAGCAACTGTTTGATTCAAATTAGCTCACATGTGGCTATAGCCATTGCTCGATATTCTGCTTTTGCACTAGACCGAGCAACCACATTCTGTTTCTTGCTCTTCCAAGACACCAAATTTTCTCCTACTAATACACAATATCCAGACGTAGAACGTCTATCAGAAGGTGATCCTGCCCAATCAGCATCCGAGTATCCAATGATCTGCTCATGGCCTCGATCTTCAAACAATAATCCTTTGCCTGGAGATGATTTTATATACCGAAGAATGCGGACAACTGCATCCCAATGACTATTACAGGGAGCATTCATAAACTGGCTCACAACACTTACAAGAAAGAAAATGTCGGGTCTAGTCACTGTGAGGTAATTTAATTTACCAACCAACCTCCTATATCGTGCAGGATAACTAAGAGGCTCCCCTGTACTGGCATAAGTTTAGAATTCGGATCCATCAGAGTGTCAATATGTCTACAACCTGTCATTCCTATTTGCTCAAGAATATCAAAGGCATACTTCCGTTGTGAGATCACAATACCCGAGCTAGACTGGGCGACCTCAATACCCAGAAAATACTTTAACCTGCCTAGATCCTTAGTTTGAAGTGATGAAAGAGATGCTGCTTCAACTTACTAATACCATCCTGATCGTTGCCGGTAATAACAATATCGTCAACATAAACGACCAGATAAATATAGAGATTTGAAGTAGAATGTCGATAAAATACAGAGTGATCAACTTTACTATGAGTCATGCCAAACTCCTGAATAACTGTGTTGAACTTACCAAAACAGGCTCGAGGAGACTGCTTTAGACGATAAAGGGATCGGCACAACCGACGTACAAGGCCACTAGACTCCCCCTGAGCAACAAAACCATGTGGTTGCTCCATATAAACTTCATCCTCAAGGTCACCATGAAGAAAAGTATTCTTGATGTCCAACTGATAGAGAGGCCAATGACGAACAGTAGCCATGGATATAAAAAGGCGGACTGATGCAATTTTATCCACGGGAGAGAAAGTATCACTATAATCAAGTCCAAATATCGGAGTATATCCTTTGGCAACAAGATGAGCCTTAAGTCGATCAACCTGGCTATCTGGACCAACTTTGACTACATACACCCAACAACAACCAACAGTCGATTTACCTGAAGAAAGAGGAACAAGCTCCCAAATACCACTCGTATGTAATCTTAGAAGTTGTATTGTGTGTCTTATGCAACTTACATTAGTTATTTGAGACTATTTTTTATCTTACAGATTTGTGGACCTTAATCTTATGATTTTAAATCCATAAAAATTTGGATCCATAAAATTACGAAACAAAAAATATATATCATATAACTAGCGTAAGTTATATGAGACATAATATTAAAAAGTTTGCAGTAATCCACTAGCTTCCACAACGACAAAAAGAGAGCTCATCCAAATATATCATCACAGACGCTTCGGCATAGGTAATAGGAGAGCAAGTAATCTATAAATCACGTGTCACAAGAGAGGGAGATAACCTATATTTTAAAAGGTAGAATTGGGACTCGCCCGGAGCTCGCCCCGGGGCGAAACACTCGTAAAACGCCCCTAGACTTATGTGTGGGGTTTAGTTCCGTGAGACTTACGCCCCGGACACGCCTAACTCTCAGGGTACTGGACTCGCATAATAGAACTTTATAAAGTGTCACGACCCTAGTTCACTAATTGTGAACATGTCGTGATGGCACCCAATCCCCACGACTAGGTAAGCCTAACACGTTGCGGAATCTATAAATTATAATTACTTAAATAAGAAACAGCGGAAAATAACATAAGAGATATGTAATCCGTGCCACTTGGCACATACATCCGTCACACAATAAATAAACACTACCAAGATCCGGAACCCCACGGTAACACAGACAAAAAGAGAAATACAACTGTGGCTCTATGTGTAAAGAGTATCTAACAACGACATGAAGAAAAATGTCAACTAGTACTACTAGAATAGAAGGGAAGCCTCCGGATCCGCGGACGTAGCGGATCATACCTCGAAGTCTCCCAGAAAGCTGCGGAATCACCTAGTACGAGCTTGCTCTGATGTACCTGGATCTGCACAACAAAAGTGTGCAGAAGAGTAGCATGAGTACACCACGGCGGTACTCGGTAAGTGCCAAGCCTAACCTCGATGGAGTAGTGACGAGGAAGGTCAGGGCCCTACTGAGAAACAATAATAATATGATGATAACAAAATAAACAGTTTAACAGATAACAACAAAATTTCCAAAATAACAACATTTACTGAAACTATCTACAACCAAGCTAATAACAAATAACCAACTCAAATAAACAAATCCAGGATCTGTGGGAATTGAACCCCCAGTCCCATTCTCAGTACCCCTGGGTCTCCGGGAATCGAACCCGCAGCCCATGTCTCAATAATATCACAATAACTCAGGATCTCCGGGAATCGAACCCGCAGTCCCTACCAATAACTCAGGATCTCGGGAAATCGAACCCGTAGTCCCTACCAATAACTCAGGATCTCGGGAATCGAACCCGTAGTCCCTACCAATAACTCAGGATCTCGGGAATCGAACCCGTAGTCCCTACCAATAACTCAGGATCTCGGGAATCGAACCCGTAGTCCCTACCAATAACTCAGGATCTCGAGAATCGAACCCGTAGTCCCTACCAATATCACATCGGGTCTCTGGGAATCGAACCCACAGCCCTGGGTCTCCGGGAATCGAACCCGCAGTCCACAAGCACAGCCAATTAAGGAAATCCAGAGAGAGAAATAATTATGCTCAACTATAACTTCACCGAAAAATAGTGCCAATAATTAACAAGGAGTTCAAATAAGGCAATTAGGCAACTAAACAGTTAAGTGCTACCTAATCATGCTCTTCTAACCACTACCGGGTAAAATATCAAATTAACAACCAAGACAGGGATATCGCTCATCGAACATTTGAGTAAAGTATGTGTTCAACAACAAGCGCATGTACACGCCCGTCACCTCGCGTACAAGGCATTTAAAGTATCACAATAATATCCTAGGGGTGAAAGTCCCCCACACGAGGTTAGACAAGCCACTTACCTCAATTCAGGTACAAAACCGCTAAGTAATAACCCTCTTGCCACGAATGTCGGCCTCCACAAGTGTAGAATCTGATAAAAATCAATAGAATCACATCAAAATAGGCCAATTGGGCATTACCCAATCAAATTAACTCAAAATACACCAAAACCCACAAGTTGCCAAAACCCGACTTTCGGTACGCTTATCGAAAAATCACAAAAATTATATATTCAGGTTCCTTATCTCAATACGAGTCCGTGCATATAAAATTTATCGAAATCGGACTCCATTTGCCCATTCAAATCAAAGATTTTCTAACATTTAGGCCTAGGGCTCAAACCCACCTTTAATCTTCCAATTTCAGTGAGATAATCACGGATTTCATGATAAACCAACGAATTAAGGTCAAGAAACTTACCCCCGATGATTTCCCGATGATATCCCAACGTTTTCCCCTTCAAAAACCTCTCTTGGAGCTCGAAAATGGCGTTTTTGTGTATGGGGGCCGCGGGTGTTATGTTCTGAACTTAAGCTCACTGCCAGACATTTTCCTTCATCGCGTTCGCGTGGCCTGTCACGCGTTCGCGATGCTCTAGCCCATTTACCCTTCGCGTTCGCGTGACGCCTCTCGCGTCCGCGATGCACAGCCGGCTAAACCTTCGCGAACGCGGCGCCAGTCCACGCGTTCGCGATGACCTTATTTCCCATCCAACCCGCCTTGCTCTTCGCGAACGCGACACAGGGATCGCGAACGCGGTGCCTCCCCTTCTTCCACTACGCGAACGCGACGCCTTGGACGCGAACGCGATGCTCTGCAGCACCCGGCCTACGCGAACGCGAACAAGGCCCTCGCGAACGCGATGGCTTAAATCTTGCCCAGTGATCTGCAGTTTTTCTGCAGACTTTTCATGTTCCAAAGTGTCGGATGATGGTCCGAATTCATCCCGAGGCCTCCGGGACCCCAACGAAAACCACCAACATACTCCAAAACACGATACGAACTTATTCCAATCATAAAAACACGTCTAACAACATCAAAACCCATAAATCACATCGATTCAAGCCTAAGTTTCTTCAAAACTTTCAAAACTAACATTCAATCCAAAACCCGGCCAAATGACGTCCAAATGACCTGAAAATTTGCGGACATATCCAAAATCACATAATGAAGCTACAGAAATTGTCGAAATTCCATTCCGACCCCCGGATCAAAATCTCACCTATCGTTCGGATTCGCTAAAATTTCAACCTTCGGCATTTCAAGCCTAATTGAGCTACGGACCTCCAAAATATATTCCGAACGCGCTCCCAACCCCGAAATCACCTAACGGAGCTAATGGAACCATCGGATTTCCGTTCCGAGATCGTCTTAACACTGTTCCGGCTATGGACCGTTTTCTAGTTTCAAAGCTCTTATTTAGGGACTAAGTGTCCCAAAATGCTCAAATTTTCAGAACCGACTCTCCCGGCAACCCACCATAGCAGAAATGAACTTAGGGGAACAGTTAAATTAGGGATTGGGGCGTAATTTTCTAAAACGACCGGTCGGGTCGTTACATCTTCCCACACTTAAAGATTCGTTCGTCCTCGAACGAGCATAGAAAACATACCCGGAGTAGTGAAAAGATGAGGGTACTGGCTGCGCATATCCTGCTCGGTCTCCCAAGTCGCCTCCTCGACCGGCTGGCCCCGCCACTGAACCTTTACCAAAGCGATGTTCTTTGACCTTAGCTTTCTGACCTACCTGTCTAGAATGGCTACCGGCTCCTCAACATAAGAAAGATCCTTGTCTAGCTGAACAGAAGTGAAATCCAACACATGCGACGCGTCACCATGGTATCTCCGGAGCATGGAGACATGAAATACGGAGTGAACTCCGGCTAGGCTGGGAGGTAAGGCCAACTCATAAGCAACCTCCCCAACACGCCTCAAAATCTCAAAAGGGCCAATAAATCTAGGACTCATCTTTCCTTTCTTCCCAAACCTCATAACATCCTTCATGGGCGAGACTCGAAGCAGAACTCGCTCGCAGCCATAAAAGCCACATCGCGAACCTTCTTGTCCGCGTAACTCTTCTGTCTAGACTGGGCTGCACGAAGTCTGTCCTGAATCACCTTGACCTTGTCCATAGCCTCCTGAACCATATCAGTACCTAGCAACCTGGCCTCGCCCGGCTCAAACCAACCCACGGGAGACACGCACCTCCTACCATATAGGGCCTCGTACGGTGCCATCTGAATACTAGACTGGTAGCTGTTGTTATAAGCAAACTCCGCCCGTGGCAAGAAGTGATCCCATGAACCTCCAAACTCAATCACGCACGCACGGAGCATATCCTCCAAAATCTGAATAGTGCGCTCGGACTGCCCATCAGTCTGGGGGTGAAATGATGTGCTCGGCTCCACCCGAGTACCTAACTCCTGCTGTACAGCTCTCCAGAACCGTGAAGTGAACTGAGTGCCTCTATCTGAAATGATGGAAACTGGAATACCATGCAGCCGAACTATCTCCTTGATATAGATCTCCGCCGGTCGCTCCGATGAATAAGTAGTGCTCACCGGTATAAAATGGGCGGACTTGGTCAGCCGATCCACAATAACCCAAATAGAATCAAACTTCCTAATAGTCCGTGGAAGCCCAGATACAAAGTCCATGGTGATGCGCTCCCATTTCCACTCCGGAATCTCAATCCGCTGCATCAATCCACCCGGGCGCTGATGCTCATACTTCACCTGCTGGCAGTTGAGGCATCTAGAAACATAATCAACTATATCCCTCTTCATCCGCCTCCACCGGTAATGCTGTTTCAAGTCCTGATACATCTTCGCGGCACCCGGATGGATGGAATACCGCGAACTATGGGCCTCTGCTAGAATCAGCTCTCGAAGATCATCTACATTGGGCACACAGATACGCCCCCGCATCCTCATAACTCCATCATCCCCGATGGTAACATCTCGAGCATCACCACGCCGAACTCTATCCTGAAGGACAAGCAAATGAGGGTCGTCGAACTGACGCTCCCCGATGCGGTCAAATAGAGAAGACCGAGAAACCACACAAGCTAGAACCCGGCTGGGCTCCGAAAGATCCAGTCTAACCAACTGCCTGGCCAAAGCCTGAACATCCATCGCCATAGGCCTCTCCGAAGCTGGTAGATATGCCAAACTCCCCAAACTCTCTGCCCGACGACTCAAGGCATCGGCAACCACATTAGCCTTGCCCGGATGATAGAGAATAGTAATATCATAGTCCTTCAGTAGCTCCAACCATCTCCTCTGACGCATATTCAGGTCCTTCTGCTTAAGCAAGTGCTGCAAGCTCCGGTGATCGGTGTAGATCTCACAAGGAACCCCATATAAATAATGACGCCAAATTTTCAAGGCGTGAACAATGGCGGCTAGCTCCAAATCATGAACAGGGTAATTCTTCTCATGCACCTTCAGCTGTCTCGACGCGTAGGCAATCACCCTACCGTCCTGCATCAATACCGCACCGAGTCCAACTCGTGAGGCATCACAATATACGGTATAGGACCCCGAACCTGTAGGCAACATCAATATAGGGGCCGAAGTCAAGGCTGTCTTGAGCTTCTGAAAGCTCGCCTCACACTCGTCTGTCCACTGAAAAGGGGCACCCTTTTGGGTCAATCTAGTCATAGGTGCTGCAATCGAAGAGAACCCCTCTACGAAACGACGGTAGTAGCCCGCCAAACCAAGGAAGCTGCGTATCTCAGTAGCGGAGGAGGGTCTGGGCCAACTCTGCACGGCCTCCACCTTCCTCGGATCTACTCGAATACCATCACTCGACACCACGTGGCCCAAAAATGCCACAGAACTCAACCAAAATTCACATTTAGAGAACTTGGCATAAAGTTGCTTCTCCCTCAGGATCTGAAGCACTATCCTCAAATGCTGCTCGTGCTCTTCCCGGCTCCGAGAATATACTAGAATATCATCAATGAAGACAATCACGAACGAGTCCAGATAAGGCCTGAACACACTGTGCATCAAATGCATAAATGTTGCTGGAGCATTAGTCAACCCAAAAGACATCACGAGGAACTCATAGTGACCATACCGGGTCCTGAAGGCAGTCTTCGGGATATCTGGCTCCCGAATCTTCAGCTGGTGATACCCGGAGCGCAAATCAATCTTAGAAAACACATGTGCGCCCTGTAGCTGGTCAAATAAGTCATCAATACGGGGCAAAGGATACCGGTTCTTCATAGTAACCTTATTCAGTTGACGATAGTCAATACACATACGCATAGAACCGTCCTTTTTCTTCACAAACAATACGGGAGCACCCCAAGGCGAAACACCGGGTCGAATAAAACCCTTGCCCAATAACTCCTGTAACTGGATCCTTCAACTCCTTTAATTCGGGAGGAGCCATACGGTACGGTGGAATAGAAATGGGTCGAGTGCCGGCAACAAGTCAATAGCAAAGTCAATGTCTCGGTGGGCGGCATGCCGGAAGATCAGTCGGAAATACATCGGCAAAGTCACGTACCACAGGAAGAGAATCAATAGAGGGAGGGTCAATGCGACGTCCCGCACATAGGCAAGATAAGCACACCCCTTCTCAACCATACGCCGAGCTCTGAGAAAAAAAATAACACGGCTAGGGGTGTGATCTAGAGTACCACTCCACTCAATACGTGGAATGCCCGGCATAGCCAACGTCACGGTCTTGGCGTGACAATCAAGAATAGCATAATGGGGCGACAACCGGTCCATGCCCAGAATAATATCAAAATCGACCATCCCGAGCAGCAATAGATCCGCTCTGGTCTCAAAATCACAAATGGTAACCAAACACGACCGATATACACGGTCCACGACCAAAGAATCACCCACCGGAGTGGAAACATAAATGGGGGCACTCAAAGAATCCCGAGGCACACCCGAATGAGAAGCAAAGTAAGAAGACACATATGAAAAAGTGGAACCGGGGTCGAATAGAACCGATGCCTCCCCGTGACTAACCGGAATAATACCTGTGATAACGAAATCGGAGGCGACAGCGCGGCGCGATCGGGAATAGCATAGAATCCGGCTCGTCCCCCTCTCGAGGGCGGCCTCTAGAACCACGACCCCCGCCCGCGGCCGGCCGGGCGGGTGGAATAGCGACTGGAGCCGGAATGATAGCTCGCTCGCCCCGAGAGCCACGGCCGATGCCTGCGAAGGCCGGTGAGGTGCCCCCTCCTACGCTCGGGGCACTCCCTAGCCGGATGGCGAGTATCCCCGCACCCAAAGCAAGCTGTGGGAGGACACGGTGACTGTGACCGACCGGCCTCTCCCCCACTAGCCCGACCCCCGGAAGGACCCCGCGTAGGAGGTGCGCTGGAAGCCGGGGAGCATAATAAGGCTCCGAGGTCGTCGGAAGACACGGAGTACCACCGGCTGCGCGGCAATGCGTCGAGGTGAGCCGGACGACCGGAATATCCCCTCCCAAAACGACCGGGCTGCGCGAGTGCGGGCACCGGAGAAATGGCCCGAGCTCGCGAGACCTTCGTCGGCCTCTCTGTCTCCGCGCTCTGCAGGAGCATACTGCTCGATCCTCGCGGCAATGCTAACGCCCGGCGATAAGATATATCTGTCTCCAACTCTGTGGCCATGTTGGATCGGATAGGCGGAATCGAGCCCTCGATAAATCTCCGCACTTCTCCCGAACCGTGGCTACCAAGGCCGGTGCGTGCCCGGCCGGACGGGTGAAGCCGATGGCATACTCCGATGCGACACGGAGCCTCGTCGCAACCGCTCAAACTCCGAGCGCCAAGAATCCCTAAGGCTGTGTGGAACAAACTCTCTCAAAAATAGATCCGAAAACTGCGTCCAAGTCAATGAAGCAGACTCCTCTGGACTATCCAACTCGTACGTGCGCCACCAATCATAAGCGGCCCCGCGAAACTGAAACAGTGAAGGAAACCCCGCCGGTCTCCACAATCCCCATAGTACGAAGGATACGATGACACTCCTCCGAGAAAACCCAATGCATCATCCGAAGCCAGAGGCCACTAAACACCGGAGGATCATATTTCTCGAACCTCTCTAATCTACGCCGCTCGTCCTCGGAGCAGCTGGTCCACCTCCGGTTGTCCTGGGGCGGCGGAGGCATAACCAAAACATCCGGAACATGTCCCACCGGCACACGCCGCTCCCGAGTAACGGCTACGGGAGTACGGGCCCCTCCCCGGCACGAGATGTGGCTGCAACAAGAGGAAGCAATCTTGCCCTGGGCCAAAGTGGTATACGTGCTCATGAACTGAGCCAGGGTGTCTCTTGTAGTGCTGGGGTAGTAGCAGCTGTAGTCGGTGTACCGGTGCCTGCGCTCCAACCTCGTCCACCGGTGGCACCTCAGCGGCAGCGCGCGCGGGTGCTGTGGCCGCACCTCGGGCGCGTCCTCGTCCTCTACCTCGGCCCGGCCTCTGACGGCGGCAACAGGGGGCGCGGGTACCCGATCATCGCGGTTAGCTCGTGTCCTCACCATCTGTGAGAGAATAGAAAGCAGAGTAGTTTAGATTTTTGATGCCAAAAATGTCGCACGACAAGGAATCCAAAAGAAATGAAGAGTTTCCTAGACAGTTACATAGCCCCTCGTAGATAAATACAGACGTCTCCGTATCGATCAGCGAGACTCTAAGTAACCGGTCTGTGTCCCGTGACTCCTATGAACCTAGAGCTTTGATACCAACTTGTCACGACCCTAGTTCACCAATTGTGAACATGTCGTGATGGCACCCAGTTCCCACGACTAGGTAAGCCTAACACGTTGCGGAATCTATAAATTATAATTACTTAAATAAGAAACAGCGGAAAATAACATAAAAGATATGTAATCCGTGCCACTTGGCACATACATCCGTCACACGATAAATAAACACTACCAAGATCCGGAACCCCACGGTAACACAGACTAAAAGGGAAATACATCTGTGGCTCTATGTGTAAAGAGTATCTAACAACGAAATGAAGAAAATGTCAACTAGTAATACTAGAATAGAAGGGAAGCCTCCGGATCCGCGGACGTAGCAGATCATACCTCGAAGTCTCCCAGAAAGCTGCAGAATCACCTAGTACGAGCCTGCTCTGATGTACCTGGATCTGCACAACAAAAGTGTGCAGAAGAGTAGCATGAGTACACCACGGCGGTACTCGGTAAGTGCCAAGCCTAACCTCGATGGAGTAGTGACGAGGAAGGTCAGGGCCCTACTGAGAAACAATAATAATATGATGATAACAAAATAAACAGTTTAACAGATAACAACAAAATTTCCAAAATAACAACATTTACCGAAACTGTCTACAACCAAGCTAATAACAAATAACCAACTCAAATAAACAAATCCAGGATCTGTGGGAATTGAACCCACAGTCCCATTCTCAGTACCTCTGGGTCTCCGGGAATCGAACCCGCAGCCCATGTCTCAATAATATCACAATAACTCAGGATCTCCGGGAATCGAACCCGTAGTCCCTACCAATAACTCAGGATCTCGGGAATCGAACCCGTAGTCCCTACCAATAACTCAGGATCTCGGGAATCGAACCCGTAGTCCCTACCAATAACTCGGGATCTCGGGAATCGAACCCGTAGTCCCTACCAATAACTCAGGATCTCGGGAATCGAACCCGTAGTCCCTACCAATATCACATCGGGTCTCTGGGAATCGAACCCACAGCCCTGGGTCTCCGGGAATCGAACCCGCAGTCCACAAGCACAGCCAATTAAGGAAATCCAGAGAGAGAAATAATTATGCTCAACTATAACTTCACCGAAAAATAGTGCCAATAATTAACAAGGAGTTCAAATAAGGCAATTAGGCAACTAAACAGTTAAGTGCTACCTAATCATGCTCTTCTAACCACTACCGGGTAAAATATCAAATTAACAACCAAGACAGGGATATCGCTCATCGAACATTTGAATAAAGTACGTGTTCAACAACCAGCGCATGTACACGCCCGTCACCTCGCGTACAAGGCATTTAAACTATCACATAATATCCTAGGGGTGAAAATTCCCCCGCACGAGGTTAGACAAGCCACTTACCTCAATTCCGGTACAAAACCGCTAAGGAACAACCCTCTTGCCGCGAATGTCGGCCTCCACAAGTGTAGTATCCGATAAAAATCAATAGAATCACATCAAAATAGGCCAATTGGGCATTACCCAATCAAATTAACTCAAAATACACCAAAACCCACAAGTTGCCAAAACCCGACTTTCGGTACGCTTATCGAAAAATCACAAAAATTATATATTCAGGTTCCTTATCTCAATACGAGTCCGTGCATATAAAATTTATCGAAATCGGACTCCATTTGCCCATTCAAATCAAAGATTTTCTAACATTTAGGCCTAGGGCTCAAACCCACCTTTAATCTTCCAATTTCAGTGAGATAATCACGGATTTCATGATAAACCAACGAATTAAGGTCAAGAAACTTACCCCCGATGATTTCCCGATGATATCCCAACGTTTTCCCCTTCAAAAACCTCTCTTGGAGCTCAAAAATGGCGTTTTTGTGTATGGGGGTCGCGGGTGTTATGTTCTGAACTTAAGCTCACTGCCAGACATTTTCCTTCATCGCGTTCGCGTGGCCTGTCACGCGTTCGCGATGCTCTAGCCCATTTACCCTTCGCGTTCGCGTGACGCCTCTCGCGTCCGCGATGCACAGCCGGCTAAACCTTCGCGAACGCGGCGCCAGTCCACGCGTTCGCGATGACCTTATTTCCCATCCAACCCGCCTTGCTCTTCGCGAACGCGACACAGGGATCGCGAACGCGGTGCCTCCCCTTCTTCCACTACGCGAACGCGACGCCTTGGACGCGAACGCGATGCTCTGCAGCACCCGGCCTACGCGAACGCGAACAAGGCCCTCGCGAACGCGATGGCTTAAATCTTGCCCAGTGATCTGCAGTTTTTCAGCAGACCATTTCATGCTTCCAAATGCCGGATGATGGTCCGAATTCATCCCGAGGCCTCCGGGACCCCAACGAAAACCACCAACATACTCCAAAACACGATACGAACTTATTCCAATCATAAAAACACGTCTAACAACATCAAAACCCATAAATCACATCGATTCAAGCCTAAGTTTCTTCAAAACTTTCAAAACTAACATTCAATCCAAAACCGGGCCAAACGACGTCCAAATGACCTGAAAATTTGCGGACATATCCAAAATCACATAACGAAGCTACAGAAATTGTCGGAATTCCATTCCGACCCCGGATCAAAATCTCACCTATCGTTCGGATTCGCTAAAATTTCAACCTTCGGCATTTCAAGCCTAATTGAGCTACGGACCTCCAAAATACATTCGAACGCGCTCCCAACCCCGAAATCACCTAACGGAGCTAATGGAACCATCGGATTTCCGTTCCGAGATCGTCTTAACACTGTTCCGGCTATGGACCGTTTTCTAGTTTCAAAGCTCTTATTTGGGGACTAAGTGTCCCAAAATGCTCAAATTTTCGGAACCAACTCTCCCGGCAACCCACAATAGCAGAAATGAACTTAGGGGAACAGTTAAATTAGGGATAGGGGCGTAATTTTCTAAAACGACCGGTCGGGTCGTTACAGTAACTAACCTTGTAGATCCTCAAATTTTCTTAAAAATCGTTGACTATTCAAATTTACTTTTTTCTTAATTATAAATTATTAAGTTGAAAGTATTTTATGTCATAATTAAAATAAAAAATATTGCACGTTATCCACTATGACTGTTATGATAGTAAATTTGAAATAAATTTTTCATTTTAAAAGTATTTATTTATTAGCTTTTGTTGTGTCTTTACTATATAATAGTCCTTAAATTTTTGTAATAATTTATTAAATATTATTTTTTTACTTTTACTAGATACAATACTTATTTAATTTAATATCTCAATATTGACTAGTAACTATTTACAATTAATTAGTTATCATGATATTGTATGATAAATTATGTGTCAATTTATTAACTTGTTGAAACTGAAAAATAATAAATGATGCTAGAGAATCATATTTAAATTGTGAATTATATTTTTATATAAATTCTCTTTCAAATAGAAAGTATATTAAATAAAATAAGTATTTTAAATAAAATATCAACTTATAATATTGAAATTCTTTCAAGATTTATTACTCCTTAAGAGATATATATAAGATTTCATATCGAATATATTAGTTTGATGTTTAAGTTGTAACGAAATTACAACTAATTTGTATATTATGGTATATGTCATCTTTTCATATTATTTATAGTCTAATTATATTTTATAAATATTTTTAATAGATTATTTATTATAATTTTGATGTAATATTTAAAATTATTTTTTATTTTATATTATTTTAAAAATTTTAAAACTAGTAAAATTTAAAGATGTGTGGGACTTACACCCTATGTGTCAGGGCTTTCTTCTTAGCTTGTGAGAGGTAAAACGCCTCGCCTCACATCCCCGCTTTTTAAAACACGGGAGATAACTACTTAGAGCACGGTCTTCCACGTCAAACTAAAAATGTGAAAATTCTAAATTACCCCTGTGAGGACGTAAGAGCTGCTAGAACTCGCGCCCGCACAAAAACAGTCGGTGTTTCCTTTCCGGCGCCCCGTGCTCCTTCTCTTACCTCCGGTCTTCTCCGATTAGGTAATATTCTTTCTTTGCCTTCTTTTACCGACGTAGTAGAAATTAATTTGACTGATTTTGTTAGTGTTAAAGAATTTTGAGAGAAAACTGGAATATAAAGATTTGTCTTTTGATAAACAGATGAATTTTACTGGTATAAAAGGTTAGCTAAACAAAGAGAGGTCTTAAATCTGTGTAGCTGCTAAAAATCATGTCATATCACAAAAATTGCAATTCAAATCTAGGTAAAAGTGCTCTTAATTATGTATGATTCATTGAAGGAATTAAAAATAGGGGAAATTAATTTAGAATTGATGAGTGTTGAGTCAGAAGGCTGTGTGCATCTTTGATGTAATTATTTTTAAGAGAAGGATTTACAGTTTACTGTGTTTTTTCAGATATCTGAGAAGGTTCCATCAATTGGGCTAGTTGATTTGCCTACTTTAATAATGTAAATTTTACGCCCTATAGAAAACCTTAGTACTCTATTTGTCAATAATTACTATTTTAAAATACTACATCCTATAAATATCTTTTATCCTTTATACCAAAAATATCTATTTATAGTTATATCCTAAATCTAAATTTAAGGAACCATATATGCTAAATAATATATTTCTCTCTCCTTTTTTTTTTTTTATTTTCTCTCACATAACTTCCCTAACACATTCTATCTCTCTTTTACATTTACTTTAACCTCTTCTCCCACATACCCACGTTTCTTAACTATTTTCCCACTCAAATATAATATTTCTCCACAGCCATCGCCATCAATCTTACCGCCAGAAGCTATATTGAATCACTTGTGTTTGCCTAAAAACGTACGCCTAATAAGTTTTCTTCTTCGATTTTGATACCTTTATTTTGTTTCTTTAATTTTTATACTGATTTTTCTTAAATTTCTTATACAATAACCATTGGTATTGTTATAGGATCAAGGAAGCTTTGGTATATTCACCAATGGCGGATTCAACGTCACACAACAAGTTAATCAGAGGTATACCCACCAAAATTCTCAATTTTGATGGGCCTCTTTCTCCTTACAATTAACTCAAGTGGAGAGAAGAACTAAATTGCACAATGACAAGTTGAAAGAAGTCCAAGATGAGAAATCTCCAAAATTAGCAATAAATCCAGTTGATTCAAAGAGGAAAAAACCTATGAATTATTCTTTATTCGTCAATGTAAAGGAAGTTGCTGCCAAAAAGATATCAGACACACGACACCAAAAGGTATTTGTTATTTCTATCAATATGCAGTAAAAGAAATTTATATCTATTCATCATTATTCAATTTTTTTTACATGTATGATATTGTATTCGTATGTATTTTGTTGTATTTTTGTACTATTTGGTATAATGTTTTCTGTTTTTTAAGTATGTATATGTATTCTTATGTATTTTGATAGTTTCCACATGTTCAATTTTTCAGTAAGTTTTAGTGGTATTCATAAGTATTCATGTGTAATATCTTTAATTAATTTTATTTTTAATTGTTAAAAATTCCAATAAGTTTTCAAATATATTCAAATGTATATGTATGTATTCATATGTATTCAACTTACTTATTTTTTAGGCCTATGTGTGGTATCTAGGTTTTTTAATATGTATGTAGTCTTCTGTAAGTGTTTGTAGTTATATTGATATGTATTTGAATCTGATTTACTATGAAAAATGCAATGTATTCAATTGTATTAACATGTATTTAACATTGAATGGACGAAGAAGAGAATGACAGAATAAGCCAAAATTTGCACCCCGTATCAATATTTATACTAACACTCAGCTAAAAGAGAACCTTACTCCTGTTCAGTACCAACAATTTGACGATACATGCTTTGGCTCATTTCTTCAAATGAAGCGCTGTGAAGTTCAACATCAATTATTCAGATGCTTCATGGCTCTCTAGTTAGAAGGCACGCATAACAATGTATTTGCAGTACATGTCAATGGTACTAAATTACATTTCACATTAAGGGAGCTTGCGCTTGTCACTGGCCTAAAATGTGTTGGTATTGTCATCGCGCATTCCGACACATTTAGGCCAATGACAAGCGCAAACTTCCTTAATGTGAAATGTAATTCAGTACCATTGACGTGTGCTGCAAATACATTGTTAGGAGTGCCTTCTAACTGGAGAGTCATGAAGCATCTGAATAATTGATGTTGAACTTCACAGCGCTTCATTTGAAGAAATGAGCCAAAGCATGTATCGCCAAATTGTTGGTACTGAACAGGAGTAAGGTTCTCTTTTAGATGGGATACTATATTAGTGTTAGTATAAACACTTACATCATGGGGTGTAAATTTTGGCTGATGTTTAATTAATTCTCTGCATTTAACAATGATAAATACATGTTAATACAGTTGAATACATAACATATTTTATAGTAAATCAGATTCAAATACATATCAATATAAATACAAATACTTAAAGAAGACTACATGCATATTTAAAAAATTAGATACCACACATATGGCCTAAAACAACAACAACAACAACAACCCAGTATAATCCCACTTAGTGGGGTCTGGGGAGGGTAGTGTGTACGCAGACCTTACCCCTACCCTAAGGAAGAGAGGCTGTTTCCAAATAGACCCCCGGCATCCTTTCCTCCAAGAACTACCCACCTTGCTCTTGGGGAGACTCGAACTCACAACCTCTCGGTTGGAAGTGGGGGTTGCTTACCATCAGAGCAACCCCTCTTGTCTAAAAGATAAGTCGAACACATATGGCCTAAAAGATAAGTCGAATACATACAGATATATTTGAAAACTTACTAGAATTTTTAACAGTTAAAAATAAATTTTATTAAAGGTGAATACCACTAAAATTTACTGGAAAATTGAACATGTGAAAACTATCAAAATACATATACATACTTAAAAAACGAATACATTATACCAAATAGTGCAAAAATACATACGAACACAACATCATACATGTAAAAACAAATTGAATAATTATGAATAGATATAAATTTCTTTTACTAGCAAATACCTTTTGGTGTCGTGTGTGTCTTTTTGGCAGCAACTTCCTTTATATTGACGAATGAAGAATAATTCATAGGTTTTTTCCTCTTTGAATCATCTGGATTTATTGCTAATTTTGGAGATTTCTCATGTTGGACTTCTTTCAACTTGTCATTGTGCAATTTAGTTCTTCTCTCCGCTTGAGCTAATTGCAAGGAGAAAGAGGGCATATCAAAATTGAGAATTTTGGTGGGTATACCTCTGATTAACTTGTTGTGTGACATTGAATCCGCCATTGGTGGGTATACCAAAGCTTCCTTGATCCTATAACAATACCAATGGTTATTGTATAAGAAAAATCAGTATAAAAATTACGGAGAAGGGTCAAATAATCCCTCAACTATTAAAAATAGTTTAAATATACCCTCCATTATACTATTCGTCCAATTAAATCCCTACCGTTATACTATTGGCACTTATTTACCCCTAATTTTGACAGAATGCCACGTGGCAGCTTTGGAAGAAAAATATACACCCCTAATTTATTCTAATAAAAAATTCATCCATTATCCTACATATTACCCGATCAAAGTATTTGTACCATATCATACACTTTCTTTTTCTTCGACTGCCAATTTCCTTGACTTAGCTTCAGCTTTCAAAAAGATCTCAATCTCTCAAACATGCCCAACAACGTCATCCCATATCCTTCATCATGGACTTGACCAAGATTCTGTTATAGCGCAACCAAATTCATCTCTTCATACTTTGTAAGCAAAACCCAGTTGATTCTTAATTTGTGTTTGACTCTACTGAACACAAAAGTCAGTATCTTTGGAACATTATGATTAATGGTTATACTAAAAATATGTTCTTTAAGAAAAGTTTGAAGTTTTTCAATCAAATATGTAAAAGTAACATCACCCCTAATGAGTTTACCTTGTCGAGTATAGTAAAAGTTTGGAAATTAGGGGATATTGTTTCTGTGAAAATTGTTCATGGGAGTTGTGTGAAAAAAGATTTTTGGATATTGATGTTGTTGGTTCTTTTATGTTTATGAATAACAAATGTGGGATTTTTCAAGATTCCCTGAAAGTGTTTGATGGAATGTTGTATAGGAATGTTTCATTTTTAATGTTCTAATTTAAGTGTATATGTGTGTAAAAGAGAGTTTTTGATGCTAAAATACGTGATTGTGCGAAGGATATGCAATTTCAAGACTGGAAGTTTGATGCATTTACAGTTTCAACGCTTCTTTCTTTATGTGGAGAGGTGATGAAGAACTGGTACAGAGTGGCACTATGGTAAGGAGCTGCTTTGTTATATTTTGGAGGCATTTGGACTCGAAATTGGATTTGAATTGGGTGTAAGCTCAGGTGAAGGAGGTGGCAGGGTGTTTTGATAAAGAAGAAAGAGAAGGGTATAAAGGAAGAAAGAAAGAAAATGAAAGTAAAATAAAAATAAAGAGATTTAACGGGTCGGCTATGGATTAAATTAACGGGTGGGTTAAGAAATCGGATATTAAAATTGTAAGCGGGTTATTTGATTCTAAGTTTGCCACGTGTCCCTCCGTTTAAATTAAGGGCAAATTAGAGCAATAGTATGACAGTAGGGGTACAATTAGACGAATACTCAAACGGGGGGTATATTTAAACTATTTCGAATAGTATAGGGATATATTTGACCCTTATCCGTAAAAATTAAAGAAACAAAATAAAGGTATCAAAATCGAAGAAGAAAACTTACCAGGCGTATGTTTTTAGGAAAACACAAGTGATTCAATATAGCTTCTGGCGGTAAGATTGATTGCGGTGGCCGTAGGATTGATAATGGCGGTGAAATATTGTATTTGAGTGGGAGAATAGTTAAGAAACGTGGGTATGTGGGAGAAGAGGGTAAAGTGTATGTAAACGAGAGAGAGAATGTGTTTAGGGGAGTTATACGGTAATTATGTGAGAAAAAAAAATAGAGAAATATATTATTTAGCATATATGTTGCCTTAAATTTAGGATATAACTATAAATAGATATTTTGCTATAAAGGATAAAAGGTATTTATAGGATGTAATGTTTTAAAATAGTATTTATTATTGATAAATAGTAGGGTTTTCTATAGGGTGTAAAATTTACTTTATTGATCTAACCCATCTTGACCCACCCAAATTCAGTCCAACCCGTCCATTTGCCACCCCTAGTAAAATGAGCAACAAAAATGAAGAGAAGTCAACAGCAAGAAAGAAAATATGAACTGCATCTACAGAATCTTTTAGATGTGAAATATGTGGTGCAATGTGTTTAAATCAGCAGGAAAAGTGTAGAATAGTTGAAGATAAGAAAGAAAATCTAAAATATTTGCAGAATCTTTGTGCATTATTATAGAGGTTTCCAGTAGTTGATCCCAGCTGCTATTTGGTGGGAAAGAAATCTAAGGTACTTTGAGGGGAAAAGGAGAATGTAATTAGCCTTTAAAAGAGATGCTTTGATTGTTGTTGCTAACTTTGTGGTGTAGCATGGCTGATATTGATTCCATGCTAAATTTCCTGAATTTTGTAAGCAACCTGTAATCAAAATGTGTTTTACGTGTAACTATCCTCCACCATCATTCACTTAGTGCTTGGTCATTTTCATTATGATCTGTTATTTCTCCTAAGTTTTTGCCTTTTTGGTACTTCACTTTTATTTTGTAACAAAGGTTGCTTGTTTGCTTTAAAAAAGAAGCTTGTTTCCCTGATGGTTTAATTTTTTCTGGTCTTATTTTTTCTTGTTTTTTCCCTTAATTTACTGAGAAGAGAGAGTATTTATTTGGAAAATTGTCTGTCTCCTATAGGTTTTAACTCAACGGAAGAAGATGCATCCACCTTTGACTTTACATAGGCACCCTTTATGTGCTGAAGTAAGTTCCTCACGCTGTTAAATTGGAATCAGCAATCATCTTGTGCTTTTAAAGCACCAATTGCTCAATTTATTATGTCAATTTGTGGTCCAACACTTGCTGGGGTATTTTTATTCCCTTCTCTTTTTTCCTTTGTTCTTTTGTGAATAGCCATTTTACTTTTGAGCGTTGCATTTTGCAGGTTTTCTAGGTAAAGCTCTAATATAGCATATGTGTCAAGGAAATTAGTGTTTATAAGATGTATATACATTCCTTATGGAAAATTGATTTTAATGGTTGTTTCTTTGTATGTGGTTATTCGCATTGACATGACGTGTAGTCTTGACGTCATGATATAGATCATAATTGCTGATTAAGGTTTATGTGGTGCAGATTATAGAGGAGTTTCAGAAGTGTCACACAGACCACCCACTAGGAAAATTTCTTGGGCAATGCACGGATCTAAAAATAAAGCTTGACCGGTGCTTCAGACAAGAGGTAAGGTTTCTTGTTTTACCTATAAGGAAATTGTAATGATTTTGAAAATTCATCGCTAATGTTCCCGGCGTATGAGCTGATAAAAGAGATAAGACGTCCTCTTGCAGAAAGCTATAAAGAGAAAAGCAAATTTTGAACAGAGCAAGAAGTTGAAGGAGAGGCTCCAGGCTTACAGGAAGGAAACTGCTGGCATGCAATCTTGACGGTGATAGAGGTCTGTTTTCGAGACACTGTTATGCATTTCAACTCATGAACGGAAGTTTAGCGGCTGGGGTTGATTGAAGAAAGATTCATGAATAGAATTGTCGCTTGTCTATTCTGATGTTTCCTTCGATCTCCAGTATTTAAGTCAATTGAAGTGAGAAATAATATGTGTAGACACAAAAACTGATTAATTATAAGAGCAACGCAGCCGACCATTCCATTTGGGCGGAGGTGAATCTGGATTTGAACTCTGTAGGTTTGAGTTTGGAATTTTACCACATCTCATTTGATTTACTACGTTCGAAATTTATTATTTGTGCTTGTTTAGTGAACTTTTTGACACATGTAAATGGTCTGAGCCAAAACTATTGGATTTGGATGAATTCATATCATATACACCAAACACCATCACTGTATCTGGGTGCCCGGGAAATGTCAAAATAAAAGTACTGAATTGATTGTGTGTACTGATAGAAGTGCACAAATTTGGTCCCTTTTGAGTTTTATCTAACATTTCTATTATCTGTTTTTGAGTTTTGGAACGACAGTAGTATGGGGAAAGAAAAAGCAAATGCGAAGGATAAAGCTGTGCATAAGTCAATATTTTTCTCTATTCCTGGATTATGATAAACAAGCCCACTGTAAAAAAATTGGTCTACTAAAATTTGTAAGCCAAGTTCCTTTGGATTTTGGAGCCTTGAGTGCATACTCAAAACTCTAAATTGTGTCTGAGGACCAGTTGGACGAACAATTGCCATAATTTGTTCCGCAAAAAGATATTTTAAATTTTTATAGTTTTGGTAGGATGACCAATGTGGTCTTAAATGGACTGTTGTTGTAAGTTATAATGTTAAGTGTAAGTAGTACTCCGTCTGTACCTATGAAAATAAAAATGTGAGTAGCATTCTTCCTATTGTGGAACACAAGGAGGGGGGGGGGGGGGAGAAAAAAGAAAAACTCTAAAATAGGAAGGATGTAAAAATGATTGTACTCTTAAGAGAAATGATTGTATTCCTTGGGTAAGATGAAACGAAATGTTCAAACTTCCAGTTTTGTTCCCTTTTAGACGTTAACTGTTGGTAGTAAATAAGCAATCCATATTAAGGGCTAATTGGGTTCAACCTTTAAGATTTTAGCACTGATCAAATTGTAATTTTAAAATTATGGTTTTTATCTAGTATTTGTTTCCTTTTAAGTGAATGTTTACGCCTAAAATTATGTTACGCATTGAAATTACTGGATTATTAATTCCTGGATTCTTGCTTTGATATAAAAACAAATAAAAGATGCCAAAATGGCAACACATACTTAACAGAGTCACCCTCTCCGTACAAAAATCAAAGGGCACCTAAGCACTATATATCGGACAAAGTTGTGGTCTGTGGGTCTCCTAACCTTGCCACATCCCCAAAATGAGGATTTTTCCTCATTTTGGAACAACTTACTCTAACCATTTCCTATTTTTTCTCCAAACTTTTTTATATTCTTCTCTCTCTTTTATATTATATTATTATCTTTCATTTCAATTTTATTTTTTAATTTCTATTAAACAAATTCCATCTTTTATTTTTATTAATTTGTAATTTTCATAATTAAAATAATTTCATAAAATTTTAAATAATATAATGTAAGCAATTATTATAGATTAACTAAGTTATTATGGTATTTACTATAGTTTCAGTTTTTATCTATTTTAACTTAATGTATTTTCAATTGTCACATATTTCCAATTTTAATGTTTAAAGTATTTTTAATTTTTACTTTTTAATTTTAGCAACATATAATATTTTACATTCGCCCCTTTCCATTTTAACAACATCTAATATTTTCTATACGCACCATTCATTTTTTGAGATAATTATATATTTTTTGTACAATTAACTTATAATTTTACATAAAAATAATAAATGCACGAAAATTAATTTATCAAAATTATACACCAAAGTTAGAATATAATATTAATATTATAAAAATATTACATAAATATAGTTAGGTATATATAAAAAGATGAATTAAAAAATTAAATAATGTTATGAATAGAATTCTATTTAGAGTGAATGTCTATCTTGTGGAGAGTTTTACTTTGTGACTAAGTCATATTTCCCCTATAAATAGAGGGGTCTTACCCCATTGTAAATCATCCCAAAATTCAATAAGAATTTCCTCTTTCTCTTTCTCTGCAATATTGTTCTTCTTCTTTTATTATTTCATAATACGTTATCAGCACGAGACTCTAACCAATTGAGTACAAGCTTTGGGATTGAGCACAATGATTGTCAATTGTTCCATGGACTTCCTTCATGATTAAAATTTGGATTTAAGGTAAGTATTTTACCGTTTTCTCTTTTATTATATACTTTGATTTTATATACAAGCAAATACAACAAAGTTTAATTATAACTCTAATGGAGTTTGTAAGAAATTATAACCACCTGAAGTGGTAAAATTTCTATGCCTTGCCATGATTAAATTCATGTATAATTGTGGGCAAAGAATTGAAAACCCGTCCCATTGAATTTGCTCCATTCTCATTCCATTTAGAGAATGTGATAGCAGTATGTAATAAGTCTGAAAGAAGACAAAATTATTACCATGAATAATCAATGGATATGGACGTGGCAATAGACGAAATTATATTGTCATCATTGTGGCAATGAGAACAATAAGTATTCTCAAAATAATCCCACACTTTGTGAAAATATTTGTCATCGATTTGACATGAGATATTATAAAGCACATACAGATGACTATGGTCCATTCATGGCGTGAATGAGAAAACATCTGATTTATGAATATATATTCGTTTTTGGAAGAATATAAATGTGTTAGTGGTAGTGAATATACCACACTCACCTCTAAAAGGAGGTTTGAGATGATATAAGAAAATAATATCATTATTATGGCATGAATGGTCATTGGTCACGTACCTATTGTACGCCAAAATATTTTGGCATTGTGATTATTAAAAGTCAACGATAATGCAAGAAACAGATCTTGCATATTATTTTGACCATGGCCATAATGGTATAACTTTCTCTTTAAAAGAGATATTCACCACATGGATGATGATGAATCTGTGGTAGTGCAAAATTAATTGAGAGCTCTAGAAGAGCCAATTATTACTATTTTGGAGAAACACAATTGATTACCAATAAGGTATTGTGTTGTAGTAAGTCTCAAAGAAACTTATTCAGTTTCCAAAGTATTCGCGAAAGCGATTGATTATATTGAGACTATAAATAAAGGAAAGATTTAATATCTTCTATTACTACAACTTGTAGCGGGGTAATATGTATGTAAAAAGCTACCCGCTTTATCTCCAATTTGTACTACATAAACAAAAAAATAACACAATGAAGTGGATATTTTATAACCCATATCATAATAAACTTGGAGTTTATTCATAATTGCACACATCATGGTGTAAATCTGAAATTTATCAATATTGATAATTTATTCAGTTGGCATAATTGGTTTAGCCATATCAATTTAAGTATGATGTGCAAAAATGAAAGAGAATTCACATGGGTAAATATTGTAAACTAGAAAGTTCTTTACGTATTCTCTTACACATTGCTTGTTCTCATTAATTAATTGACCAACTAAAAGTGGGATTGAATCCCATGAATGCTGGAAATATCAGAGGTGAATATGGGCCCATTCAACTGCCATGTATACCACATAAGATGCATCTATGAGATGGTTACATGTACAATTATTATTAACCTGCAACCTGGCCGGTGTTTGCGAGGTAACTTGCTCAATAATTTAATTTAGAGCATATTCCAGATTTTCTATTCAAGAAGTTCATCTTGATAAGTTGGTTTACATCACAACTGGTTTAGCAAAATAATTTATTGAGTGCCTCCACTTAATAGTTAAACTATTGCTTTGAGAACAAAGTTTATATATATCAGTTTGATATACGTTATATATGAAAGTATATTATTTTCTCCCGTCACAAGTGGTTCAAGATCAGGAACCAAATAATTCCATCTCAATATTATTGATGTGCAATGTATTTTTGATTAACACCATAATGCACAAAGATGGGTTCTCAAAGTTGAGAGAACAAGTTAGTTTTTCTAACATGAGTGGGAGACATGATAAACAGTTGAGAAAAGTTACGAGGAATGAATTATCGTTTCTACATCTAGATCCTCGACTAAAATAATATGAACTTGAAGTTCATAAAATGATAATTCATGTGCAATTTATTGCAAAGCATGCCATACGCATTTGCTGACCCAAAGAAAGTAACTATATTCTCACTGCAAATGCTCATATTATAATAAGTCCTAGAAGGACAAAGTCTATGGTAAGCTTAAAGCGTATAGACAATCGGTTTCAAATAAACTTCTTGATAAAGGAGGTGAGCAAATGATCAAAATGATCGTAATAAAGGAGGCAAGTGATCTAGAAGATCACATGACATAACACTTCATAATATCTCATGAGAGATTCAGGTACCTAAATATATGAATGAAGAGATCTCTATGTTATGTCGTTATGAAAATATATTGAAACTGATATAAAATCCTTGTCGACGTCAACCTTCAAGAAGCTAGTGTACAAGATTGGGATGCGAAGGCTTAAGGATGTGAATTGATGCTCTCATAAGGGGGAGTTAATGCGCGTTGCACTCTTTTTCCCTTACAAAGTTTTGTCCCACTAGGTTTTCCTTGCGAGGTTTTTAACGAGGCAACCAAAAGGCGTATTGTAGATATGTGTACTCTTTTTCCTTCTCTAGAAATATTTTTTTCCCACTGGGTTTTATTTTAGTTAAGGTTTTAACGAGGCAAATTATCTGTTGAATAGACATTCAAGGGGGAGTGTTATGAATATAATTCTATTTAGAGTGAATGTCTATCTTGTGGAGAGTTTTACTTTGTGACTAAGTCATATTTCCCCTATAAATAGAGGGGTCTTACCCCATTGTAAATCATCCCAAAATTCAATAAGAATTTCCTCTTTCTCTGCAATATTGTTCTTCTTCTTTTATTATTTCATAACAAATAATAAATTGATGAATAGTAATGGGGAGATGAATACTGTACCCCCATATTTGAGGGAATACTATTCATCCCCCATTTTGGGGATAAAAATGGGGGAGAGTTGGAGCTAAATTCCCCCAAAAATTTCCAAAATTATGGGAGATAGGGGCAAAGTTGAAGATGTCCTAATTGGTTACTCTAATATTTTTTTCCTTCAAATTATATTTAAGAATGCTTTAGCATATTTACTTAAGGATGCTTTAGCATATTTACCCTTGTCCAACTGATACAATTTGACATCATGTAAAACAAATATGAAATCCATAACCCATCATTTCAAGAATATAATGAATTTAATAATAAGAATATATAATGAATTCAATAATACGAATATAAAGTGCTAACTTGTGTTTAAATTTTGGATCCATTCTATCTTAACGTGCTATCTACCAAAATTTTGTTGCCTCCATAAATAATTTTTCTTTTTATCCACTCCATAAGCTGAAATACCGAGCTAAAAATTTACTTCCTCCTTTTACCGCTCCAATGTGGTCAAGAAAAACTCTTCTGACATGCAGTAATGGAGACATGATATATACTAAGAGTGTTCAAAAAAATTGGATTGCAGCTCACAAGAATTAAACATGCGATCTTCTACACATTTTGAACACCGTTGACCACTGAGCCAAATGTTTGCCTTCTGTCAAGGGTGTTCAAAACTTAAGATATAAAGATAAAAAATAGATTTTGCCTTATATACACCGTGTAACTTTTCGGCGAAGAGTGTTCGGATAAACACCCTTGCGCCTCTGCCTCCGCCCCTGCTGACGTGTCAAGAAGAAAAAGAAGAAAGTATTAGGAAGTAACTTATCTCAATTCCTTATGAAGTATAGATTAGTAGAGGTTTGGAGATTAGCAATGATGAATATGAGTTGATTCAGTCTTCCTATTCGTTTTATATTCTTTAAAATAACAGAAAAGGGGGCTCTTTTACCAATCAAACTTCATAAAAAAAACCGTTTGAAATAGTTGAAGCACATTTAAAGTTATTCGGGGGCATCAACTGGATTAAATACGAGTACATTTTAAGAAATATTCTTTGATTAATAAATTGGCAAATTTTTTTCGATTATATCATTTTCAATGTTTGATATTTCGTGTTTGATATGGTATATATTAGCCTCGAAGAATAAGATAATCTCCAATTATTATTTGTCCCTCTTGAGTATGAAAGTAAATATTTTTCAAGAGAATGCTAAGTGTAAGAGAGTATGAATTAGATGTATGTTAAGGATTTTTCAAATAAACACTTACTAATATTTGAATGAAAAAGAATATAAAATTTAATATTTAAGTAGGGAAGAATACAAGAACAATGTCATTTTTTCGCCAAGTTTCAATTTTTTAGTAGTGAGCTACTTACACTAAATGATTTCTCAATATATAAAAGGATAAGAAAGTAAATATGACTAGAAAATGCTAAATGATTAACTAGTGACTTGATTGGAGCAGAGCAGGGGAAGACTGCCTAGAGTATTCCCTTCCCCAGACACCCACGAAGTGGGTATTGAACTGGATCGGCCCTTTGATTGGAGCAAAGACCCAAACGGGGAATATATTTATTTATCTTGGTCAAACAGAGAAAATTGTAATTATAGGCGTAATCTATATATCTACATCTATACATACTATACTAAAGGCACAAAATGCCGTTCGTCCCTTTTTTTATTTTTCACGAGTGCTCTCTATAATGGATAAAATTATAAATACAAATTAATGACTTTTTTAAGAAAGGAAAAATTAGGAAGAAGAGAAGAAGTAGGACACTCCTTTAATTATCATCCCTAATAATCTAACACAGACTGTAAAGTCAAAAGCTTCATAGGTTAAAAACTAAAAAGAATTAGACAATAAGTAGGAGACCCATTTTTACTATTATTTAATATCTATCCTAATAATCTAACGAAGTGTGTAAAGTCAAAATCTTCATAGGTTAAAAACGGGAAAAAAATTAGACAATAAGTAGGAGAACCATTATTTAATATCCTATTAAAGAGATCAAATTTTCTGTAGTTAAAAAATATTGACTTTCTAATTTTTAGATTGTTCCTATAGTTTTTTGATAATAAACGTCTTCAAGATTTTTGTAGTGCCAAAAGTTCTTGTGATCTTTTACATAGCGATCGACTATTAATTCAAGTTCGTAATTACCAGTTAAATAATATTATTGTAGTTTCTTATAAATATTATATATTATATTATGAACATATTCTATATATTACATCTATTTCTTGTGAACATGTAAATTTATTATTTTGAGAAACAATTTTAGTGAAGAAAAAATTACATAAATTAGAAACATAAGACTTAAATATTTATGACTAATCAAAATTCATATAGAAAAATATGACAAAATTACAGTTGATGTTGTGCATGGCTAAAAAGTAAAAACTACTTCAAGTATGAAAATGGTCTCATACTCGGAGATGCTAAGAATATGAATATCACTAAAAAAATTACAATTTTGGAATATAAATTCAGTTAATTGCAACAAATCTAAAATATGTCGTGTGCACCTTAATGTTATATAATTATTTTTCCAACTAAATATAAGATTTAATCTCGTTGATAGTATTTGGCACTTGTCTTTCCAACATAGAATCTGTTTGGCTAAATTCTTAAAATTTATTTATTTTTACTTATTTTATAATTTCTATAGTATTCTTATTAATTAAAAGATAGAATGATAATAGAACTTCTATTATCATCGTTTCTTCATTTATCGAGTTGCTAAATTAGATCAACAATCATCATTTTCAGGAATTCGTATTTTTTAAAGCTATTTTGCAAATTTAATTAGTTAATATAGTATTTATGTTTCTTAAAATTATATATTTATTGAGATATGATTATACGCCCAATGCTCATATTATAAGACTAATTCTTTAAAAGTATCTCAACTAATTCTGTTGTATTACTGCTGAAATCAACACATTACTTTCATTTTTTAATTACTGAAATTGACTCAAAAAACATTTTATCACCATACCTTTTCTTATATATTTTCCTGTCGCCTTAGACTTTAATATTTAAGTTTAACCAAACATATGAAAATTAATCTACAAAATATTCCGTTAAATACAACCCATATAAAGAACGATCTATGCTATAGTATACAGTGAGTCAGTGTCAATGTAACAATCATTTAGGCCTCATTTATTGCAATTAATGGAGGTTTAATCATTCAGACATTAGATGTTAATGTGCGTTTATTTTTAAAGCCTGAATTTTAATTATCAGATCTTTATGTTTATTTATTTTTACTTCACAACCACTTAATGGTCTGAATAGGCTTATGACAAAGATTTATAATAGAGACTTAATTTCATTAAGATGTTATCACATACTCATTATAACTGCCGCCACCGCTTACCATTATCAGCTACCACTAGGAGTGACAAACGGACGGGACGGGTCGAATATAGTTCGCATAAAAAACGGATAATAAAAATAAATAAAATATCCGACTCGATTCATATTTAATACGGATAAAAAAGAATTAATCAACGGATAATATGGGTAACCATATTATCTATGACTTTTTATACGATCGCTTTTGGGAGAGTCACAATCAATGTAATTTAACATATTTTAATATGTTAGTTATTATTTTTACGAAACTGTCAATGACGTTAATGATTAATATTCATTTTTCATTTAACAGATTTTATCAATTCTTTTCATAGACAGGCTATATACAAAAAATTTAGAGCAAACTTCATTTGTAGCCATTACAAGGGCTAGCCCAAAACCCATTTTGCTCTTTCCCCTTCAATTTTCAGACTTTTTAACTCTGCAATCTACTTTAACTCATACATTCCCGTTACTCTGCCACCTACATACAGAAATTTGAGTAAATTGGTTAGAAATTTTTAAACATCCCCTTTTGTTTTACAGTTCCATTAGCTGCTGGTATTAATTTAAAAATGAGTTATTTTCCCACCTGCCACTTAAAAGCTACTCATATCTTGTTTTATTTTTTATTGCTACTTACTTATTATTCACCTTCATAAATTGCAATTCACAAAGTTGTGGAGAACATTTCATTACGGAGGAATAACGAGTTTCTTTAATGTGATTATGATATTTCAAATAATCCTGTGTTAGGCTTTTTGGTTCGGCAATTAAAATACGACCTTTTTTATTTGCTTTTGTCTTGAATTCTGATGGATCCGCTATATACTCACATCTGAAGATGTTGATTCTACCAGTCAGGTGACAAATTTGACCTTATTGGCTACCAGTAAAAGCTTTTCAACATGAATTTTTTTTACAAGTGAAAATGGTCAAAATTATCCTAGAACTATGCAAAGTGATTTCACATTTTGCTCTGAAAATCCAATAACAAAATAAGTAACTCACTTAAATTAAGTTTGGAATAACAAGTCGATTGCATATAAATTGTATAGTGACAGTCTATTTGTAAAATTTTGTATAGTGATAGTCTATTTTATATTATTTTGTAAGAGTGGCAGTGGAATTTTTTTAAGTGTCAGCATACAAAATATATACACAAAATAGACTATAACTATACAAAAGTATACTAAATAGACTGTCACTATATAATTTATATACAATAGATTATCACTATACAAATATATATAAAATATACTGTCACTACACAAAAAATATACAAAATAGATTGTCACTATACAAAAATTATACAAATAGACTGTCACTATACAAAAAATATACAAAATAGATGTAACTATACAAAATATATATAAAAAAGACTGTCACTATATAAAAATACACGATACACACCAAAATATTAGAAATTCACATTATATACAATTTTGATACAGATTATACATTCACGATACAAAATATATTTGGGGTACACAAATATATACACTTTAGATACACAAGCACAGTTGAGTTATGCTAAATATACACTAATGATACACTATCGAACTTAGGATACAATATTTATACATTGCAAAAAGTATTTTGTCCATTGCACAAGGTAGGGGTTGAACCTATGACCATTAGCTTAGGTAACAGGCGCCCTATCCACTGAACTACAGGCACTTATGTTATCATACTCATTCCGTTCGGCTACTATATGCAATATGTTTGGGCCGAAAGGCTATTTTTTGAAAGTAGGTCAAAACATGTGCTATTAAAATTTTGAAGGGTTATGGAGGGTAGTTTTCTCAAAAATTTACATTATATTTTATACTCTTAATAATATAAAAAAATAAAAGAAACTGATTATTTCAGGGTGTGAAATGAGGCCCATGCAACTGTCACTATTCTAACTTTTTTTCTTTTCTACACAAAAGAATAATGAGTTGAAAAAATTAAAAGCAAAGAAAGAGAGGAAAAATCAAGTTAGAACATTCACCGTAAACGACGCCGCTGCGGTCAGGTTGCCCCCATTCCCCTCCCCCCACCCCAACCACTCCTCTCTTCCACCAATCCTCTCTTTTTTTCTCTGGTTAAGTTTTTTTCCCGGATTCTCTCTGGCGACCGAAGATTCAGAATTTGAGCTCTCTAGATATCTTCATCCTGTAAGCTTTCTATTGATCTATTTTCGCATATATCAGTACTGTTTTGTTACTTTTTTTTTTTTGGTTTAGGGTTTGTTTCAAGGTTAATGCGCAAGTTTTGTACTTTATATTTGTAGACTGTGATCATTTTGTGTATGGATTTATATGTTTTTAAGGTTGTCTTTAGAACAATTATAACGTTGAACATTGAATTGGGCGTGAATTATGGGTAGAGTTCATTGTTGAAGAAGAGCGAAGAAAGGAGGGTAGAATTGATATTTTGGTGTGTGTGTGCGCGCGAGAGAGGTGGTGTTGGTGATCAGATCTTGAGAGACTGTTAATATATGGTAGTTTTGAGGTTGAAAGGAGTTAAGAAGGGTAAATCTGTGGTTTTACTTGTATAGTTGAGGAGTATGAGTGAGGAGGGTGGTTCGTGTGGTAGAGGGATTTCAGCAGCACCTTAGGAAGTTCATTCTTGTATTTGTTTTTTAATGACATTTTGGTATACAGTAGAGACCTTTCTGAACATGTGGAGCACCTGAGGATTACTTTTAGGTTGTTGCTTCAGCACCAGCTGTATGCCAGACAATCTAAGTGTGTGTTTGCTGCAATCAGAGTGGAGTATTTGTGGCACTATATTTCTGCCAAAGGTGTTGCTACCGACCCTATGAAGATCTTAGTAGTACAGAAATGGCCCACTCCCACCACCCTCAACCAACTCAGAGGTTTTATGGAATTAGCAGGGTATTGTAGGAGGTTCATCAAGGATTATGGGGTTATTAGCAGACTTCTTACTGATTTGTTGAAGAAAGATTTCTTCAAATGGACTAATGAAGCCACTCATTCCTTCGAGGAATTGAAGAGGGTGTTGACTTCAGCCCCAGTTTTAGCTTTGCCTAATTTTGATAATCCCTTTATAGTGGAAATTGATGCTTGTGACATGGGTCTGGGTGTTGTACTGATGCATCAAGGGCAGCCAACTGCCTATTTGAGTAAGGCATTACCAGTCAAGCACTTATGTTCTCTGTATATGACAAGGAACTCTTAGCTTTAGTATTGGCGATTACCAAATGGGCATTGTATTTTTTGCTTGAACAACAACTACATATAGGGTCTCAACATAAGGGATCACCAAACTTATGCAATTTGACTTTGAAATTGAAATAAGAAGGGCAAAGAGAACAAGGCTTCGGATGCCTTGTCCGGAGTTCCTACAGTTGAACTGGCAACTTTGTCTTTGTCCACTATGAGGACTAATCTACTGGATTCTATCCAAGACAGTTGGAGAC
Source organism: Nicotiana noctiflora (assembly GCA_032618575.1). Lineage (NCBI taxonomy): Eukaryota > Viridiplantae > Streptophyta > Magnoliopsida > Solanales > Solanaceae > Nicotiana > Nicotiana noctiflora. The sequence goes on along the minus strand of JASVEL010013204.1, from coordinate 117,225 downwards.
TTACTCCAGAGATGCAAGCAATTATTCTCCAATTACAATCCAACCCAGAGGAATGTAAGGGATACGCAACTCAGAAGACATGGGAAGTTGGTTGTAGGTGCTGACTTAGACTTGAGGTCAGAAATTATTACATTGTGGCACTCTTATCCTCAGGGAGGACGCTCGGGTGGATAATACTTACAGGAGAATCTCGGCTATTTTTTACGGGAAGGGTCTCAAAGAGGTTGTTACCACTTTTGTCAGAAAAGTAATATGACACCTCAGCTTAGCATAAGGGATCACCAAACTTATGCAATTTGACTTTGAAATTGAAATAAGAAGGGCAAAGAGAACAAGGCTTCGGATGCCTTGTCCGGAGTTCCTACAGTTGAACTGGCAACTTTGTCTTTGTCCACTATGAGGACTAATCTACTGGATTCTATCCAAGACAGTTGGAGACTTACTCCAGAGATGCAAGCAATTATTCTCCAATTACAATCCAACCCAGAGGAATGTAAGGGATACGCAACTCAGAAGACATGGGAAGTTGGTTGTAGGTGCTGACTTACTTGAGGTCAGAAATTATTACATTGTGGCACTCTTATCCTCAGGGAGGACGCTCGGGTGGATAATACTTACAGGAGAATCTCGGCTATTTTTTACGGGAAGGGTCTCAAAGAGGTTGTTACCACTTTTGTCAGAAAAGTAATATGACACCTCAGCTTAGCCTGATTTACTCCAACCTCTTCGAATACATCTCATTGCTTGGAGTAGTATCAGTATGGATTTATAGAAGGTCTTCCTAATTCTAAGGGAAATTCAGTTACCTGGGTGGTTGTTGATAGGCTTACCAAGATGAGCTCGTAAAATGTTTACGGAGTACATCTACAAATTGCATGGGATGCCTGTTGATATTGTCAGTGATAGAGATCCAATATTCACCAGCAAATTCTAGAGAGAGCTCTTTGCAATCCAAGGGGTTACTTTGAGCACTTCCATGGCTTATCACCCACATCTTGATGGGCAGACTGAGGTGCTTTATAGATTTTTGGAAACTTGTTTGGTCTATGTTCCTCATTTTTGCAGAATGGTGGTACAATACCAGCTTTCATTCATCCATCCATTGACTCCTTATGGAGCTCTTTATGGACAACCTCCTCCTCTTCATCTTCCTTTATGGCAGGGGATTCTGCTTATAAAGATATTGACAGAATTTTAGTCACTAGCGAGCTTAAGTTTCATCTCTCAAACATCACTTAGCTAGGTCTTGGCAGAGGATGGTATCCCGGGCTAACAATCACAGGTCTGATAGGAAGTTCAGTGTTGGTTATTGGGTGTATCTGAAAGCTCAACCCTATAGACAAGTTACTTTGTCTACTCATCACTTCAATAAGCTGTCCTAAAAGTATTATGAACCATATATGATTACTGAGAAGGTTGACCAGGTTGCTTATAAATTAGCCTTACCCTCTGAGTTCAAGCTGCATCCTATCTTCTATGTGTCTTGCTGAAACCTTGTCATGAACTGCCTAAGCAGACCACTCACCCTCCTTATTAGACATTGCTAATCTGTACTGACCTCAGCTTGTTAAAGTGCTCCAACATAGGATGATTCAGAAAGGAAATAAAGTTGTTACTCAATGGTTTTCAGTGGGGCAGGTTACTGAAGAAATTGCAACCTGGGAAGATGCTTTTGTGGTGAAGCCTCGATTTCCTGAATTTCTTCTTTGAGGTCAAGGAAACATGGGAGGCGCAATGATATGATATAATTTGGCATAATTAATAGAAGCTGTGCAGCAGTTATTTGGGAGGCTTCTGGAGCAGTACTTAGTTTGTTGAGTCAGTTGTAATACGCGTCAGCGTGATTGCACAATAGTCCTTCTATCTTTCTTTATTAATTTCCTTATTTCCACTTTAGTCATTCTTCACTTTCCAGTATATCTACTCTATAAAGTCACTTCAGAAGGTTATGAATGAAGTGTTTGCCTAAACTAAATTAAGTATAACTCGAGAAAGAGAATCGATATTTAATCTGTAGGTTTCCTCTCTGGTGCCGTTCCTCCTCCTCTACCTCTGGTCATCTCTGGTTAGGTAATTCTTGCTAAAGCAACAGGTATTTATATCATTCACGGTGCTGCTAACTCCCCTTAGGTAATTGTATGATTTTCCTAGGTGAAAGAGCTTATGACCAATTATAAGTATGATTTACTGAAGGAAGTACAATTATGATAGTTCATTTGAATTGATGGGTGATGCAAGATGGAACTGATAAAGTAAAGCTAATTAAAGAAGGAAAGAAAAACTATAGAGGAAATTAAGCAAACACTTCATTCATAACCTTCTTGAATGACTTTAAAGCGAAGAAGTAAGGGAATTAATAAAGAAAGATAGAAGGACTATTCTGCAATCAAGCTGACGCGTATTACAACTAATTCAACAGACTAAGTACTGCTTCGGAAGCCTCCCGTATAACTGCTGCCCAACTTCTATTAAGTATACCAAAGAATAGCGTATCAATGGGCATGTTGAGATGGAACACTTAGGGGCATCTTTCATGATTATATTGGAAGAATAAGTTATATTTTCACCATGTTTTTTATTGTATATTAAGTAGGTTGGATTGATTGGACCAGTTGATTTGGCTACCCTTTCTTTAATTATTGGTTACGTTGTTGAATGCAAAGTGCCTCCTACTCCTTCGGGGTAGGGTTAAAGTCTGCCTACAGCCGTACACTCTACCCTCCCCAAACCCCACTTAGTGGGATTTACTGGGTGGTTGTTGTTGAATGCAAAATGAGCCATGGGATTATGGTGCAGTGGTTTAGTTAAAATGAGCTGCAAAAAGGAAGAGAAGTCGACAATAAGAATGAAAGTATGAAATGCATAATATATGGTGCAATGGGTTAGTTAAATAAGTGTTTGAAAATAAAATTTTGATGTGCCTTTATAGAGTTGTTATGGAGGTTCCAGTACTTGATCCCAGCTGTTATTTTGGGGGGGGGGGGGATCTAAGATGTTTCGCTACCTAAAAAACTTGTTTCCCTTATGCTTTAATCTTTTGTCTTCTTGATTCTTGTTCTTATACTTTTTCTTAATTTATGGAGAAAGGGAAGTATTTATTTGGAAAATTATCTTACTTCAATAGGTTTTGAAGTCAACGGAAGAAGATGCATCCCCCTTTGACTCTACATAGGCACCCGTTATGTGCTGATGTAAGTTTTCACATTCTTAATAACTAGAATGATTGCTCATTTTATTATGTCAATTTACGGTAGACCAGGTGGTTTTGTTCCCTTCTGTTTTTCTCTTTCTTGTTTTACGGATAGCCATTTTACAGCTGGACAATGCATTTTGCAGGTTTTCTTGGTGAAGTTATAATATAGCATCTGTTCTCGCATTTAGAAGATGCATATAATTTTCTTGTTGAAAATTGATTTAAATGGCTGTTTTTTGCATGTTATTCGCGTTGACATGTAGTCTCTATGTATTGCTGGTCTTTTTTTTTTCCCGGTAAATGTTGAGAAATAAGTGGCAAAAGCCATCTCAAATGCATTATTAAGATGGCTAGGTCTCTGGTGCAGATTATTGAGGAGTTTCAGAAGTGTCATACAGACCACCCACTAGGAAAATTCCTTGGGCAATGCACCGATCTGAAGATAAAGCTTGACCGATGCTTCAGGCAGGAGGTAAGTCTTCTTGCTTTACCTTTTCTTTTTTTGGTAATTAAGTATTTTATTTTCTTGCTTTACCTATTAGGAAATTGTATGATTTTGAAAATATCTTCTTTAGTGTTCCCCGTGTATGAATCAATATAAAAGAAATAAGATGTCCTCCTGCAGAAAGCTATAAAGAGGAAAGCAAATTTTGAGCAGAGCAAGAAGTTGAAGGAGAGGCTCCAGGCTTACAGGAAGGAAACTGCTGACTTGTAATCAAGATGGTGATGAGGTTTGTTTTCGAGATGTACCGAAGTTCAGCTGCTGGGGTTGATCGAAGAAAGATTCGTGAATAGAATTGTCGTTTGTCATTTCTGATGTTTTCATGGATCTCCAATATTTGAGTCAGTTGAAGTGAAATAAGATGTATATACACAAGAACTGATCAATTATAAGAGCAACTTGTCCGACCATTCTATCTGGGCAGAAGTGGGGTCCAGAATTTGAACTTTGTTGGTTCGAGTTCGGAATGCTACCAGTCTACCACAACTCATTTTATTTATTGGGTTCGAATTCTATTACTTGTTTAGTGAATTTTCTAACGCATATATAGGGTTTGAGCCAATGCTACTGGGTCAATGAATCCATTACATATACACTGCCGCCCTGCCTGGGAAGTATTAAAATCAAAGTGTATAGTTGATTGTGTGAACTGATAAAAGTGAAGTGATTTGGTTCTTTTTGAGTTTTTTTCTAGCCTTTCTATTACCTGTTCTTGAGTTTCGGAAACAGAGTAAGTTGGGGAAAGAAAGAGATGATAAAAGAAATCCTACGTGAGAATAAACATAATCTTATTTGGAATTTAAAGAACCAAATGCGAAGGAAAAAAACTGTGTTAAATCAATATTTTCCTTTGTTCCTGTATTAGGGATTCAAGTATACTGTAAATTGTAACCCAAGTTTCTTTTGGAACTTGGAGCCTGGAGTGCATACTCCCAACTCTAAATTTGTGTCGAGGGCTTGTTGGACAGTTGAATGAACAACTGCCATAATTTGTTCCACAAAAAGATATACTCCCTCACAATATTGTGATTAATTTGTTTTTGGCACACCCATAAAGAGAATATTAAATTCTATACAAAAATATCTAGCATAATTATACTATCCTTAATTAAATATTTATTGTGAGTAACAAAAGTTCTTAAGGATATGTACATAAGGATAATTTTGTAAAAATGAATTAAATTTTTTTTTGATTATATAAATGAACACTTATACGAAAATAAAAAAACAAATTAGTTACTTATTGCGGACCGGAGAAGTATAAACCTTCATAGTTTTGATGCTATGGCGAATGTGGTCTTAAATGGACTGTTCCTGTAAGTTAAGTGTAAGTAGTACTCTTGCTTTACCTATCATAATAAAAATGTGAGTAGCAATTCTTGCTGTTGTGGCACTTAAAAAGGGAAAAAGGGAGAAATAGAAAAGCTCTAACATAAGGGATGAGGTAAAAATAATTGTAATCCTGTCAGAAATGATTGTATTTCTCGAGTAAATATAAAAAGAAATGTCAGACTTCCATTTTTGTTCCCTTTTAGAAGTTTATAAAAGGGATCGACCTTAAGCTTTTAGTAAAAATGATTGTAGTAAATAAGTACTAATATCATAGGTGAATTCATTATTTAAGTTTTATAGGATCGACCTTAAGCTTTTAGTTTTGTATCGAATTATATTTTCAGAACAATAGGCTTCAAATAATTGTTTGTCATAATTTTACACATAAATTTATGTTTGAGGTAAAAAGTAATTTAGATAAACTTGTTGCCGCAATGATGCGTCTACCATTATTAGTCTTTTTCTGCCGAAATTAGTTGTGAAAATAGGCATAGGCATTGGTATAAAAGCAAAAAAAAAGATGACCATTATTAGTTACTGGACTCTTCTATTGAAATTAGTTCTGAAATAGGCATTGATATAAAACCAAATAAAAGATGCCAAAATGGCGACATATAATAGAGTCACCCTCTCATTGGCGGAGCTACCTTTGTCCGAGAGGTGTCTTCTTCGCCGGAAATTAACACTGTATAAATAAATATTTTTTTAAAAATTTGAATATATACAAAAGGTTAATACCTCTTGATATAAGACAAACTCAATGATCAAGGAATATCAAAATTTACAGACTCGTTACAAAAATCAAAGGCCACCTAATAGCAGCACTGTATAGAGGACAAGAGTTGTGGGTCTCTTTTGGCGATATCACATGTCTCCATAGAAGCTTTCATTGGTTTCTCTAATATTCTTTTTTTAAATTTAAAGGATGCTTTAGCATATTTATCCTTTCCCTTTGGTTTTCAATTCATTCAAATTGACATCATATATAAAACAAAACGCACAAACGCATGAATTGATGAAACTTGAATATTCCTCTCTTTTTTTTAAAAAAAAAGACTATCTTGATTTAGGTGCTGAGTTAAATTGAACTTATTATTTTTGCAAAAAAGAAAGATCTAAATGTCAAAAATATCTACAACACATGAGTTATGAACTCATAATTTCAAGAATTCAATGAAAATATAAAGATTTAACTCGTGTTTACATTTTAGATCAATTTAGTCTTAACATGCTATCTACCATACCAAAACTTTTTGCCTCCATAAGCTAATTTTTTCCCTCCACCGCCTCCATAAGCTAATGAGGCGTTTGGACATAAAAATTGTAATTTTGTTAAAAGAAAAAGTAGCATTTGCAATTAAGTTAAAAATAGTATTTGAAATTTGAAATTATGTTTGGATATGCATTTCAATTGAAAAAATATTTGCAGTTTTATTAGTAGACAAAAACTTTTCGGAAATTAAACTCATTTTCGAAAATTTTACAAAATTTTATGAACAAACATTTTTGAAAAAGAAAAGGCAAATGAAAAAAAAATTATGAACAAACGGGGTCCTAGATTACTCAATGAGCTAAAAATCTACTTCCTCCTTTTACCACTACAAGCCCAAGGGGAAGGGGTTAAGAAAAACTCTTTTGACATGTCAAAAGAAAGGAAAGTATTAGGAACTAACTGATCTCAATTCCGTATGAAGTGATCTGGTAAAGGTATTAAAATTGGCGATAATGAAGCTGAGGTGATCTAGCCTTTCTATTCGTTTTATTTATTTTCTTAACTTAACAGAATATGAATAAATTGCATATATAAAAAGAACCGTTTGAAATAGTTGAAGCACCTTTGAACTCACTTCGGGGGCATCAACTGGATTAAGAAATATTCTTTGATTAATACATTGCTGTTATGAATAATTTTACAACATTGGATGCTACATTGGATACTACATTGGATGCTCATGTTGTGAATAATTGAAAGATTAAATCTTCTATTTTATGTCAATCTTCTTTGCTTTTTATGCCTATAAAAGGCCATGTAATTGCAATGAAAAAATACACCAAAGTGAAAGAACAAAACTCTTCTCCCTTCTTTCTATATCTTCTTATTTACATTTTACTGCATTGCTTTTATTTTACAACACGTTATCAGCACGAAGCTCTAATTTTATTCTTAACTCCTGTTAAGTTGAGCCATATTTGATTAAGGTATGTATCATTATAATAATTTTTTTTTATCGCAGTACATATCATATGTTTAACTCTTACAACCCAAAATTTTTCTTTGCAATATTTGATAATTTACATAATTCATGTTGTTGTTCCCTTTTTTTTTTCCGTCTGTTTCACATTTTTATTTATCATGTATGCATATGTACGTTGTGTATACATTATATATTCACTACAACTAATAACATGTTCAAAGTTGAGTATTTATTTTAGTACTTTACTTATTTGTTGTCAACATTACTTTGATATTTAAATTTCTAATTAAATTCATGCACATTACTAATAATTGCATTTCCATTTGTTTAAATATTCTAACAGTGAGAAATGAACTGATAAGTAATAATTTTATAGTTTAATTGCTTTATATTTATTGGGACATAAATAATGTTACTCACGTTCAATTCTATTAACACATATATATCAATAATATAAAGTGAAAAGCTTCTACTTTATGATAAAAAATAAATAAATAAATAAAATAGTAGATTGTTAACATGATATAGTTCTATTTTTATTTCTTTTATCTAAATCGTTTTGTTATCATTAATTATTTAATTGTTTCTCTAACTTATTCATCTTTTATGATAGTTTTCACTATGTCAAACTTATCAAAACTTGAATTTGTTGCACTTGACATCACCGGGAGGAACTATTTATCATGGGTTCTTGATGTTGAAATTCACCTTGACGCTAAAGGTCTTGGAAATACTATTATACAAGGAAATGAAGCATCAAATCAGGATAAAGCGAAGGCCATGATTTTTCTTCGTCATCATCTACATGAAGGGTTAAAAACTGAATATTTAACTGTAAAAGATCCACTTGAATTATGGATTAGTTTAAAGGATCGATATGACCACCTAAAACTTACGGTATTACCAAAAGCTCGGTATGAGTGAATACATTTAAGGTTGCAAGACTTTAAAACCGTAAGTGAGTATAATTCTGCTATCTTTAAAGTAAGTTCTCTATTAAAATTATGTGGAGACACTATCAGAGATGAGGACTTATTGGAAAAAACATTTTCTACTTTTCACGCTTCAAATGTGGCACTACAACAGCAATACCGTGAAAAAGGTTTTAAGAAATATTCTGAGTTAATCACATGCCTACTCGTGGCTGAGCAGAATAATACTCTGTTAATGAAAAATCATGAAGCCCGTCCCATTGGGTCAGCTCCATTTCCGGAAGTGAATGCTGTAGCAACATATGATAGGTTTGAAAGAAAACAAAATAATTACCATGGTCGTGAACATGGTCGTAAACGTGGACGTGGCAGGAGGCGAAACAATTATCGTCATTATGGTGGAAATAAATTGGAGAACAATAAGGGTTCTCAAATTAATCATTCAAAAGGTAAAGCTAGTATGTGTCACCGATGTGGTATGAGAGGTCATTGGGCACGCATTTGTCGTACGCCAGAGCATTTTGTTAAACTTTATCAAGCCTCTCTCAAGAAAAGGGAAAATAATGTGGAGGCACACTTGACCTTTCAAAATAATGATGATGAAGCAGGTCCCTCAAATAAATATGATTCTAAGGCACATATTGCATATAAAGATGATGATTTTGAAGGCCTAACAAATATTACTCATTTAGAAGTTGGAGACTTCTTTGAGGATATTGAATGAAGAACTAATCATCTTACTGGGAATGAAGCTATAAAAGTTGTTATTTTTATGTATGCAACTAGTTTATTTTTCTTGAGTGTATTTTCCTAATGCATCATGTGTTGCTAGTTTTCTACATTCCTAATGTATTTCTTAATGTTTTTTTTGCTTGACTTTCATATTTCTTATAATGTATTATTTGTCCTTTTTTTTATGAAGAATATGAACATTCCCAGTCTTCAGTTGGACTCAAGATTAATAAAGATGATATATGTCTTCTCGATAGTGCTACAACACACACTATTATAAAAGATAAGAGATATTTCTCTTATTTGGTAATGAAAGAAGCGGATGTTAATACAATATCCGGTAGTACAAGATTAATTGAAGGTTCTGGAAGAGCCAATTTATTACTACCGGGAGGAACAAATTTGGCTATTGATGAAGCACTATATTGTAGTAAATCTCAAAGAAACTTATTAAGTTTCAAAGATATTCGCCAAAATGGCTATCATATTGAGACTACCAATAATGAAAAGATTGAATATCTTTATATTACTACAATAATGTCCGGGTAAGATATATGTGCTTGAAATGTTACCTGCTCTTTCCTCCGGCTTGTACTATACAAGTATTAGCAGGATTGAAACACATGCCGTAGTAAATGAGAAGTTTACTAATCAAGATAATTTTATTATTTGGCATGACCGATTGGGCCATCCTGGTTCTAATATGATGCGTAAAATAATTGAGAATTCACATGGACATGCAATGAAGAATCAAAAGATTCTTCAATTTAAGGAATTCTCTTGTGCTGCATGTTCTCAAGGAAAATTAATTATTAGACCATCAACTATTAAAGTTAAGATGGAATCCCCGCATTTCTGGAACGTATACAGGGTGATATATGTGGGCCCATTCACCCTCCATGTGGACCATTCAAATATTATATGGTTTTGGTAGATGCATCTACAAGATGGTCACATGTGTGTTTACTATCAACTCGCAATATGGCATTTGCGAGATTGTTGGCTCAAATAATAAAGTTAAGAGAACAATTTCCAGATTATGCAATTAAGACAATTCGTCTTGATAATGCTGGTGAGTTTACATCCCAAGCCTTTAATGATTATTGTATTTCAACTGGGATAACAATTGAGCATCCGGTTGCTCATGTTCATACACAAAATGGTCTAGCAGAATCATTGATCAAACGCCTCCAATTAATTGCTAGACCAATGCTTATGAGAACAAAACTTCCCATTTCAGTATGGGGTCATGCTATTTTGCACGCAACAACACTTGTGCGGATAAGGCCCACAAGTTATCATAAAGTCTCCCCACTGCAGTTGGCTTTTGGTCAGGAGCCAAATATTTCCCATCTTAGGATCTTTGGTTGTGCGACATATGTTCCAATTGCTCCACCACAACGCACAAAGATGGGTCCCCAAAGAAGGTTGGGGATATATGTTGGATATGAATCTCCTTCTATTATAAAATATCTAGAGCCAATGACTGGAGATTTATTTACGGCAAGATTTTCTGATTGCCATTTTGATGAATCAGTATATCCAACATTAGGGGGAGAAAATAAGCAGTTGAAAATGAAGATAGATTGGAATGCATTATCACTGTCTCATTTAGATCCTCGAACAAATCAATGTGAACAAGAGGTTCAAAAGATTATTCATTTGCAAAATATTGCAAATCAATTGCCAGATGCATTCACTAACCTACCAAGGGTGACTAAGTCACATATTCCAACTGCTAATGCTCCAATTCGAGTTGATATCCCGGAAGGACAATTAATTAAAGCAAATGAGCCTAAGCCTTGCTTGAAACGTGGTAGACCAATCGGTTCTAAAGACAAAAATCCTCGAAGAAGAAGAAAAGGAGCAAGTGATCAAAGTAAACATAACACAGAGGTAGTGGCTCAAGAAGAGCTCCAAGATGTAACAAATGATAAGACCTTGGGGGAGGTCCAGGTACCTGAAAATAATAAAAATGAAGAGATATCAATAAGTTACGTCTCAACCGGGAAAAGATGGAACCGAAATAATATTGTTATCGATAACATTTTTGCTTATAATGTTGCTATTGAAATAATGCAACAAGATGAGGATCTTGAACCAAAATCTATCAATGAATGTAGACAGAGAAATGATTGGCCAAAATGGAAAGACGCTATCCAGGCAGAGTTAACTTCACTTGGAAAACGTGAAGTCTTCGGACCCATAGTTCGAACGCCTGAAGGCATAAAGCCAGTAGGGTATAAATGGGTTTTTGTGCGAAAACGAAATGATAAAAATGAAGTCGTTAGATATAAATCACGACTTGTGGCACAAGGGTTTTCCCAAAGGCCTGGAATTGATTATATGGAGACATATTCTCCTGTAGTGGATGCTATCACCTTCAGGTATCTCATAAATATGGCAGTGCAAGAAAAACTTGATATGCATCTAATGGATGTTGTTACATCCTATTTGTATGGATCATTAGACAACAAAATTTTTATGAAAGTACCCGAGGGATTTAAAGTGCCAGAAGCATATAAAGGTTTTCAAGAAACTTGTTCAATAAAGCTTCAGAAATCTTTGTACGGATTGAAACAATCAGGTCGTATGTGGTACAGTCGTCTGAGTGAATACTTGTTGAAAGAAGGGTACAAGAATGATCCAATTTGTCCCTGTGTCTTTATAAAAAGGTCTGGATCTGAATTTGTTATAATCGTTGTATATGTTGATGATTTAAATATCATTGGAACTCCTGGGGAGCTTCCAAAAACAGTAGATTGTTTGAAGAAAGAATTTGAAATGAAAGATCTTGGAAAGACAAAATTTTGTCTTGGTCTACAAATTGAGTATATGAAAGATGGAATATTTGTCCATCAATCAACATACACCGAAAAGATTTTAAAGCGATTCTATATGGATAAAGCACATCCATTGAGTACCCTCGATGGTTGTAAGATCACTTGATATAAAGAAAGATCCATTCCGACCTCATGAAAATGAAGAAGAGCTTCTTGGTGCCGAAGTACCATATCTTAGTGCAATTGGGGCATTAATGTATCTTGCTAATAATTCCCGACCAGATATAGCTTTCTCGGTAAGCTTATTGGCAAGATTTAGTACTTCGCCAACACAAAGACACCGGAATGGTATTAAACATATATTTAGATACCTCAAAGGGACCATTGATATGGGTTTATTTTATTCAAATGAATCCAAGCCATCATTGATTGGTTATGCAAATGCAGGATATTTGTCTGATCCACACAAAGGTCGATCTCAGACAGGCTATTTATTTACAAGTGGAGGTACAGCCATATCATGGCGTTCGACAAAACAAACTTTGGTTGCTACTTCTTCAAATCATGCAGAGATAATAGCCATTCATGAAGCAAGTCGAGAATGCGTTTGGTTAAGATCTATAACTCAACACATTCAGCAAACATGTGGTCTTTCTTCGAAAGAGAATATTCTAACAATATTGTATGAAGACAATGTTGCATGCATAGCTCAATTGAAAGGAGGATATATCAAAGGAGATCGAACAAAACACATTTCACCAAAATTCTTTTTCACTCATGATCTTCAGAAGAGTGGTGAAATAGATGTACAACAAGTTCGTTCAAGTGATAATTTGGCTGATCTGTTCACTAAGGCATTACCAACCTCAATATTTGAAAAGCTGATATATAAGATTGGAATGCGTCGTCTTCGAAACATTAAGTGATTTTTCATCAGGGGGAGTAAGTACATGTTGCACTCTTTTCTTTAACCAAAGTTTTGTCCCACTGGGTTTTCCTTAGTAAGGTTTTTAATGAGGCAGCAAGCAATGTATATTATAAATAACTATGTACATCCCAATATTTTTTTACTAAGTTCTTAGTGAGATACATTATGTTACATGGACATCCAAGGGGGAGTGTTATGAATAATTTTACAACATTGGATGCTACATTGGATACTACATTGGATGCCCATGTTGTGAATAATTGAAAGATTAAATCTTCTATTTTATGTCAATCTTCTTTGCTTTTTATGCCTATAAAAGGCCATGTAATTGCAATGGAAAAATACACCAAAGTGAAAGAACAAAACTCTTCTCACTTCTTTCTATCTCTTCTTATTTACATTTTACTGCATTGCTTTTATTTTACAACAATTGCTAAATTTTGTACTATTATACCATTTTTAATATTTTAAATTGCGTGTTTAATATGGTATAAACTGTTCTTTAGAGGTAACAAAATGGTTCAAATAAAACAGTTAACCACCCATTTTATCCATTAAAAAATAGGTTGGATAATGAACTTTTTAAAAACGGGTCAAATATGGATAAGAACCATATTATCCATTTAGAAAATGGATAACCAATGAGTAACAATGGATAACCAATGAGTCTAACTTTTACATTTGTACATTCTCAAATTGGGGGTTCATCAAGTTAGAGAGACTAAAAATACTTCCAAAAGTGATCATATACAAGAAGTCATGGATAATATGGGTAACCCATATTATCCGCCAGTTAACCTGTTTTTTATCCGTATTAAATACGGGTCAGATCAAATAATTGATCCGCTTTTTTATTACCCATTTTCAATATGAATCATATCTGACCCAACTCGCACGTTTGCCACCCCTACAGTATTCTCAAAGAACTAGATAGGTAGATAGTCTCGTATTATCACTTGTCCCTTCTGGGTATAAAAGTAAATATTTGTCAAGAGCTTTTGTCTAGTGATAAGTATTACAAAGGAAGTGTGTGGATTAGACATGTGTAAAATTTAAGTGAAGAATATAAACTCGATATGTTTAGTAGAGAGAAATAAAACTTGAAATTTAAGTAGAGAAGAATATAGCGGCGATGTCATTATTCCCACCAGGTTTCTAATGTTGAGATACTTATGTAAAAAGATTTCTCAATTATTCAAAAGGTTAAGAAAGCAAATATGAAAAAAAAAACAATTAACTGGCGACTTGCACGAATTGCAGGGTCATCCCGAGTGAGAACTTATCGGCTCTTCATTGGCTCTTGGTCATGGACCTTGAGATCACAAGGAAGTGAAGGGAGAGAGCGATGTATAACCAACATAAGATCAAGTGGGGAACCTTGACGGAAGCTAAAGTGCAAGAGTTGGGGCTCAATCTGGTGACTATGGGGCTTTGGAGGACTAGTGGGACGCAAGCGCTATATGGACCATGACTACACAGTGCATTAAGGAAGCCACGATAGATGTACTAGGCGTCTCAAATGGTTACTCTAGTGGTCGCAAGGGAGATTGGTGGTGGAATTGAGAGGTGCAAGGAAAAGTGGAAACTAAGAAATAGCGTATCAGAAGATAGTGAAAAGTATAGATGATGAGGAGAAGAAGGCGAATAGAGAGCTTTATAAGTTGGCTAAAAAAGAGGCAAAGCTAGCAGTTATGGAGGTCAAGACTGTAACTTTTTGTCGTTAGTATAAGGAACTCTGTTAGTTTGTATGAGTCCACCAAACTATAGAGTACCTGGTCCTATATGAGATGATGCTAAGAATGCTATAGAAACTGAAAGTAAAGAAGACAAGGGATTTTTACGTGGAAAATTTCCACACAAGGGGATAAGAAAACCACGACCTACTCTTGTAGGCTTTTAAATTTACTAACTTGCAATCTCCCTATTACAAACCACTTTGCAATAACCCTATTACAAAGACTTCAACTAACTTGTGATGCTCTCACCACAAGCCACTTTATAACTATCCTACTTACAAAATCTTTAAACTTATGACTATTCCTAGTCACAACATAACTCGAAAGTTTATGGATTTTTGGTTTTTTCCTAAGACATAGCTTCTAAGAAAGAAAACTAGGAAATACAATGAAGAGAAAATAATAAGATTATAACTCAGCTACAGATATATATAAACTCATTAAGAAACTAATCCTTAGTGGAGTTGTCTTATTATTCTTGACACACCAATGACTTCAATGCCGGATAAACACTATTATGCTTGAGAGAATATCACTAAATGCACAAAGGTATTATATCTTGTACCAGGTTGTTATATCACAAAAGATATCACAATAGATATTGATGTCAATTATTGATATACGCTTCTTCTCAATGGGAAGTGACCGATGTACTGTCTGTATAGTCACTTCTGTGCAGTTGCGTTCCAGCTGGATAGTTGGCTTGTACTTATGTTAGAGAAACTAACATACCAGGTCCCAGTTGTGTTCCTCTTCTATAACAGTTGCGAAATAGTCACTTTTTGTTGTTACGTTCCAGCTGTTCAGTTGACTTGTACTTCTGCCAGAGAACCTTAAGGGACCAAGTCCATGTTGTGTTCCTCTTTATAATGATTGCGAATAATCATTAACTTGTACTTCTATCGGAGAACCCTAAGGGACCAGGTCACCAGGTGCCTGTTGTGTTCCTCCTGTGGTCGTTCATTCATTTGCTGATTTTCAGACTTGGACAGTTGAAATCTGGGTCAGGTTCTCTATCTGGTTCTTCACAACATGTTTGTTAGATCATCAAAACATAAGAAACATAAGGCAAAGATATTGAAAACCCATCAATTTTCCCCTTTTTGATGATGACAAACTTAGGCATGGATAGTATTTATTTAGAGACGGAATAACCAGATAAGATACTAGATCTACACAAAATTTCCCCTTAATCTCAATGTTCTCCTCAAATCAGATATTCCAGGAACTAGACAAACTGCACAAAGTTCCCCCTTAATCTCACAGTTCTCCCGAAATCAGATATTCCAAGAACTACATAAAGTCCCTCTTAATCTCAAAGCTCTCCTGAAATCACCTACACAAAGTTCTTCCCCCCTTTTGGTATCATTAAAAGAGCAAAAACAGGTAATTAGCATAAAGAAGTCTAACACAGCTAGCTTATGCCACATATGTGGACATAACATGATAGATAAGAGCAGCCAGAGGAACACAACACCGTACATACAAAAAAAAGAGTTATTTTATTAATGTTTACAGTGGACTGAGCAAGACATGAGCAATAATGGTAAATTATAACATGCCAGCACAAAAAAAAATAGCATCCATAAAATATTAGATAAAAAATTGCTGGACACTAAGAGGATCATAGGGGACACAAGAAGAAAGAGGCTTTGAAGAAGAGACAATAATGGTTTTGAGAATCCGAACCAGTCGAGCATTTGTAGACAATTGTTCTTTAAGTAATTGTGCCTAAAGTTTATCATTTTCTTTTGTTAGTCAAGCAACTTCTTCATTAACAGAATCAGGATCTTTAACTGCTTGACTGAGCTGAGTTTTTTGTATGGCATTTCGAGCCCTCAATCTTCTGATCACTTCAAAAGCTACATTTTGAGCGTTGATGCGCTGAGAAATGGTTGAGATGCTTTCACCAACTCTTTCTAAACATTCACATTCTTTTAAAGTGGTCTTAGAGAAGGTTTACTTGCGTGTGACCACTCTGGGATTTTCCAAGGGAACCTTGTAGAATCTGAACACTTGAGTGAGGAGAAATACATATGGTAGCCCATGATTCTCACCTTTAAAGTTTGCCACTTTTTGCATATGATCTATCATGATTGCTGGCAAATTTATTAGGATAAACTCATAAATCGCTTCCATTAATACCATATAAAATTTTGTAGAAATAGATCGTCTCTCAGAACGGGGTAAGAGCACCTTATTGACCAGTTCAAAGAGAAGCTGATACTCAGGAAGCAATACCTTCTTATGCTATTGTTCCCCCTGCTGAATAGCTTGCTCCTTCATTATGGCTCTCCTAAAGTTTACACCACAGACACCCTTGACAGAGGACATCCATTCACATGGAATTCTGAGAACCTTTCTCAATGTTGAAGCGTCGAGTACAATGTCTACTCCATTTACTAGCGCACAAATATGATCCCCCTCAACAGTGAAGAAGATGCATAAAAAGTTTGTACCGCATCTTCGTACACCAGAGGCATTCTCACTTCAAACAAGTGTTCCCATTGTTGAAATTCCACAATCTCTAGAATTTTTCTCATACCGGCCATCTCTGAAATTGCTGGATCAAATGTATGACCCCATAAGATTTTCTGTGTTCTTAACCTTTGCTGCCAAACACCACTATCACAGGGCATGGTCCTCAGTAAACCAGGTTCTTTAACAGTTTCCTGTTTTTGTTTGTTAGACCCTTCAATAGACTTTCCTTTCCATCTTACTATCCTCACAGTATCATCTTCAGACATGGCTTGATCAGTTTGACTCCTTTTAGACTTGTTGTTGCCCTTCACGGATGACCCTTTTTGTTGCTCAATAGTTTCATCGGAAGCTTTATCCACAGACTTTTGAGCTTTCATAGATTGTTGTATAGATTTTTGTTGCCCTTCCCTTAGAGAATTTTTGTCAATCCCACTTACTGGAGCACTCTTGTTAGTGACAAATTCCCTTTGGTTCATTATCCTCTTTTTCCTTGTCTTGGCGCTCCTCTTACTTTTCTACAATGTGGACTCAAAACTCTCTTGCTGCTGTGACCTGATAGTGGGTGGCTTGGAGGAGGACTCTACGAGTTTAGAATGATCAGGCGGTACAAGAGTGGGTTTGCATGGAAGACAATCGGGTTCTTCAGAAGGATTTTCTGAAAAATGTCTCATGAGCCAAAGACTCAAGGAGTATTATGGTTCTTACATCTCCTAGGAATAGAGTTTCTTCCCCTTGATACCCAGATGAGAGATACGCCCCTTAATTCATCAGACTCTCAGTAATGATAGCCATGATATTATGTGTTGCTTCCTTTTTTGGTGACTCTAAGAGAGTCACTACGTCCAGGAGGAGTTCAAATATTGGTCAGGATCATCCTCAAGGACTTCTGACACTTGAGAGGTAAAACCTCTTGAGTGTTCTTTGATGAGATCGAAGGAATGGATAGACATAGGGTTTTCAAAATATGGAGGGGAACTATGGTTTATCTAAAAAGGAAAAACTGTAGGAAAGGAAGAGGAGGAGCCAAGAGTAGGTAAAGTAGTAGAATGGGTGAAATAGTGAAGATCTGGGGATGATTTCAAGGATGATAGGGAAGTAGAAGTGGTGTTAATGGTGGGAGAAGGGGGCGATTATTTGATTTCCATTATTAGAGTATTTGGAAGGCGAGTAGATTGGGAGAGAAAGATAAAAAGGGGATCACAACTACACAAAAATGATGAAGGTTCATGACATTCTGTGAGAGAAAAAGAATGTTATATTGGAAAAAGGGCTAATGATGAGAGGAGAGAGAAACATGTTCTAAATAGTTCTGAAAATGGTGGTAGGTTTGTGGGAAAGCGTTACCGTGCTGAGGGATGAATGGATTTGAAAGATAAGACATGACATGCAAACTTTAAAAAGTCGAATGATGTGGTAGTTGAGTTAATTTTGTTAAACGTTTTTTCGGAGAAGGCATGCGAAATAAACACATTACTATAGACCTAAGGTACAGGAACCTGATGCGAGAAAATTTTTTTGAAAAAGGTTTTAGCAGCTCATCTCTCGCAGTTCATAATTGTACTTTCAACTTATATGATCGTCATGCGTGTTTACCTGTAACGGTATTGATGTGAGTTAGGCTTGGTCAGAAAACACTTTAGCTAGCTTTACCTAACGGTGTCTAGCATAGCTAGTTGATGGAGGATTAGGTTCTTCAGTAGACTCTTATGACCCCATCTTCACCTTGTTTGATCTAGAATATTCTCTACTCAAGGCTTTCATACAGATATCTGGAATTTGGTCTTCTGTTTCGCAAGACTTTTCGCAGATCAACTCTTTCTTCATATTGACCCTCGGAAGATAATCTCTCCCTTAATGTGTTTGGTCCTCTTATTTTGAGATTCTTTTTCAGTTGTTGACGAGGCCATTGAGTTTTGCTTCCTTGTCCCCTAAGGGATGATGCATAAACATGGCAAGTGAACTGTTCTAGAAGTGCTTTTCCTTTCCATAGAAAAACCTGCACAGTTAACATCATCATACCCAATAGGATTAAAAACACTGTCACATAAGGGGTAACACAGGACCAGGTTCTGAGTTCCCTTAAGGTATCTCAAACTTCTGTGGCAGCTTTCAAGTAGGATTCCTACGGACTTTCACTTTGGATTCTATTCAGGAGTGGAGATATAGAAGGTACATAAGATTTTTTTGTAGTTTTTTAAATACTTATCTAACTCTAGAATAAAAGAAAGTGATTGACTTGTCACGCAGATGGGAGCCTTTGTGTTTCTAATTTGAGACTGAAGTTTGATTGGTGTGAGCACGTGATTTTTGCCCTATATGAAAATTACTCCCAAAAAATTCAAAATAAAATAGTATTTGCGTTGTTTGCAATATTTGTGGACTTTATGTTATTTTTCTCTTATTGTTTGCATTTGTGTGTCCATGTTTATTTGTTTAATTAATGAAAAATACAAAAATACGTCACATTTTCGTTTATGATTCATTAAAAGCAATCAAGTTTATTTTACAAAAATAGAAAATTACAAAAAATATGTATTTTTTGCATTTTTAGTCTTTAATGTCTAATTGTGCGATTTTTTATTATTTGCGATAACTACTACTCAGAACTAATTAATATTTTTGTCAAGAATTAAGTTAGGATTGTATTTTTTTTATTTTTTTTAAAAAAAAAAAAGAAGAAGAAAATTGAAAAGAAAAGGAAATAAGTAAGGCTAATTTGGGCTAAGTCTTTCTCCAAGCCCAAACATTTCCGCCCAAACACACCCCTTAAACCAGCCCAAACAAACCAACCCGCCCCGACCCGGTCTATCCTACCCGATACCAAATGACCCCCCCATTTCAATCCCCTCTTCATTCTCCTAATCCCTAATTAGAACCGCCACACCCAAGAACAACCCTATACCATCATCTCCTCCATCGGCCGGCCTCCAGCCATGGTCGCCGACCATGACCTCTCCCACCAGTCCCTCACAGCCACCAGAACCTCACCAACAACCCTTGACACTCATTGTCGACCGGCGACGCCATCCAACAGCAGTCCCATCGTCGTCTCCGTCCACCGTCGAAATCAACACCAATGAACCAACAATTTACTCCCGCCCCAAATTCTATTGTTAGTTTTGCTCGAATAATAGCAGAGCTCGGTGAATTTCAATTCGATTTGAGCGAATCCTAGAAGCCAAGACATAATCATTTGTCGGACGATTCTTTTGGAAAGAGGCAGAGAATGAAGCAGATTTGGTCTCAAAATAACGTCGCTCGCTTGGTCTTGACCAAGAACAAGCAAGTGAAATTATTTGGAGATTAAATCGACGAAAACCGTTTCTAAGCTTAAGTTCAATAGGTGAGTGTTTGTTTCAATTTGCTTTACTCTTTTCTTCATGTTTCATCTCGTGTACTCGAATTCGCCATCGATTGGAGGTCATAGTCGTGCCGTGTGTGTTCTAGTTCGTGGTCTCATTTTGAAATCATGTTGTTGCTGGTGTTTTGATTTAAGAGGTGTTTATTTTTGCAATTCAATTGTTAAAACTATTTCAGTAATGTTCGAGTGAATTGTGATTGAATTCATAGTTGTTGCGAACTGAATCTGTGTTCTTGCATTAAATGAAAAAAAAAAGAAAAAAAGAAAAACCTCATAGCCATTGTTGTTCTGATTCGGAAGTGAAGTATCAATTCTCAAGTTCAATTCATTGCACTGATTTAGTCCTCTAGGGAGTCATTGTGTGTTATTCTGGTGACTAGGAGTTGGTTTTCTTCATTCCAGTATTCAAAATGTTTAAGCAGGTGCAATCTTCTGCTGGTTATATCTTGTTTAAGATTGTTATGTGAATTTTGGTTAGGCATTGGTTATAGCTGGTAGATTTTTGGATAGATTAATAGCTTCAGTAGCTTTAGGAGAGTAGTTTAGGGGATTGAAACCTGAAAACTATTCAATTTAAGTGGTCTACTAATGCTGAATATTAATGTACCACTAAGCTATTGAATTGTTTAATAAAAAGTGAATCTCACCTAATCAAGAAGATGCTAGCACATGGGGAGGGAATATACAAGCTGGAAAGTAAGAAAACATGGGAGCATAATTGAAAATATATGTGTAAAGGGAGTACACATCTGGAAAGGGGAGGAGATTAACTGATATATGATCAGATTTTCACACACTGGAAGGGGGGACAATTTTAAAAACACAACACACACAGTAGAGAGAGGCACTGGAGTATACAAAATACGCTGGAAGAAGTCTTTGGGGAAAATTGGAGAGTTTTGAGAGCTTTTTCTTTAGTTTTCAGTTCTGGATAGATATTTTTTTTTTTTTAAAAAAAAAGAAAAGGCAGATTGTTACATTGTTTCTCAAAAAAGGGATTTCAGTTTTCTCCTTTCTTGATTGTTGAGGTTCATTCGAAGGACATTGATTAGATTCTAAATAAGTTCGGGGTCTAATTAAGTCAGTTATTGTTAAGGTTTAGGCTGCTGGGAGTATTTCAATTGTTCGCCGATCCATTTTTGTTTTAACTCCAAGCCAATAGAGCCCGTGTGTGTTACATTGTGGTGTTGTTTGATTTGTCATTGGTCCTGGGCTGCAATTCGCAATTATACTCTGTGGAAGTTGCTTCTTGTTGTGATTGTGCTGTGTTACTGCTGCCATACTGCTTGCCGCTGACTTCTGTTTTCCATCGTGAACATTTCCAGGTACACATACTTGGAAACTTATATGGTGCAATGCTTCAAATAAAAAAATGAAATGGTAGACCATTTGCTTTATCTTCATTGAAATTTGATTATTGTATTAGTCATCTGCATCATAGTTAGCTTTAGGAGGTGTTGAACATGTTAATTATGTTAGTTATGTGTAATAGATCAATTGGATTGATTAAGTTTTTGCTTACAATGGACTGTACTAAAGGTACAGCTAGGCAGAATGTTTTTTTTTGTTTGAGCCTTTAAGTGTATGTTACATGCCATGTTCTCCTTCATTTGTGTATACAGACAAAAATCGGAATTATTTCATGTTGAGTGTGCGATTCTGTTTTGATCAACTTGAGCATTTCATTGTCTATATCTTGTTTGTTTTGCCTTCTTGATTAACGCCTAATCTTATTAACGTGTTGTAGCTAAAGTTTTTTAGTCTATGATGGTATAATTTGTTATTGGATTTTAGCCTCATATATAACTGTTAACTTCTTTAATCATGTAATGTACTTTTTTTTTTTTTTTTTTAAAAAAAAAAACTTATTTCGAGTTTTCTTTTATTTTGTTTAAGGTTATAAAATAGACCATGTAGTTGTTAAGGCATTATTTCTAGAATTCCTCTACTTACTTAATACTTTATCTACTGAAGAATAAAGCACTGTAGTGATTTTTTTTTATTTTTAAAATGCTTTAGGCACGTAATTAACCTATCACGGCAACGGGTATGGTTGGGTATGGTTCCTGTGACATAATTATGGTATTAAATTTCGTCCTAGCTTTAAATATGAATATTTTTTAATTTATTCAGTTGTGTAGATTTGAGGTGTGCCACGAAAAATAAGATATAGTTAATGGCCCTCGAAGTTTAGTTTGATTTTTTTGTTTAAAAATAAACGAGATGAGCCTCGACAAATAAAACGCACAAGCTGCGGGACCCTCGATAATTGGGTATAATAACTGTATAGACTTCGGGACGGGTCGTTTTAGCAAATTTTACGGCATTCCTAAAAGATATAATACGCTAGTTGCTTTAGGCGCAATTTTTTTTTATAATCTTACCTTCCTATTACGGGTGTGCATTTCATGCAACCCAAATCCAAATCCAAAAACGTCGAATAAGAACGTGTCGAGGCCGGGTGCATTTCATGTGACGTGATCTAAAAACATGTCCTTAAACAACGTTCATTTTCTTAAAAATAAAATAATTTGACAAAAGCGGTAATTAATTCTAAAAATGCACAAATAGGATAATATGTATTAAAATCAAGTACTTTAGACAAATGCGACAGTTGAGCGACCGTGCTAGAACCACGGAACTCGGGAATGCCTAACACCTTCTCCCGGGTTAACAGGATTCCTTATCCGGATTTCTAGTTTGCGGACCGTTAAATAGAGTCAAACCTTTCCTCAATACGGGTTTCAAACCGGTGACTTGGGACACCATAAATATCCCAAGTGGCGACTCTGAATCTCCTAATAAATGAATCCCGTTTTGATTGTCCTTTAATTGGAAAAAACTCCCTTGCGCCCTCGCGGATCAGCGGAAAAAGGAGGTGTGACAATTGGTAAGGGAAATTTGGAGGTTAATTTGTTTTTCCCACACTCTGTGTTTTATTATTTATGGAGCGTCATGAGTCGCATCTCTACTCTGTCTTCTGCTTCAGTGGTAGTAGGTGAAGTACCAAGTTCCTTATGATACATGGAAGATGATGTTGCATTGTCTTTCACCAGTCTCCTTCATCTTACTCATTTTATCAGCCTCCCTATTTGAAGACTCAGATATTTCCCAGGGACCAGAGTTGGTTCATCATATTGATCATCACTGTTTCTTCCTTGGCTAGAGGAAGGTGTCTTGTTGAATACCAATGAGTACTTCCTTCCATTTAGTGTGCCCTTTATTGAAGACTTTGTGGCCTTTCTTTGTGGAGAGTACCCCAGAAGTATTCGTTCACTCATCTTTTGCATTGAACTTCCCAAGCCAATCCTTCCCGTTGTTGAGAACATGGCATTTTCAGTCAAGACGGTTCTCATATGAGTTTTCTTTAGTCAAGAGGGCATTTTCTGCCATTTGGCAGCTCATGGTGAATTTTGATTCATGAGGGACCTGATCAGACACCTGTTCACCAAGTAAAAAGCAGTATTTACTACTTTTGCCCAGAATTTCTTGGCGATTCCATAGTCTATGAGCATTGTCCATGCCACATCTTCCAGTTCCGTTCTTTCTTTCAGCAATACAATTTTGTTGTGGAGTCCTTGGTGTTGAGAAGTTGTGCGTGATCATTTATTTGTTTTCACTTCAATCTTCTTGACAAGAACCATTAACACCTCGAGAGTCTCTTCTTTGTTTTGTGATCCCGTGTCCAGGTGACTCTTGAGTTAGGCAGACCACGGACCAGGTCCTGCTGAGTTGATTTATTTGGAGGTGAGAAGCTTGCATACACCAAGCTTTCATGCCAAAGTTCTGACTTCACATATCTCATGCTACCAGCTTTTGGAGATTCATAGTTGACCGAGTGGATGTTCTTATTTCCTTTGTCCACTGAGATCACTTGGCCAGCTATTAGATTGGTACTTATACTTTTGGCCGTTCATATAGTACACTTTCCCAACTGAGTGCCAAAAAAACTTTCCATCTTTACATGTTCTTAGAATGTACTATATACTTTCTTTTTTAGGATACATTCCCTTGCTGCAGGGCTTTCAGTGAGAAGAAATTCATGATGCTTTCAGACACGTGCTTTGAGCATCCATAGTCCATAGTCCATCGCAATCCACTTTCTCTCAATGTTCCCTGAACATGCAAATGAAGGGTTAGATTTAAGAATCCAAACTAGTTTGGGTCCCTTGTTATGATAGAAATGATGAATAAGGATTTTCCTAGTCTATGTAGGCAACATCCGTTTCTTGCGAGTGGTACCTGGTCCCTTGTTAGTAATTACTTTATCAGTAAACACTTTGTTTCTCTAAACAGACTGAACCCTGGTCTAGAAATTTTCTTTAAAATGCCTATTGTTCCCACAGTGGGTGCATAGCCAGTTATCAGGGACAGTGACATACTTGTTGTGTGGGTTGTAAGAAGTTTTCTCCCTTTGGAACTCGATTCTCTGCATGTTTCTACTATTGTTAAGATACATGGAAATGATAGCATCTGAGGACTAGGTCCACTTCAGAGATTTCTGAAGATCAATTCTTAATTTCTCCAATTCATCTTGAAGTTGTTGATTCTTCTCGAGTTCACTACATAGAATGGCTTTCACAGTAATTAATTCCTTTTCAAGCTTGATGTGGGTCTTACTAGCTACTTCCTTCCCTTTCCCAAGACTCACATTCCTATGTTCTCTATTAAGTCCCTCAATGGTTTCCTCTAGATCAATGTATATCACTAAAAGGTCATTCCTCTCTTGCTCAGTAGTTGCAATTTTTTCTTCTAAGGTGTGTTTCTCATTGCTAAGACCTTCTATTGTTTCTTTTAGATCAACAACTACTACCATCATGTCATCTCTCTCATTTTCCACACTAGTTTTTCTTTTATTCAAGGATTCCTTTTCTTTTTCAAGATTAGCTATGGTCTCATTTAGGTCCACTATACAGACCACCAGAACATCTCTAGATTGTTCGGCTTCTCCTAATTCTATGGTCATGATCTCCTTATCATTAACAAGGCTATAATAGGCATCAATTAGGACATTTGCTAATGACCTT
The DNA here is from genome assembly GCA_032618575.1 of Nicotiana noctiflora. NCBI lineage: Eukaryota > Viridiplantae > Streptophyta > Magnoliopsida > Solanales > Solanaceae > Nicotiana > Nicotiana noctiflora. Next base: position 92,023 of record JASVEL010013204.1, on the reverse strand, counting down.
CACTTCTTAAAAGAGTAGGATTTTAGATTTCTATGAACATCCCTAAGGTTTACCTCATCGTCTTAATCTTCATCATCATAAAACTGAGCCAGCAGCACAAATAGTGAATCATACGTTATTGCTTCAGTTTCCACTGCCATCATGGAACTATTTTCTGTATCTAGTTCCCTTTCGGATTCACTGGAGGAGTCTCCCCAAGAAGCAAGATCCTGCTTAACAATATTGCCGACACCACTTTTTTCGATTGAATCGTTTGTCTGAAACCAGGTTCCTTTTTACTTCTTTGTCAAGATTTTGTTTGCATTGCTCATGTTTCGTGAGTGGACAGTCTTTGATGAAATTCCCTAGCTTTCTACATCTGTGACAAAGATCATTGTTCCTTACTTTACTTGAATTGCCCCACTTTGTTATACCACAATTTCTTCAAACCATTTTTGAAATCTCTTAGTAAGATAGGCCATGTCACTATCTTCGTCACTTAAGTCACTACTTTCAGCTTTGAGTACTAGGTTCTTTTCCTTCTTAAGTTATGTTCTTTCACTGACTTTCTTTCTTTTCGTATAATATGTGTTCACATTACAATCAACTCATCCATGGTCTTGTAGATCTTTATATTCAGTGATGGCATTTACAATACTTTCCCAAGAACCATGTAGAACACTGAGGATTTTTCTTATAAACTTGTTTCTGGGAATGACATATCCAAGTGAATGAAGCTCATTTATGATGGAGGTGAATCTGGTGTGCATATTTTGTATAGACTCGTCATCCTTTATCCTAAAGAGCTCATATTCTGTAGTGAGCATGTCGATCTTGGACTGTTTGACCTGAGTAGTTACTTCATGTGTGGTTTGCAATGCTTCCTATATTTCTTCTGTAGTGTCACAAGCTGAGACTCTATTGTACTCATTAGGTCATATGCCACATATCAAGATTTTCTTGGAACGATAGTTCTTTTCTACAATTTTTTTCTCAATGTCGTTGTCCTCTTTTCTGCCTTCGGCACCATTAGTCTCGTTTCTTCAAGCTTCTTTATGGGGACATGTAGACCATCACAAATAATGTCCCATAATTCTGAATCTTCTGGCATCATAAAATCGTACATGCGGGTCTTCCACCAGCCATAGTACTGACCTTTGAATCTGGAGGTTTGTAGGTTGATTGTCCTTCCTCAAAGTTGGGTGGAGCTGCCATTGAGATCCTTTCTAGGTTTTAACCATTTAGATTTTAGAAAGAACCTTCTCTGATACCAATTATTAGTTTATATGAGTCCACTAAACTATATAGTACTTGGTCTTATATGAGATGATGCTGAGAATGCTATAGAAACTAAAAGTAAAGAAGACAATGGATTTTTACATGGAAAAATCCCACACAAGGGGAACAAAAAACCATGACCTACTATTTTAGGATTTTAACTTCACTAACTTCAAATCTCCCTACTACAAGCCACTTTACAATAACACTATTACAAAGACTTCAACTATAATAACGCGGACAGTCACTGACTTGTACTTCTGTCGGAGAACCCAAAGGGACTAGGTCACCAGGTCCTTGTTGTGTTCCTCCCTGTGGTCGTTCATTAATTTGCTAATTTTCAGATTTGGACTAGGACAGTTGAAATATGGGTCAAGTTCTCTATCTGGTTCTTCACAACAAGTTTGTTAGATCATCAAAACATAAAAATCATAAGGAAAATACATTAAAAACCCATCAAACTCGACGACCGGAATAGGGATAAGAGGTTGTTCAGGTTATCCAAGACGCGAGAAAGGAAAGCACGAGACTTGGACCATTGATGAATAAGGTAGAGTTTTGTTGGATGAGGTGCTTGTTCATTCGGAGATGACAGACCTACTTCCATAGTCTCTTGAACGAAGAGGGGGACAAGAGCATTGTATTGGGTGATTTTGAACTCTTTGTGAGTCATTATAACTTTGATTATTGTAAGAGGATTAGAATTAAGGGGGCTATGCATAAGATGATCAAGGGCAAAGCCGCCGGGCGAGATGAAATCCCAATGGAGTTTCGGAAGAGTGCGGGCAAGGCAGGCTTTAAGTGGCTCACTAGGTTTTTAATGTCATTTTTAGAGTGAAAAATATGTCTGATGAGTGGAGGTAGAGCATGATAGTTCCTGTGGTAAAGCTAAGGGTGAGGATGAGTGTGTCGATTTCCGAGGACCAATTTGAGTTTATGCTGGGGCGTTCAACTACAGAAGCCATTCACCTTGTTAACCGATTGATGGAGAAGTATAGGGAGAGAAAGAAGGACTTGCATATGGTGTCCGTTGACTCAGAAAAGTCATCGATAAAGTTTCGAGGGACGTTCTGTGGAGATGTTTGGAGGCTAGAGGTATACATGTTTCCTATGTTGGGTTGATTAAGGACATGTAAGATAGATCAAAGACCCAAGTGAGGATGGTTGATGGGGACTCAAACCATTTTTCGGTTATGATGGGGTCACATCGGAGGTCGGCACTCAGCCTTTTTTTTCTCTGATAATGGGCGTACTGAAGCGCCACATCTAAGGGGAGGTGTCGTGGTGCATTCTATTTACATATGATATTGTACTTATTAACGAGATGTGAGATGGAGGGAAAAAAGCAACAAATTTAGAGATTTCTGATAAAAGAGAGAGATGGGGAAACTAGGAGAGGTATGACTTCAGCAGGAAAAGTAAGAGTGGGTAATGAAGGCTCACTAGGAGTGGAAGTCTCCATAATTTTATCAGTAGAAGGTACGACTAAGGCAGGGAGGTTGGAGTTTGTCTCAGCCATTGAAAAGGTGGCATGAAGATGCCTTTGGGAAATTTTGATTGAGGACTTATGGTTAGGGAGAAAAGAAAAATGGTTTTTTATGAGGGGGAGCATAATTATGAAGATAGGAAAAGGCACCGGTTCTAAAATGGTGGTTAGGCGTGGAGAAGTGCAATGTTTTAGAGGGAGATGGAACTATTGAAGCGACAAAACAACAGAATCTGAAAAGTTGAATGACATGGTAGTTTTGTTTTGTACCTAATCACGTCCAACTATTCCTTCGAAAACACAAAGCTATCGTTGCAAATATAATCCGATTTTAAGTCCGAAGTCGAAGCCTCAGGGAACTAACCTATCTATTACAACTCTTGGCAATGCTATTATCAACTCAAACAATTTCCAGATGCAAGATTTTTATCAATAAAGGTTGGGTTTTTTTAACTACTTCAAATGATATTAAAAATACACAATATGGTACATCAAAGATAATTAAATGGTAAAAAGGTCTAGGGTATTGATTTCCCCAATTGCTAGCTTAAATCTTAACTTTTTTTGTTATAATCTCGCCGTAATACTCTACGAGGATTATGAGCAATGGGTTATCGTAATTATCTCTCGATCAACTACAATAATTTACTAGAGCATTCTCTCAAACTAATCTAGCTTACAATATGTGTAGCTCTGAATTATCCCACCAAAGTTTTGTATCTCTAACCCCACTTTTAAGTTCAAGTAATGAATCTCTTTAATTACCCAAAAGTTGTATTGTTCAATAACAGTCTAACATAATATTCTTTCTCAATAAACATAAGGAAATTAGACACAATTAATCAAGAGGCCCATTCAATTAATCACCATACAAAACGTAGTTGAACAATCATATAATAAATATGGCTCGATTATAACAAAGTTGAGTCAAAAATTCATCTAACAATTGGTTCCATCAACCCTAGATCAATTGTGTAGCTACGCATAACAAAGAATGATAAAAATACAAAATTGTTCAGAATGTGTAATTACAAGAAATAAAAGGAGATAGAAGAACTCTAATGTTTGGTTGATCTTCTCACACTTGTTCTTGCCTCAAAAGTAGTCTAAAACAAGCTTGATGCTTTCTTGGGTGAGCTTCTTGAGTTTATACGGGTTTGGAATAAGTTTTTCCCGAGTTACACTTTGGTCCCATAAGTTCTGGGCACTGCACATTTCACCGGCACCGCGACGCAACCACGGTGAGAGCCAAACATTCTACCTGCTTTTGTGGCCTGCAGCGGTCCTACCGCGGTCGCGGTGGATTCAAACCCAGCCCTCTTTTTTCTTCTTTCCGCGGGTGCTTCTTGCTTGGATATTTTATTCACATTATTGACTCGAAAAGACTCACACGGTTCTTCCTAACTTGGATTAGTCCATGCGAAGCAAAAGAACACCGATTAGAGTATTTTATTATCATTTAGCCTATAAAACAATAATAAAGCATGGTATAATTAGGGTGTAAATATCGTCTATGTAGCCTATTATCAATACTCCACACTTAAATAATTGTTGGTCCTCGAGCCATCCACCACACTCTATCAAAGTTCCTTCCTTAATCTTTCCCCTTAACAAATTACACCATGAAAAATTCACCAAAGTTGCACCTAGTAGTGAACAACCTTTGCCTCAAAAGTCGAATCTCTCATGCCATGCAATATTCACACTTACTCAAACTACTCTATATAGAAGTCAAGACTTACATTTCCTTCGCGAATCACATGCCCTCACATCACACAAGAGAGAAGTTCCACAGTTAATATTAGTAAGAACAATTAGGAACTCAGATGGACAAAATTTGCTCACTCTCAAAAAGAACATTCACATGGCACAAAGATGCTCCATAGGCTTGCCCGTAGTGTACTACTCTACTAATCGAGCCTATTCAGTCTAAGATCAATTAGGAGTTCACTTGGTTGTAATGTAGGCTAAGGTATAGGTAGGATATATTTGGATATAGTGACTAACCTCCCTAAACACTTCTAATACAATCACATTAATCGTCAAAATCATGCTCATGTCAACCAGACGTTCCACCATATTTTTATTTATAACATCCCATTCCTTTAGGTGCATTTGTATCAAGCTACCACTTATCAACTATTACATTTATTCATTTGTTTTATGTGGCGCTTCTTCTTTTACTCTTCCAAAACTACACATTTTCTCTATTTCATTGGTTCCACTCAAAACCCAAACCACCACCCCACACTTTAACTTTTGCATGTCAAGTTCATTCAAGTGCTCATGGGAGGTAAATGGGTTCAAATAGATGGATATTCAAATAATTGGGTAAGGCTTGCAATGTAGTTGCCAAAAAAACAGGTTTATAGGCTCAACGGGATTAACTACGATGTATTACATTTAGGTGGCTTTACTTATATATCTGGCTTAACAAAGAAATGCCTATATCACTTCTAAGACTGAATGAAGCTACTATTTTGCTTTGCAAACACACAGGGCAAGTTCTAGGCATCAAATGTAAAACATAGAATACAATATAGCTTACAGACACATGGCACATGGCTCACTCCAGATTTAATCAAGATACTCTCTTTTGAGTGTTCAAGTCAGTTACAAACATACAAATTTAAGGCATTTAGCAAGAGTCGGCCACTGAGACTAGGCGCTACACTCTTGTGTTGACTATTTCAGGTGTATCAATGCCAAGGGTTTCTTTTTTAGTTCAGCGTGTAGCCCATCAATACTAACTAAAAAGTAAAAAAAAAAACTACCTACACTAAGTTCAAGCTAAACCTTTGGAAAAGAATCGTTGCCCAAAGAAAAACCAAGAAGGAATTACTACACTACCTAAAATAAAAAAATCTTTTTGGTATTTTCTCTAGACTAACTTCCCTCAAGAAACTGTCTCAAATATCCGTCATTAGGAAAAGTCCTTATATTCTCTCTTTTTTATTCGACAAATTCCCTTAAGAGACCATCGAAAGGTGTCCGTCTTCCGGCCCAGTCGAAAATGACTACATGACCCCATGATACCAAACAATCAAAAAGAAAGAAACCAACATCATACACAGTTGTACAAACTTTTTACAACAACAGCCATCCCCCACCCCACACTTAAATGTTTGGCATTTCCCCATGTCAACAAATAGAAAGCAAAGTAGGGTAAGGGGACTTCCCTGAAGTTCAATCCCGATCAGAGACGGTTCTACGATCAAGGTGGCATGCTCGTCCTAGCGCTCGAAGCCATCCCATAATATTTTTCTCCGACTTGGCCTGTTGAGTGTCCAAAGTGTCAACCATGGTGCCCAGGTCAGTGACAGAAGTGCGGAGACCAACCATTTCCTGCTTCAGGGCTGTTAGGCGGGTACTTCGGCGGGGTTGTGATGGCCCTGTCTCATCAACTCTCATAGGTGGTGGGGCAGCAGCTTCCTCAGCATCATCATCAGATTCATCATCATCCTCAACTATCACCACCGACTCTCTTCAAATTCTGATTTTGCTTACTCGGAACGGGGCTTTCAATGGTAATATCCCATCACCTCTAAGGTTTCATGGACTCTATCAAGATGGCGCATCTTTGTGACCAGAGAATGGAAGTAAAAATCTTTAAGTATCTTAGGTGAGCGAATGAACGTATCATCATGGAGGAGCCGAGCTACATTAAAATCCCAGTGGGTTATATGACTGTAGATAGATGTTGCTCGTGCACCATTGACATTAGTCGTGTTGCTGGAGGGTAGCAAGCGGCTGTTGATAATGGTGAGTCAACACTTAGCCTCCCCATTAAGAGACTGCGAGTTCAACGTGAACATACACTTTATCTATGTAAACGCCCTGTAGGAACACATATGACATCAAGCATTGGTGCCCAATTGACCCTTGTACGATGATTACCAATGTAAGAATCTATCTCCCGTGTGAATACTAGTAGCCAGTACACCCGGCGAATGACCTCGATGAACGCATTACCTGGGTATTGCGTATAGTGATAACCCCATTCTTATATTTCGGACACTTAGCATAAAATTTCCTCACCATCTAGACATTGGCCTCCTCTAGTTTCTCAAAGAAGGTGTCTAGCTGACACCTCCCAGCTCAGCAAAGATATTCGGTCATTCCACTTGTAGAGCTTCCCGGTCAATATGCACCTCATGTAACAATTTATTCGATGCTTTGCATTGTACCTATCCTCCGCCGGTTTGGAGACAAACCAAGTGTGGTTAAATTATACAGTATTAGCTTGACCCCTAGCTCTCGAGGAACTACCCGATCCACTAGTTGCATCTCTTCCTAGATGGATGCATTTTACCTGGTTCGAACTCACAACGATCGACTGCGGTCCCACCGCGACTGCGGTGGGTTAAACAAGCCGAGGCAGAATATATGCCTTCCACTGTGGTCCTACTGCGGTCCAACCATGGTCGTGGTAGATTGAGCGAATGGGAGGCAAAATACTCGTCCTTGACCACTGTCGAGCCGTGGTCGCGGTGCGATAAAAAAAATTTCATAGAAAGTTACAGAAAAAAAAAACAACAACATTCGTGGGTTGCCTCCCACGTAGTGCCTGATTTAACTTTTCGGCACGACTCAGGCTAGGATCATCACTCCTAATTCGCATATTGGGCTCTTCCAACGTTATTATCTCTCTATCCCCTTTCTCATCTGCCATTCCAAGGTGATGTTTCAGCCTTTGCCCATTCACTGTGAACTTATTTGTCCCATCTTCTAATTCAATCTCAATAGCTCCACTTGAGAACATTTGCACCACTCTGAAGGGTCCTGACCATCGGGACTTTAACTTACCCTGAAACAATCTCAATCTTAACTTGTATAACAATACTAGATCTTCGGATTTGAAGTTTCGGTCACAATATGCTTGTCATGCATTAGTTTCATCCGTTGTTTGTATAATCTAGCACTCTCAAATGACTGGAACTAGAATTCCTCTAGCTCATGTAAGCCAGTGACTCTATTAGTGCGTGTTGTCTCCATGTCCAAGATCAACTACCGCAATACACAAAGTGCTTTATGCTCGAGCTCTATCGGAAGGTGGCATACCTTTCCAAACACCAACTTGTATGGTGACATATCATTTGGAGTTTTGAAGGTTGTGCGGTACGCCCACAATGCATCATCCAGCTTCTTTGCCCAGTCGGTCCTTATTGCATTCACTGTTTTTGTAAGGACATTTTTAATCGCCATGTTGGACACTTCAACTTGACCGCTCGACTATGGGTGGTACGAGGTGGTCACTTTATGATGAACTCTATACTTTTCCAATAGCTGTGTGAATGCTTTATTGCAGAAATAGGTTCCGCCATCGTTGAGTATAACTCTTGGGGTGCCAAAACGTGTGAAAATGTTCTTTTTTATAAAGCATGTTGCCCCTTTAGCATTATTGGTTGGGAGAGCTATTGTTTTGACGACGTAGTCAACTGCTACCAATATGTACTTGTTACCATACGAGCTGACAAATGGACCCATGAAGTTGATCCCCCACATGTCAAAAACCTCCAACTCTTCAATTGTGGTAATTGGCATCTCGTGTCGGCGAGATATGTTGCTTGTCCTTTGGCATTCATCACAACTTTTGACCCAAGCATGGGCATCCTTGAACAGAATTGGCCAATACAAGCGTGACTCCAAACCTTAGCTACTATCCGAACTCCTCCAAAGTGTTTGTCATATGGTGAAGCATGACAAGCCTGCAAAACAAAATGTTGATCTTTCTCAGGGATACACCGCCATATCATGTTATCTACACATATTTTAAACAGTAGAGGTTCATCCCAATAATAAGACCAAAAATCATAAAAGAACTTTTTCATTTGAATTGAGGAGAGTTCATAAGGTACAATACCACTTGCTAAATAATTAGCAATATCAACATAGCACAGTGCCTCATCCCTTGTCATTGCTAGTAACTGTTCATCCGGGAATGTCTCTGTTATATCCTCAACCTCTACCTTTTTTCAACTCCTTCCAACCATGAGAGGTGGTCAACTACTTGGCTCTCTGTCCCTTTTCTATCATAGATCTCCAAATCGAATTCTTGTAACAAAAGAACCCAGCGAATCAATCATGGCTTTGACTCCTTCTTGTCTATCAGGTACCTAATTGCTACATGTAATAACTTTCAACCGATAAAGTATGACCTGAATTTGTCGAATGCAAAAATGACAGCTAACATCTCCTTTTTCGTCATGGTGTAATTAAGTTATGCACTGCTTAGCATTCTGCTTGCAAAGTAAATTGGGTGCATCTGTTTATCCTTCCGCTGCTCCAAGACTACTCTTATAGCATAATCACTCGCGTCACACATGAGCTCGAACAGTTGCTCCTAGTTGGGTGCAACAATGATGGGTGCAGTCACCAATCTCTTCTTCAGCTCCTCAAATTCCAACCTGCAATTATTAGAAAACACAAAGGGGTAATCCTTTACAAAGAGTTTGTATAAAGGGTTAGCAGTCTTAGAGAAAACTTTTATGAATCACCTATAGAACCCGGTGTGCCCAAGGAAACTTCTCACTGCCTTGATTGAAGTAGGCGGTGGCAACTTCTCAATCACGTCAACCTTAGCATGGTCAACCTCGATGCCCCAAGACTATCCCTTCTTGTACCATAAAATGGCCTTTTCCCAGTTTAGCACTAAATTGTCTCCATACATCTTGTGAGCACTCTTCTTAAGTTGTGAAGACATTCCTCGAGTGAATCACCCACCATGGAGAAATAATCTATAAATACCTCCATAATGGCCTCTACCACATCTGTGAAAATGACTAACATGCACCGTTGAAAAGTCGTTGGTGCACTACAATGCCAAAAAGGCATTCTCCGAAAGGCAAAGATGCCATACGGATAGGTGAATGCTGTTTTCTCTCTGTCTTTGGGGGCTATTGAGATCTGACAGTACCCCGAATATACGTCCAAGAAACAAAAGTGAGATCGGTCGGCCAGCCTGTCCAATATTTGGTCAATGAATGGTAGGGGAGTGGTCCTTTCGGATGGCTGTGTTCAATTTCCGATAATCCATACAAATTTGCCATCTCGTGACTATAATCAACTTCATTATTCTCATTTTGTATAATCGTATATATATATATATATATATATATATATATATATATATATATAGGCCCACACTGAATAGGGATGACCTAATTGCTGTCAGAGATGGGGAAGATGATACCCACATCTAACCATTTGATCACTTCCTTCTTCACCACTTCTTTCATGTTTGGGTTGAGCCTTCATTGTTGTTCTCTAGAAGGTTTGTGCACTTCTTCCAGGAGAATCTTTTGCATAAAAAAAGCTGGGCTAATACCCTTTATGTCCGCCATGGTCCAGCCAATAGCAGTCTGATATTCCTGTAGCACCTGTAGGTGTTGCTCTACCTGCACATCTAGCAAACTGGATGATATAATAATAGGCAAAGTAGAATCAGGCCATAAGAAAACGTAACCAATATGAGCTAGGAGCGATTTTAGCTCCAGTTTAGGTGGTTCCTTTACTGATGATTTTGTCGGTGGTGTAGACCACTTTTCTAAGTCAAGGGACTCAAACTGAGGTTCCCTCTTCCAGAATCCTTGGCCTTCGAGTGACATGACCCACCCTACCAACCCTTTACCATCCATCTCCTCCAAATTTGTCAGGAAAGCCTCCAATGGATCTTTAACAATCAGGGTCACATCATCTTCGTACAGGATCACATCCAGTGCATCCACTAGGGAGCAATTATCATATTCATTGGGTCTCCTCATGGATTGCTGAACGTTGAATATGACATCTTCATCGTTCAACCTCATTTTTAATTCCCCCATTTCACAATCAACCGATGCTCTCCTAGTAGCTAAGAACGGCCTCCCTAAAATAATAGGTATCTCTTTATCTACCTAGTAATCTAGAATAACAAAGTCTGTAAGGAATACAAACTTCCCTACTTGTACCAACATATCGTCAAGAATCTCTGTTTTTTTTTTAACAGTGTGGTCAACCAGTTGCAAAAGCATCAAAGTTGGTCTAGCTCTACCAATGCCCGGTTTGGTATATATGGCCAGTGGCATCAAGTTTATGCGGGCTCCTAAGCTACCTGGGTCAGACATCTTTTGAGCCATGGGTCTTGTCATTATTGCATTGTATGTCTGTGTCAGAGTTAGTGTGGATAGGTCCTGAAAATCAAACTTTTATGACATTAGGTCCTTCATCATCTTTGCATAGCCTGGCTTCTCCCTCAAAGCATCCATCAGAGGAATATTCAATTGAATTTGACACAACATCTCCATGAATTTCCTGCATTGATCATCCTTCTTTTGTTTTACCAGTCTTTGAGGGAATGGTGCAGGTATCACCCTTTGTGCACTGTTTCCTGGCTTCTCTCCGTTAGAGTTCTGTGGCACATGAGGTACCACCTGTTCTGCAGCTTGTTCACTCTCTTTAGCTTTACCCTTATTATCCTAAACCTTTTCAACCACCACTTCAGTAATTTCTGCTGATTCATCTACCTCCAATGGAACTAGAGTGTTTGGCATGGTCTCTTTGCTAGCTTGTGAAACTTCTTTCTCCTTGCCTAAATTTCTCCCATTCCGGAGACATACTGCCAACGGCTGATTCGGGTTTTGCTCCTTGGGCTATTGTTTGTGACTATTGGCAATGTTCCATGGGGCAGTTGTTTAAGGCCATAGACATCTATCCCAACTGAGTTTCAATATTCTTTATTGCTGAGTCATGCACTACAAACTTTTCCTGCATTTTACCATTTGTTCCAATGATTTGTTGAAGCATACCCATGATCTCTACCATGTTATTATCTTGTTGTTGAAGAGGTTGTTGATACGTCAATTGTTGCTGGTTCTATTGTGGATAGCCATGTTGTCTATGATATGGCACCATTTGGCCTTGGGGTTGCATACCTCCACGCTGTGGCATGTTTGGTCTGTATTACTGATTTGGTGCCGGTCTCTACCACTATCCTCTTTGTCACCGATCCCCAAAGTTGTTAACTTGATTCACATCCTCTCTTAACCCTTGGTTGTCACCTTCTCCACTCCATGAACAGACATAAGACTAATTAACGCAGGGTATACACAGTCCTTCATTTGTTGTGTCAACAATATGCCCTTGCTTTGTAGCCATCTCATCAATCTTCTTTGTCAATATGATCATCTGGGTCATGAGTGTGGCTATGTTATCTGCATGCAAATTATTTGGGTCAACAAGAACTGAATGCACTTTTGGTTCCAATGTTGTACCTCTCGTCATCCACCCTGAATTTTAGGACATCTTGTCAAGAAGGATTTTGCACTCGATGAATGTCTTACTCAAAAATGCACCCCTACCTGTAGCATCCACATTGGCCTTTAGATTGTCAACTAACCCTATGTAGAATCTCTGGCCAAGCATATAGTCTGGAATACCATGGTGGGGACACTTTACTAGCATCCTTTTGAATCTTTCCTAAGTTCCCTGTAAGGTCTCAGTAGACTGCTGCTTGTAATGCAATATTTCATCAATCCGCCTTACAGTCTTATTGGGCGGGTAAAACTTATTCAGGAACTGCTTGACTAATTCCTCCCATGTGACAATGGAGTTTATTGGGATTGAATTCAGCCAAGTCTAAGCTTCCTCAGTCACAGAGAACGGGAACAGTAACAACTTGATAGCTTCTGGGGTCACATTTGGTTGCCTTTGGGTCACACAAATCAACAGAAATTTTTTCAAGTGTTATTAAGGGTCCTCAATGTGTGACCCCGAGAACAATCCCTTATTCTGCAGAAGATGTAGCATGTTGTTAGTGATATGGTATGTCTCCGTTTGTATTAGGGGCACAATAATGGTAGTGGCTAGGTTGTCAGCTTTCGGTTGTGCCCAATCATAAAGTGCAGCTTTTGGCACTAGAGGTGCCACCACTCTGACGTTTGGGTCAGTTGGCTTATCCCTGATGTTTTCATTAACATTATATACGTCACCCATGTCAATTTTAGGTTGATGTGTTTGTTGTAATTGTTGGGTCTTCTTGTTGGAACGATTCAATGCCCTAAATATTTTGCCGGGGTCTGAGAATCCTTCAAGCAATTCTCTTGTCCTCAAAGAATTTCTAGGCATATACTTGAATCCCACAAGAGTTCAAACGTGACAATTTCAATGAATAAATACTGTTTAACACCTTCCAAAATTAATCTAAACTAATAATTCTAGTACTACTTCTAAGTTGTAATAAATAACATTGTTAGTTTTCCCGGTAACGGCGCCAAAATTTGATCACGTCCAACTATGCCTTCTAAAAGACAAAGTGATCATTGCAAATATAATTCGATTTTAAATATGGATTCAAATCCTCATGGAACTAACGTATCTATTACAACTCTTGGCAATGCTATTATCAACTCAAACAATTTCAATATGCAAGATTTTTATCAATAAAGGTTGGGTTTTTGTTTAACTACTTCAAATGATATTAAAAATAACAATATGTTAAATCAAAGATAATTCAATGGTAAAAAGGTCTAGAGTATTGATTTCTCCAATTTCTTGTTTAAGTCTTAACTTTTTTGCTATAATCTCGCCGTAACACTCTACGAGGATTATGAGCTATGGGTTATGTAATTATCTCTCGATCAACTAAGATAATTTACTAGAGCATTCTCTAGAACTACTCTAGCTGATAATATACGCATCTCTGAATTAATACACCAAAGTTTCGTTATCTCTATCCCCACTTTTAAGTTCAAGTAATAAATCTCTTCAATTACCCAAAAGTGGTATTGTTCAACAGCAGTCTAACCTAATATTCTTTCACAAGCAACATAAGGCAATTAGACACGATTAATCAAGGGCCCATTCAATTAATCACCATACAAAACGTAGTTGAACAATCATATAATAAATCCGACTCGATTATAACAAAGTTGAGTCAAAACTTTATCCAACAATTGGTTCCATCAACCCTATATCAATTGTTTAGCTACTCATAACAAAGCAAGATAAAACTACAAAATTGTTCATAATGTATAATTTCAAGAAATAAAAGGAGATAGAAGAACTCTAATGTTTGGTTGATCTTCTCACACTTGTTCTTGCCTCCAAAGTAGTCTAAACACAAGATTGATGCCATCTTGGGCGAGCTTCTTGAGTTTATAAGGGCGTGGAATAAGTTTTTCTCGAGTTACACTTTGGTCCCACAAGTTCTGGGCACTGCATAGTTCACCGCAGTCGCGGCGCGGCAGCTGTGAGAGCTGGCCGCAGCCGTCTCAACACTACACAATGGTAGGAGGAGTGGGTAGCAACAGCTTTTACCCGAATAGTGGTTTGGGATCGAATTTCCATAGGGAGCTTGGAGTGGAGTTGTATTTCCTGTTTAGCCTAGAATTGCCTTTGTTCTTCTAGTTTTACTCCTAACATTTTTGAGGTTTTTATATTTAAAACTACTTTTGTAAAACTAACGATTAAAACTAAACTATGCTAGAAGAATATTTCTAAGTTGTATTTAATATGAAGAAAGACACTAGGGTCGTGACACTACCTAGGTGGCTAGCTAACGGGTAGAAGCTACTAAGGTGAGATTGATATATTTGGGGCTTATGCTATAACCGTTGCACAATTGTATTCATTCTCACACCTCTTGGTAGAGAGAATAATTTTTCCCAATTGACTCTCTCAAGACCAATTTGGTAGGCCAATCTAACCAAGCAACTAGGGTTCAAGTAGGGTAATTACTTTTTCAAGGTTTAACCGGTTAATTGGGACTACCATTCTTATGGGTCCATCCTAATTCCTTGTTGGGTCAACTTTAGGGTCATAGACTCTCTTTCTCAAGAAGAGTTAGACCCACTCAGCTTTGAATTTATGTTTGCAACCACAAATTCTAGATTGAAACACAAAATTAACCCAAATAACAAACACATAATCTCAATCTCACCTTAGAATGAAACACCCATTAACTACCCACACTAGGATTGAGCCACAACCCTAGCTAATGGGTTTATCTAGACATAATTAGAGAAGAAACCGAAGAAATAGAGGATGAAAATAACATAATAATTGATTACTAATTGGAAATTATGATATTGAAGAGGAAAATTGCCAAAATAGGCTACAAAATACGTCTCACGAGCGCAGATCTTGTTCAGAACATAAAACCTTGACCTAAAAATGGTAAAATGTCCTATTTATACTAGGCTAGAAAAACTGGACAAAATACCCCTACGGGGTCAGCGCGGACCACACAAAAAGGTCGCGCGACCGCGTTAGCTCTTGGACTAAAACAAATTCTCATCTCTGAAGTTGGGATCGTGGACCGTGTAGAAATGTAGCGCAACCGCAGTGGAAGAGAGGCGCAGACCGCATAGAAAGTCAGCGCGGCCGCATAGCTAGACTTTACCAAATTTCAAGTTCTCTTAATCTCATCCATGCGGACCGCACTGATATGTAGCACGGCCGCGTGGGACTTTGTCTTGAATTTGAAGGTCTCTAAACCTCGTTGGCGCGGACCGCGTAGAAATGGAGCGTAGCTGCTCAGCTTTCCCTTGAATTAACCAGTCTCTGAATCTCCTATCACGGCCACGTGGCATATCAGTGCGGTCAGCGCTAGGTCTTCTTGTTCCTCACTTCACTTGATCTTTGACACTTTGCAGGTTTTACTCCGTTTGTGCCGATCTTTGACATTTGTCATCTTGTCACTCAAACCTGCAATCAAGTGCAACTTGTAAGCATTTTGGAACTATTTTGTGGTAATTTGTAACAAAAGCAATAGCAAGAAGGGGGTATAATCATGTTAAAATCCTAACGTATCAACTCCCCCAAACTTAAATCTTTGCTTGTCCTCAAGCAAACAAAATAAGACCCACCCTTAAAAAAATGCAATCCAAGAATTTTTAGCCATCCTAAAGTAACCTCAACAAGCATCAATTGGGACTAACAATTGCCCTCAATACGGATGCATCATTAACACATTTTAAGCTTTTGAAAACTATGGATCAAGTGTGACACAAGAGCATCAAGGGTTGGCACATTTCATCAAAGAGCTTTTATCAAATACCTTGGTCATTGTGGAACCCAAACTCACATATCCTCAACTCTCCCTAAGTGAACCTCACCTTTAAGAGTATTGACACACAAATTGAGGTTGATTGACTTTCACTCATTTCTCTTACAAAGAAGGTCACAAGTCCGACTCTAGGTACTATATGCTTGCCCCTTATGTAAGTATCCACTAATGTAGGTTCCCTTCGACTCAAGATCCTATAAGGTTTTTGGGGAGTCAATTGTAAAGGCTTTTGGGTAAGGGTAGGATATATTTTTGTTCAAATTGGTTCAACCTTCCCTTAAGCACTTTCTTTGATTCATTTTTGCACACTTTCTTGACTCATTTGAGTAATTCACTTCTTTTCAAGGGGTTAGAGGGACATATTGTCACTCTTTCTTAGGCAATTCAAATCATTTCTCCTTTCTCTACTTTTGTTTCCACACCCTTTTCACTTTTGTTTTCTTGACCCCTTTTTATTATTTTTCACCTTGGTCTTTCTTTTTGACTTTTTTTTTCTATTTTTTTAATTGTCTTGCCTTTCTCTTTTTTGCTTTAGTACCTTTTCCCCTTTTTATTTTACTTCTTGTCTCTCCCCCCAAAACTTTGACTTTGCCATTGCTCAAGGGAAGTGTGAGTGCCAAGAGAGGGCAGAAACGGGTATAGGCTTGTAAAATTGGTTCATGAAAGAAGAAGGTTTAAGGAAGGGTTAACTAGGGATCATTTGTTGGGAGGACCTGGAATTTTTCATTTTACAATTGGATCAAGGAGAGCCTATAGTCACTTCTCAAGTCAAACTTCACCTATGATTTTGCCTCAACAAACACTCAGGGCAAGTTCTAGACCATTGACTTGGGACTTGGAGTCAAAATTATATTCCTCACCACACATGCTAGGGGATTGCTAAAGATATCGAGTTGAGGGCCCACAATGACCTTAGTCACGATTCAAGCGTAGAATGGTCCAAAAAGACCACATGATGATTATTTGGTCAACACAAAGTCTCAAGGGCACTACTTTCACCATCATAAATACAACATTATGTCTTTGATCATGGGATAAAGACAAATGTGTTAGGCCCAAGTGAAGTTTTGCCCGAGGTACCCTTAACTACAAAATATCAAAAACAAAAGAAAAATCAAAGAAACAGACTCAAACCCTTAAGAAGGTAGTCACTCCATCTATCACCGGAAAGGGCCACCCGGTTCACACTATACTCTACCCTTGGAAAGGAATGTGGCATTAAGAAAACCAAGGGTTTATTGAAGACACTAAAAACAAAATGAAAGTCTACGAGCCTATCTACTAAGCTAAAAACAAATAATTTTTCTAAAATAGAAAAATCGAATAAATATGTACAATAGGGGAGTGGAATGTACAATGAGGTATGAATATATACCAAAAGTACTTATATACAGACCAAAATAGAATAAAAGTACAAGAAAAGTAGCTAAAATGTGAATTTTTATATAGACCAACTAGAAAATCAAAGCACAAAACATAAAATAAGAATCTAATATATACAATAATCCAGATAATCCAAAAAAGGTAGGGCACACTCCACGAATAAGAGCTGGCATTGTCCCCAACGCCACCTACACAAATAAGAACAAAATTAGATCAAAGGATATAGAAGGGCTCCCTAGGCCTGATCCATCTTCATAGGCTCCTCAGTGGTCCCCTGGTCCTCTGTATGGGTGGGAACCCCGGACTGGGCCCCGGCTTGCTGCTTCTATGCTGCTGGGATAGGGGCCAGGTCATGGACCGACTGAATATCTGGTGCAACACTGGAGGGACCCTCATGAACCTGTGCTATCTCGATCACTATACCCTCGGTGCTAGGAAGCTTCCTCTTCTTCCGTGGAGGCCCGGGCTCCTCCTCTTGCTGTGGTTGAGATGTTGTTGAGTCTAGGGCTGGATCCCCAAATAGCAAGTCTAAAGGCATTTGATCTGCCAATAGCTTGTCCATGTCATCTCTAAGCTTCTTTATCGACTCCGTAGACGCCCTTGACTTTCTCGTCTTTTTGTGCTCCTTAGCAAGCTCCGTCAGAGCTTTGCCATGTAAATTTAATGTCGTAGTCAAGGTAGCCTGAGTCTCCAAAATATTATCCTGGTTAGACAGGAGCTTTTGCAATGTAGCATTAATAGAAGGAGGAATCTGAAAAGTGGCTGGTGCTGACTGGCCCTCAACTGTAGTAGCCAAGGTGGACAACTTAGATGTCGCAGCTGACATCCAGTTGTTCAAACTGGCTAATGACTGATTGAGCTGGTGGGCAGTGAATCGATGATTCATTGATAAAGGGACTGACGGGTTAGCTGAAGTAGAAAGACCAACAACAGAAGAAGGACCCGAGGGAAAGGTCTTACTAGTAGTAGTAGTAGGAATGGTGGATGGCCCAGTAGAAGGCTCTACCACAACTGGCTCCTCAGACTGGCCAGGTGGGGTAGAGGTGGATGGCTTGTACTTCTTTGACTTTGGGCTGTCTAAACCCAACATGCTATACCATGAGTAGGGAACCACCGGCTTGGTCTTGACATCAAACCACTTCTTCTTAACCTCCAAATCCCTAAAGTACATAAACAGGGTGTTGGGAAAAGGGTAGTTTGTGTTCATCTCATGTCATACAGCAGAAATAACCCTCGAGATCACAATACGCACATTGATAGGAAGCCCGACCATGATGTATGCCACAAGAATAGTCGGGGCAAGAGGAACTGTATGATCATTGGTAAAAGGGTCAATCCGGCTGCAAACAAAGATCAACCACCCTTGAGCCTCGAAGTTGAAGGTGTTTCTGTAAATCTTCTCTCCGGCTTTCAACCATTTAGGAACAGTGCCAGGAATTGCCAAGTAGTTGGCCAACCACGATCGCACTTTCTCACCCATTGCCAACTTAGCCAAATACTCTAACTCATTCTCCTCCTTGAATCCCAAGTATTTATTTAAGGACTTTCCATCAAACATCACTATTTTACTCTCACCTTCATCACCTTCGTATCTTTGACTATATGAGAAACATTGCAATAAAACTCTCTCACTATGTGTTCATTCGCCTCATTACACATTTCCTTGAAAAATTCCCAGCCATATCTAGTTCAGAACTCTTTTTGCACGTTTGGGTTGTGGGGTAGAAGGTCTTTGTCAATGAAAGTCCTCTCCGGGATCAACTTCCTCTAGGGCCACCACTCTCTGAACTTGTGAAATGCCACCTGAGTCACGAAACGATCCTCCCAAGCCTTAGGGTTTCTAGTTTTATCAAAACCCCGACCTGAGGCTCACCTCCCTTACCATGACCTGCACATTCCCGGATAATAAATCTATGGGGGAAGTAGAGTATTTCTCACCACCACCTGCAGTGGACTCGTCAGACGAATTCGAGACTACATTGACTGGTCTTTTAGAGGGTGATGGTGGAGGAGTATCAACTAGGTGGAGGAGGTTAGTTATCTGGGTTGGGGCAGACTCTGAGGATATGCTTTTGGATGGCACATACTCACTTCCCGACGAATGAGAGGCAGCCTTGTTAGTAACCCGTATCAGTTTCTGGGTCTTTTTTATGTTCGCCTGAGCTTAGGGAGTGAGTTTAGCTATTCTCTTACCCTTACTCCCTCTGGAGGCACCACCTCTCCCGGGTTATTGTGGTTGTTTACCACCTATTTGTTTGACCATGATCTGCAAAAACACGCATCTAAAATTGTTAGCTTAAGCACATGCAGTGGAATAGATGAATAACACAAGAGGGAGGCACAATTAATTGCATGACAGAGAAACAGGACACAGGGGCACGGACCACGCAAAACAGTCATGCGGCTGCGCTGGGGCAATGCGGAACGCGCAAATGTGAAGCGCAGCCATGCTTGGCATAATCCTCCAAAAGTCACCTCTCTTAATCTCCCGAATGCGGTCCGCACTAATATGGAATACAGCTGCGTTGGGCCAGCGCGGACCGCGCAAAAATGTGACACAGTCGCGTTGGGCAAGTTAGGCACACACAGAAGAATCAACGCGGATCGCGCAGAAAGTACGCGCGGTCGCGCTGGGCCATGTAATTGAACTGAGTTAGGGTTCAACATTTTAGTCCATTTTTTATTAAGTTTTTGAGTCCTAGTTGTCCCTACTCAATTAGCCATACAGGAATTCATGCCCAGTATTCAAAACTAACACAAAACACTAAACTAAACATTAAACCTAAGAAAAATAGGAAGAAAGAAGAAGCTATACTACTGGGAAGCAAACAAAAAGTAAAAATAAAAACTAATTAATGAAATTTTGCAAGAAATGTTACCATGAATTATGAAGAATCAAAATACTTGATACAAAAGTCTTAGATGAACGATAGAAATTAGGGCTTAAGAAATCAGAGTGCAAAAAGGGTAAAATGAGGCCTTGGGTCTCTATTTATAGAAAACAGTGGGACCCCTTACTTACCTACCAGCGCGGCCGCGCAAAAATGACCGCGGACCGCGCTGGGTTTTTGTCCAGCACATTAAACCTAGCTGCCCATGCAGACTGCACAGTTATGCTACGCGGTCGCGCGGGAAACTTTAGAGAGCAGTAATTATTTGGTCATCCCAGCACGGACCGCACAAAAATTCTACACGGCCGTGCGGGAAACTTCAAAGACTCAAACACCCTTGCGCAAAGCCAGCATGGATCGCACTAATTTGTAACACGACTACGTTGGCAAACTTCAGAGACCTTTTATTTAACACTATTGTTTTGCACTGCTTCAACATTATCCCTGCAATATCTCACAAACTATTAGCTTATAAATCCTTGTCTACAAAGAAAATCAAAGAAATAGAAAAAGACATGGGTTGCCTCCCAAGAAGCGCCTGATTTAACGTCTTGGAACGATGCATGTTACCATTATATCACTATTAGGAACCGCCACCACGTGGCTCTCATCAAGCTTTCCAAGAAATTGTAAAAAGCACACCCTCCAAGATGACCCAACATTTTGTCAATAAACGGTAGTGGATAGTGACCCTTTCGGGGCTCTTTGTTTAAAATCCCATCCTTCTGGCAGCTCTGCCAACCTGTAGCTGATTGTGCAGGACACTACACATTATGAAAGTTAGCGACAACGGACTTGCCATCCTTCATTAGCCTACAATGATCCGGGGAAAACCAAGGAGTTGGGAACTAGGTAGATCACCACTTCTTGTATCACATCATGTAACCCTGTTCATGCTCCAAAAATAGTTTTACATCATCCTTCAAGAATTTTGAGACTATATCAGACATGGAGAGTGTGAGGTAGGGGTGAGGAGCAACTTGTACCGATTCCAACACTAGTGGATCCTCAATTGTTGGCTTTGCTAGTGTAGATTCCCGGTGGTCAAGATTCCAAGACATCTCATTGGGCCTCCAAGATTCCATATCATGTAAAACATCTATGCACATCACTCTACTCGCATCATCACTGATATCCCAATTTGGAGGAATGGTCACAAGAGGGTCTTCAACATTAAGCACGACACTTATCTCATCCATTATCACAACCGTGACAATGTTAACAAATGTGCACACCTCGGTGCTATTTGGTTGCTTCATAGATTTGCACACAGGGAAAACCACTTTCTCACCTCCCACACGGAATGTCAACTCTCTTGCTTTCACATCAACCAATGCCTTCCCCGTAGCTAGGAAAGGTCTTACAAGAATGATTGGTACCTCAAAATCTACCTCGCAATCCAATATCACTAAATCTGCTGGCAATATGAATTTATCAACACGAAGAAGAATATCATCAATTACGCCTAAGGGGCACTTTATTGATCGGTACGCCATTTGGAGTCGCATTGAAGTTGCACGAGGTTGCCCAATCCCCAAGGTATTGAAAACTGAATATGGCATCAAGTTTATGCTAGCCCCTAAGTCACAAAGGGCGTTGGCGAAATCCTCACTTCCTATAGTGCACGGGATTGTGAAAGCTTCGGGATCCGCAAGTTTTGGGCCATAAAGTGAACTATATAGCTCACTTAATGTGTCATTGGTATTGTTTCACATTCCATAAACCTCTTCTTAGTTACCCACCCATTCATAAATTTAGCATACCCCGGCATTTGCTCAAGTGCTTATACCAAGGGAACATTGATTGTAAGACTCTTTATCATGTCTATGAACTTTTTGAACTGGTGATCACTCTTGTTCTTAGTAAACCATAAGGTATACCGCGGATGTGTCCTAGGAAACAGTACCTTAGCTTTGGTCACCACCGGCTCGGGTATATCAATAACGTGTTCCCTAGATGGGTTCACGGCATCTTGAGTTTCTTCCCCAGCCTCCTCATCAATATCAATTCACACGTCATTATTTGCACTTAGTTCAACCACATCTCCCACACTCAAAGGAGCATTACCACCCTGCAACTCAACATCTTCATTCATAACTCGTTGTTCTCTTGAGGCATGCACATCACCACCTCTTTCGCTTCTCGTAGTAACTGCCATCACTTGATTGGTGTTTCCGCCCTTCGGGTTCACCACCGTGTTACTGGGTAGAGCACTCTTTTGGCAAGTATTCAAAGCTTGAGAAATTTAGCCTATTTGAACCTCCAAGTTCCAGATATATGTATTATGAGAAGCCAATTTTGCATCGGAGTCGTGGTTCTTTTTCATCATTTGCTCAAACATATTTTCAATTCTATCCAAATCACTTACGGATGAACTCAGACCTTTAGAGGGGAAGGGAGGTAGAATGTTCGGTTTTTGATACATGGGAGGTCGTTGAAAGCCTTGCCCCTGGTTGTCATAGGTTCCACCATTATTCCACCCTCCTTGATTGTGGTTGTTGTTACAATTATTATTGTTCCCATTCCAATTTTCACCATTGTTACCTTGATTCTCCCAATTGTTTTTTTGATTGTTTTTGTTCCAATTTCCACCACTTTGTTGTTGATTGTTGTTATTACAATTTCTGCCTCCTTTTGGATTGCCCCAATTTCCTTGGGGATGCCATTGTTGATTTCCCTGGTTTCCTCTATTCCCTTGGTAGTTATTAACATATTAACAATCTTCACTTTTCTTATCATAGCACTCATTCGAATAACCACCACCATCATCATAGTTATCACACTTTCCTTAAGGTTGTTGCCATCTTTGCCTTCTTTTCATCTTATTCACTCCTTCCATGATTGACTTGGCGCAAGTTTTGAACTTGTTGCAATTTCGCCTTCGCCAATTGATTCACTGTTGTTGTGAGTTCGACAATGGCTTGGCAATTATCATGCAACTCCTTATACAAATGTATGACATTAGGGTCACCTTGCAGAACGTTTTCCCGGCTTTGCCATGTCAAAGAAGTATCAGCTATTTTATCTAACACATCACAAGCTTCATGGTAAGGGAGCTTCATAAAATTTCCTCCAACCAATTGGTTCACAATGCATTGGTTGGTTGTGTTGATGCCCCTATAGAATGTTTGTTAAATCGTCACATCATTCATATCATTATTTGGACACTCTTTAACCATAATTCTAAATCTCTCCCATATTTCGTGCAATAGTTCCGTTGGCTCTTGTTTGAAAGCCAAAATTTCATCATGGAGCGCCACCATGACTTGGAGAAAAGAACTTGGCAATAAATTTGTCCGCCTTGGGGTTTCTCTGGTTTCCTCTATTCCCTTGGTAGTTATTAACATATTGACAGTCTTCACTTTGCTCATCATAGAACTCGTTCAAATAACCACCACCATCATCATAGTTATCACACTTTCCTTGAGGTAGTTGCCCTATTTGCCTTCTTTTAATCATATTCACTCCTTTCATGGCATTGACTTGGCGAAGGTTTTGAACTTGTTGCAACTGTGCCTTCTCCAATTGATTCATTGTTATTGTGAGTTCGGCAATGGCTTGACCGTGATCATGCAACTCCTTATGCAAATGTATAACATTAGGGTCACCTTGCGGAACGTTTTCCCATATTTGCCATACCGAAGAAGTATCGACCATTTCATCTAACACATCACAAGCTTTATTGTAAGGGATATTCATAAAATTTCCTCTAGCCAATTGGTTCATAATGCATTGGTTGGTTGTGTTGATTCCCCTACAAATGTTTGTTGAATCATCACATCATACATATCATTATTTGGATACTCTTTAACCATAGTTATAAATCTCTCCCATATTTCATGCAAGGGTTCCATTGGCTCTTGTTTGAAAGCCAAAATTTCATCACTGAGCGCCGCCATGTGACTTGAAGAAAAGAACTTGGCAATAAATTTGTCCGCCAATTCATCCCACGTTGTGATGGAATGATTTGGAAGCCTTTCTAACCAATCCTTGCTTTACCCCGAAGAGAGAATGGGAAAAGCCTCAATCTCAATGCATCCTCTAACACGTTTGTTTGTCCCCCCCCCCAGCAAGTATCTACGAACCTTTTCAAGTGCTTGTATGCATTTTTGTCGGAGGCCTCGAGCAAAGTCAACATACATTGGTGATTTGAAAATTCCTCGCCCGGATTCGGGGAGGAACTATGGCACTTGCATAACCCTAGTTTGGAAGGACTCTTGGATCTACTCTTGGTGGAGGCAAAGGAGGGTCTGGTATGTTCTCATTTGCATTGGCATTTCGTCCTCTCCTTGGAGCTTGAGGTAATACATCTTCTTGTTCAAGATCCTCAACCTCCTCCCCGCGACTATGTTGCCAAGAGGGTCATTTCCATTTAGAGCCATTTATACCCAATAGATCGACACAACTAAATTAGTAAACAAGAAGGAAAGAGAAGCAAAAATCCAAAACTAGCTACACAGATAGTCAACACCATAAGCTCCCGGGCAACGACGCCAAAAAGTGATCGCAGTTGTCTCAACACTACACAATGGTAGGAGGAGTGTGTAGCAATAGATTTTACCCGAATAGTGGTTAGAGATCGAATTTCCACAGGGATCTTGGAGTGGAGTTATATTGCCTGTTTAGCCGAGAATTGCGTTGGTACTTCTAATTGCACTCCTAATATTTTTGGGGTTTTTATATATAAAACTACTATTGTAAAACTAACGATTAAAACTAAATTATGCTAGGAGAATATTGCTAAGTTGTATTTAATATGGAGAAAGACACTAGGGTCGTAACACTTCCTAGGTGGCTAGCTAACGAGTAGAAGTTACTAAAGGGAAATTGATATATTTGAGGCTTATGCTATAACTGTTGCACAATTGTATTCATTCTTACACCTATCGGTAGAGAGCGATTTTGCCCAATTGACTCTCGAGAGACCATACCAAGCAACTAGGGTTCAATTAGGGTAATTACTCTCTCGAGGTTTAACACGTTAATTGGGACTACCATTCTCATGGGTCCATCCCAATTCCTTGTTGGGTCAACTTTAGGGTCATAGACTCTCTTTCTCAAGAAGAGTTAGACCCACTAAGCATTGCATTCATGTTTAATTTGCAACCACAAATTCTAGATTGAAACACAAAATTAACCCAAATAACAAACACCGAATCTCAATCTCACATTAGAATGCAATACCCATTAACTACCCACACTAGGGTTGAGCCACACTTAGCTAATGGGTTTAGCTAGACATAACTAGAGAAGAAACAGAAGAAATAGATGATGAAAATAATATAATAATTGATTATTAATTAGAAATTACGATATTGAAGAGGAAAATTGCCAAAATAGGCTAAAAAATATGTCTCACGAGCGCAACTGTTGTTAAGAACATAAAACCTTGACCAAAATGGTAAAATATTCTATTTATACCGGGCTGAAAAAACTGGACAAAATATCCTTGCGGGATCAGCGCGAACCGCGCAAAAAGGTCGTGCGGCCACGTTGGCTCTTGCAATAAAAAAAATTCGCATCTCTAAAGTTGGGACTGCGGACCGTGCAGAATTGTAGAGCGATCGCGGTCGAAGAGAGGCGCAGATCGCGGAGAAAGTCAGTGCGGTCGCATTGCTAGACTTGGCCAAATTTCAAGTTCTCTTAATCTCATCCACACGAACCTACTGAAATGTAGCGCGGCCGCGTAGGACTTTGTCTTGCATTTCCAGGTGTCTGAACCCCACTGGCACGGACCGCGTAGAAATGGAGCGTGGTCACGCAGCTTGCCCTTGAATTGACGAGTCTCTGAATCTCCTAGCGTATTCGTGTGGCATATCAGTGTGGTCCGCGCTAGGTCTTTATGTTCCTCACTTCACTTGATCTTTGACACTTGGCAGGTTTCACTCTGTTTTGAGACGATTATTGACATTTGTCATCTTGTCACTCAAACCTGCAATCAAGCGCAACTTGTAAGCATTTGGAACTATTTTGTGGCAATTTGTAACAAAAATAATAGCAAGAAGGGGGTATAATCATGTTAAAATCCTAACTTATCAAAAGCCAAACATTCTGCCTCCATTTGTGGCTTGCCGCGGTCGCGATAGACTCAAACCCATTCCCCTTTTTGCTTCTTTCCGTTTGGGTGCTTCTTTCTTGGGTGTTTTCTTCACATTATTGACTCCAAAACACTCCACAGTTCTTCCTAACTTGGATTAGTCCCTGCGAAGCAAAAGAACACCAATTAGAGCATTTTGTTATCATTTAGCCTATAAAACAACAATCAATCATGGTATAATTAGGGTGTAAATATCGTCTATATAGCCTATTATCATTACCCTTTTTAAAACGTGTATTAAAGGATGCACAGAACTAGTAACCTTTGGTACAAGAATCAGGTTCTTGACCTTTTATTTGGAAAAAAATCAATCATCATTTATCATTCATGCACTGTGTAAACGCGTGATTTTTGACCCTCCCCGAGATTTTTATATTTTTCAGCGTAAAATATTTAGTTTAGTTTTAATATAGCTACTTTAACTAAATTTGACTCTTTTACTTTATTTTTACCTTAAAATGAAAAATAACAAAATATAGCTTTATTAATGTTTCGTAGTCATTTTTAAACTTGAAAAATACAAAAAAATAGTACTTTATATTTTTATCTTTTTATAAAAACGAAAATAATAAAAAATAGTTTCATTAACATTTTGTAGTTACTTTAATTTTGAAAAATACAAAAAAATAATTTTTGTTTTAATTATTAGTCTTACAGTTATTTTGCTTACGTAGTGATTAATTAATAACACCGTGTTCTCATTCTCGGTTCCGGGCAAAGAATAACATTCGGGTTCAAACTACCTGGTTTTATAATTTTTCGGACCTAGCCCATAATAATCCGAGTCCACCACACATATGGGGGACACGGACAAAACCAACCCATACCCACACATGCACACACTAGGGGGACAATAGGTAATGGGGGATGGGAATAAATTAGAAAATGACAAAAGAAAGTAAAAAAACAAAAGAAAAAGATAAAAATAATATGGGACTAAAAATTAAAAAAAATAATAATAATAATATACAAAGAGATGTACTACACATCTTCTTTAAAAAGAAGAAGAAAGCACGGCAAAGGGGGGATTTTGGAAAAAGGGATTTGAGAAACGGATTGAAAAACAAAGAGAAGAAAACTATTGAAAAACAAAGAAAAGAGAGACGGCAGAAGAGATTGAAAGAAAGAAAAGAAAGAAACGAGAGAAGAAGAAAAAAAAACAAAAGAAAGGAGAAAAAGATAACAAAAAGAGAAAGTAAAAGAAGAAGAGAAAAAACGGCAAAAGAGAAGAAAGGAAAGAAAAGGAAAAAACGTGACAGAAGAGAAAACGAAACAGAAGAGAAACGGCGGAAGAGAAAAAAGGAAAGAAAGAAGTTCGTCGTCCGACGAGGTACAACTTCAGTCGAGGTCGTCGTTTGATTCGAGTTCTGTCCGGAGAGGTCGAGGCTTGAGATCGTCATAAAAGGTTCGTTTTCTCGTTGTGTACGTTGAAAATATGCAGAAATAAAGGTGCATGTTCTTTTCCGATATTGTTCTTCTCGTTAATATTTTGGATCGTTTCGCATTTGATTTAGTTTCGTATGATTCGGATTATTTTTGTAAATATATGATTCTGTTGAACATGCAATTTCACAATTAATGGTGGTCTTGTAGTGTCGAAATTAGCTAATAAAAATAACTAATCATTCACATGCTCGCCAACTAATTATGCTTCCGTTGTTTATGTAGTTGCTCGTCGTAGTCTTGAATTTGCTCACTTAGTTATCTACTCGTATGTTTACTCGAATTGGTTATAGTTGAGCATGATTTTGTCACCTTATCGAAATTGGTTCCTTATTCCTCAACCGAACGGCGAGATTAGATTAAAGGAATCGGGGGTGTATTTCGTGTGACCCGACTCCAATTTTGAACAAGGTTAAATAAAGCGTGTCATGGACCACGGGCGCATTTCATGTAGCGTGGTTTGCAACATGTTCTAAATAATCTCGAATTAATTCTTAAATGAATATAGCGGAATGTAGTTCTCTTTTAAATTAGAATTAGAGGTGTGCCTCGCCTAACAAAATTATACAAATTGCGGGGCCCTCATAAATATATATATATATATATATATATATATATATATATATATATATATATATATATATATATATATATATATATATATATATATATATATATATAAATATTTAGACTTCGGGATCAACCGTATAGCGAATTTTACGGTGTTCTCCAAAGATAATAAATGCGTAGTTGCTTTAATCGCGTATTCTAATACTACCTTCTCAAATACGGGTGCACATTTATGTGACCCAAATCTAAATCTCAACGAAGTCGAAACGTGTCAAAAGTCACGGGTGCACTGGTGCAGCGTGGTTCGAGATACGTTTCCACTGCATTGTAATTCATTTAAAACAATAAACAATAAAAGGGTAATGAGCCCTTAAACAATAAGTGAGACGAGCCTCGCTAAAATAACACGCACATTGCGGGGCCCTCAATAGATAATTTTTACAAAGATGCTTAGATTCCGGGATGTGCCGTTTAGCGGATTTCACGGCATTCCCAAAACAATAACGCGTTAGTATCTTTAGGCGCGTATTTAATAATGCTATCTCCTTAAACCCGGGTGCACATTTATGTGACCCAAATCCAAATCTCAACGGAGTCGAAATGTGTTGACAACCACGGGTGCACTGGTGCGACGTGGTTCGAGATACATTTTCACAATGTTGCAATTCTTTGTAAAAATAATAATAATAATAATAATAATAATAATAATTTTTATAATAATAATATCATAAGAGGTTAAAAATTAAAATTTATACATAAGTTAAGGCATATTATTAAATCAGATAAAGAAGCCAAATATGACAGGTTGAGCGACCGTGCTAGAACCACGGAACTCGGGAATGCCTAACACCTTCTCCCGGTTAACAGAATTCCTTATCCGGATTTCTGGTACACAGACTATAATACAGAGTCATAAATTTCCTCGGTTCGGGATTAAACCGGTGACTTGGGACACCATTATTTTCCCAAGTGGCGACTC
The DNA here is from genome assembly GCA_032618575.1 of Nicotiana noctiflora. Classification (NCBI taxonomy): domain Eukaryota; kingdom Viridiplantae; phylum Streptophyta; class Magnoliopsida; order Solanales; family Solanaceae; genus Nicotiana; species Nicotiana noctiflora. The sequence continues at coordinate 62,872 of JASVEL010013204.1, read as the reverse complement.
CGAATTAATTAAATAAATCCCGTTTCGATTGTCCTTTAATTGGAAAAACTCCCTCGCTCCCTCGCGGGTTAGCGGAAAAAGGAGGTGTGACAGCTCTGCCGACTCTGCTGGGGACAATTTAACCCAGAACTTCGGTTCGGGGTTTAAGAATTCGAGCTCGGTTAAATTGTTGTTTTTGCCTATATCTGATTTTATTATATGTTTGATTAATGTGCTATATGTTTACCGCTTTGATATTATCTGAACTGTACATATAAACCGTGCCGAAACCCTTCTTTTCTCACCCCCGGGGATGTGCTCACTGGTTGAGACTCCCTATTCTGTTAGTGTCATACCCCAAAATAAGAAAGAGGCTCGGAAAGTTTCTAAGCCGGTTGGCCTTTTGGTTCCCGGAAAGGAGCTCCTTCCTCAGCTCGAGTTGTCCGCTCGGGTACACAATCTAGATCATATACCGAGGTTTTGAACTTAGAATAACATGACTTCATGCCGGATCCCTAGTAGGAACGCTTATTTGCATCATGTTGCATTTGACTTAGGGGACTCAACACAGGGGTTGGGTTCGTCTAGGACAGGTGACCTGAAATGAAAAGACCATCCTGTTGCATCCTGTTTGTTTCACGCAATTATTTGTTTCAGACTTGCATGCCGACCGATTTGTAAATATTGAGGAAAAATGAAGAAAAAAAAGAGAAAAGAAAAGTAACAGTGGAGAGAGATAACTACTCATTTTTAGAAAACAAACCAATGCCCAAGTAGTGTCGAAACTCTACCGGATTTTGAGAATAAAAAGGAAAAAAAGAGAATTGTTATTTTTAAAATAGTTTGTTAGTACTTAAAAGAAAAAACGTTTTATTTTAATAATTAAAAAAAACAAGCTTTATTTTTCAATAAAAAAAAAGTGATTTTATTCATAAAACATAGTCATTTGTTTGTCAATAAAATGAAAATTATAATAGTTCGTTTTATATGCCAATGAATTGAAAAATAATAGTTTGTTTTCAAAAATAATTCGTGTTGCTTGTTAATAATAATAAGATATATATATATATATATATATGTGAAAAAATAATAAATAGTTTGTTTCCTTTACAGATGTAGATTGTTTGACCGAACTACGCGGGTTTGATTCTCGCCATTAGGTGGGATACGTAGGCAACCCTCATCGGGTCCAACCACCCCTTCAAAAAATTAAAAAAAAATGTCGAAGTTTTAGTTTTCAATAAAATCAAAGTGATGCCATTTTGAAAATAGCCGAATGTTCCGAAAGGACGCCGGAAGGCTGTTTTTGCAAAAATAGCCACTTTGAATCATTTTAATAATTTGCGGGCACAGCCTTGAAATATTCCTTGTGGAAATGTTGCAAGGCCATAGCCGCAAAATCAAGTTCGAGTTCACACCCCGTTTGCAAAAATAACCAAAAAAAAAATATCAAATTTTTGATTTTGTTATAAATAAGTCGGGTGATGCTATTCTTGCTTAAAATAAGCCGAACGTCCCTCAAAAGACGCCGGAAGGTTGTTTTTGCAAGAATAGCCACTTTGGATTTTTTTAAATAATTTTGGACACAGCCTTGAAATATTCCTTCGCGGAAATGTCGAAAGGCTGTATCCGCAAAAAAAAAAAATCAAGTTTGAGTCATCACTCAACTTTACAAAATAACCACTTTATCAATAAGCCATTACATGACCGGAGTTTTGCTGAAATAGCCATATTTTTGCATTTTAACTTCCTCAGTCTTGTGTTGGCCTGTGTCGGTGCTGAACGATGCCCGAGCATAAAATTTTTTTTGAATTTGCATCTTCTTAAATAAAATTTTGCAAAAAGAGCCACTTCGTCTAAATAAGCCATTACATGGCCAATTTATGAAAAATAGTCTTGTGTTGGTTTATGGTGATGCCGAACGATGCCCCATGAGCCACAAGATAAAAAAAAAATTTCAAGTTTATCTTTCTTAAATAAATTTTGCAAAAATAGTGATTTTGTCAAATAAGCCATTATGTGGCCAATTTTGTAGAAATAGTCATAATTGACACCAAAAAATATTCTTTTTCTTGTAGAAATCTCCTACACAAGTTTGTAGTTGGAGTCGGCTTCTATAATTTTCCTTCAAAGAAAAAAAATCAAAAAAAAATCAAATAAACATCTCTTTATTTCTTGCATTAATTTGCAAGAACTACGCTCGGTCTGATTCATGCGGGGTCATGATACGTAGGCAATCTCCATAAGATTCGACCACAACTGTATATGTATATATATGGAAAAAAAATGAAAAAAAAATGAAAAAAAGAGAAAAAAAAAGAAAAAAAAAAGAAAAAAAAGAAGTAAGCAAAAAATATGGATAAGGACTGACTAATTCCATTTCTACCATATTTTATTTTGAATTGTTGAGAATTGAGGTGGTTGGTTTGTGGTGAACCGGAAACAGAAGATCCAGGAAAACCCGATTATGATCCAAGATAGTGACACCAAGAATATCGCATAGAGTCCTTTACCTGCACGCCATGATGGACGCTTTGTGGGGATGTATTGACTAAAGCTGAAAATGTCGAAGCAAATAAGTGGCCTTAGTAATATTGATGCGAAGCTCAGTGGCCAAAATATCGTGCTTGGTAATCGGGAAGACTCTCCATTTCTTGGTCAACCATAATGGAGTTTTTGGTGGCTTATTTTGTTGTCATTTCTGTCGTCCAGATTATTTCAGGGTTGTAATCAGGATATTGTCATGTAAGTCAAACCCTTTTGTCGTTCTATTTTGTCCGGTTTTCTATTGGTCGTAATACCTCATTTAGTATTGTGTAGGTTTGTTCCAAGGGTGTACCCCAGTTTATTGTGTTTGTTTTGTTGTATTAATTCATTTCTAGTTCGTCTAATGCAACTCTCTTGTTTGCCATTATTTCGAGTCATTTTTCTTTGATTTAAGTCTTTCTTCTTTATAGTCATTTTTTGTCAACACTAGTGACATGACATGCACGCATAATGGTGGCCTGATCTTAAAAGTTAATCATGAAGGAATTGGAAGATAATCATGGCATTTTAAAAGGAATAATGATTTGAGATTATTTGGAACCCGAGTCACGTGAAATTTGGGGCTGGTAAAATACAAAGAAAGCCTTAAGGGCAAAATGGCCATGCTCACATGGGGTTCGCTCGTGATACTGAAATGGAAGTGTCGTCCAGCAATACTTTAAAATGACGGATGAAAAAGGCGAATGGACGATATGGTTATCACTCCTAGCACAACCAGAAGATGTCGTGAATATGTTGTTTGTACTTGGCATGTTTTGAAGATTGGAATGACGAAGGCATTTTGTTCTGCTACCCAAACACTTTATCCTTCGTTAACCCTTCGAGCCTTATTTTGATTTCTTTCATACCCCCCCTTCGGAATCGGTACCAAAATTAGAAACACAAATGGGGAAGATAAAGAAAGAAAAAGAGAAAAAAACAAAAACAACCAAAAAGGAACGAAAAAGAAAAGAAAAAAAAATGAAAAAATGATGAAAAAAAATGAAAAGAAGGAATTGGGAACTACGTTTGACCTGATTCCTTAAAGAGGATACGTAGGCGCTTCACGGCTCGGTCATAGTGTAAATAAAGAAATAAAAATCCCCAAGTAAAAAACTGGGGCAAAGAAAAAATTGTGTTTATTGTAAATAAATTTAGGTCCGAAGGTTGTAAATTTTGAACCCAAAATTGATTTTGTTTTGAGCCTTTAATACCTTTTCTTTCTAGCCCTATCCAAATCCCACACTACGGTCCAAAGAAAGACCTTCCGATCAGTCTTCAAAAGATGCCACGTCAGGCGAGTGAGAGAGTCCTATCAGAATATGACACTCCGATTCCCAGCAGAAAAGACTCCGATTCCCAGCAGAAAGGAAATACGAGAGAGTCTTAGCAGTGACACCCCAATCCCTAGCTAAAAGTGATACAAATGAGAGAGTCTTACCGGTGAAAACCTTCACAGGCACCATAAGGCGACGAAAGCTGAGAGAAAATCAAAATGAGAGAAGCTTGAAAGTGAAAACCCGTCGGGCACTACAAGTCGAATAAAGGTGATAATCAGATGGAAATCACGAGACATAAATCGTGAAAGGCGATTAACGACGGAGGATAGGCCATATGTGCATGTCATGACCAGAGTAGAGTTGGTATCCGCGTTTGATAAGTTTTATAGTGTTTCTTGTTAGAGATTCAGTTCTCCTCTGTCTTCTATTTGTTGTTTCTTTTTATTGTTCTCTCTTTGTCAAAAACTTCCCCCGTCAAAGTCTGTCTAGTCAAAACATAGTGAGAAATGACTTCAAAACTTACCACCAACTTTCCAATTATTATGCAAGGCAAGGAAATGCCATTGACTGCAGAGAAGTATGGTGCAAAGAAGATTATCAAACTGGGGCAGAAAATTTTCTTCTCAGTTTGAAAATTTTCTGGAAGTCAATACCCACTTGGGGAAGAAGACAAGCCTTAAGGGAAATGGTCTTCGAACCAGTGTCATCCTCAACAGTCTTCAGAAGAGTGAAACACCAATTTTGAGGAAATGAAAATCCACCAGCAGTGTTATCTTCAGCAAGTTCCGAGGTGGTCGGACAACACAGAGTGGTAAAGGAAGAAAGGAAATCTCATCCTCAACAAAGTAACCCCCAGCAAGTTGAGAAACACAGAACGGGGAAGGGATAAATGGAAAAACCCATCCCCAGCAGGAATATCATCTCCAGCAAATGAAATCATTCCCCAACAAGTTTTGGGAACCCCAAGCGAGGGAAAGGAGAAAAGGAAAAACCACCCCACATGAGCGGCACAACCGCTCACAATGTTTTGAACTAACAAATTTTCTTTGATTTGAAACAGGGAAAGAAAGTGCTATTGATAGCAGAAAGTCATGCCACAAGGAAGAACACCAATACTGGGGCAGAAAATTTTCTGCCGTTGTTGAAAATTTTCTCGGAGAAACGAGGAAGGCAATTCAAGATGACATGTCGGGTTTGTCCACCTTCAAATAGGATGTTTCAGGTTTGTCCACCTTCGAACAGGACGTCTCAGGTTTGTTCACTTTTATACGATACAATGGGATTATTCGCCCTCGAATAGGATACAATGGGAGTATTCGCCCTCGAATAGGATACAATGGGAGTATTCGCCCTCGAATAGGATACAATGGGAGTATTCGCCCTCGAATAGGATACAATGGGAGTATTCGCCCTCGAATAGAATACAATGGGACTATCCGCCCTCGAACAGGATACAATGGGAGTATTCGCCCTCGAATAGGATACAATGGGAGTATTCGCCCTCGAATAGGATACAATGGGAGTATTCGCCCTCGAACAGGATACAATGGGAGTATTCGCCCTCGAACAGGATACAATGGGAGTATTCGCCCTCGAATAGGATACAATGGGAGTATTCGCCCTCGAATAGGATACAATGGGAGTATTCGCCCTCGAATAGGATACAATGGGAGTATTCGCCCTCGAATAGGATACAATGGGAGTATTCGCCCTCGAATAGGATACAATGGGAGTGTTCGCCCTCGAATAGGATACAATGGGAGTGTTCGCCCTCGAATAGGATACAATGGGAGTATTCGCCCTCGAATAGGATACAATGGGAGTGTTCGCCCTCGAATAGGATACAATGGGAGTATTCGCCCTCGAATAGGATACAATGGGAGTATTCGCCCTCGAATAGGATACAATGGGAGTATTCGCCCTCGAATAGGATACAATGGGAGTATTCGCCCTCGAATAGGATACAATGGGAGTATTCGCCCTCGAATAGAATACGATGGGACTATCCGCCCTCGAATAGGATATTTTACGTTTGATTTATTTTACATTGTCCTTTGCATATTTCATAAATTATTGCTAGAATGCATTTTTTTTAATTCAAAAGTTGCTACTAAAAGCAGGCGCCTACCTGTATAACAAAAGGCAAGTCTTCAGTCTTTACATTGCAGGTCTTGAAACCAGTAACCCAACATAAAGCAGAGAGTTACAACAAGAGTTCCCAACGCAAATTCAAGCGCATGAGTCAAAGGAAGGGAGGGAATGAAGGAAATTTTCCCAGCATCATTATCCTCAGCAGGTAAGTAAACAATTCCAAAGATATCCCCAGCAGTCAAGGAAAAATAACACGACCTAGGAGGAAAGCAATTCCGAAACAAGGTAATTCGGAAGAAAGGATGCTAGGGATGGGATTAAGAGCAAAGTTTATTGTTGAAGTCAGGGAGCCCGCCTGAAGAATGGAGTGGCGATTTTATTTTGAAGTAGTAGTTGAAGTCAGGGAGCCCTCCTGAAGAATGGAGTAGCGATTTAGTTTTGAAGTCATAGTTGAAGTCAGGGTGCCCGCCTGAAGAATGGAGTGGCGATATTTTGGAAGTTGTAGTTGAAGTCAGGGTGCCCACCTGAAGAATGGAATGACGAGTTAGTTTTGAAGTTATAGTTGAAGTTAGGGAGCCCACCTGAAGAATGGAGTGGCGATTTAGTTTTGAAGTTATAGTTGAAGTCAGGGAGCCCGCCTGAAGAATGGAGTGGCGATTTAGTTTGAAAGTTGTAGTTGAAGTCGGGGTGCCCGCCTGAAGAATGGAGTGGCGATAGTTTTGAAGATGTAGTTGAAGTCAGGGTGCCCGCCTGAAGAATGGAGTGGCGATTTATTTTCGAAGTTTGTTGTTGAAGTCAGGGAGCCCGCCTGAAGAATGGAGTGGCGATTTATTTTCGAAGTTTGTTGCTGAAGTCAGGTGCCCGCCTGAAGAATGGAGTGGCGATTTATTTTTGAAGTTTATTGTTGAAGTCAGGTGCCCGCCTGAAGAATGGAGATTTATGATCAGAGTTTGTCGTTGAAGTCAGAAGCCCGCCAGAAAAGCAGAACGACGTCTCAGTTTCCAAGATTTGATAAGGATAGTGAACAATCGAAAAGTGGTAGAGTGTAACGGAAATCCCCAGCATGAATCAGAAAGAAGGCAACAAGGATCAGAAAAGATAGATTCAGACTTCGAAGGAGAATAGCTCGAAGATCACAAGTAAGGGAATTCACTTCGGAGTGCAATGCAAGATAGCAACAAAAGAAGCTTGCAACCAGAATGCGAGTCAACAGTCCGAGGGGATCAACAGAAGTTTAAAAAAAAAAGAAGTTAGTCACAATGAAAAAAAAGGCAAGGAGTTAATCCAAGTGCAGAAGTTGATGAAAGATGTGGTGTGCTCAAGACATGGCCGAGGTCACAAGCACTACATACCCGGTCTTGATCTAAAAATCTGAATAATGATGAACTAGCACATTGTCACGACCCCAATCCCGGTCCGCATGAAGCACCAACCAATACTCAAGATCAAGCTTCAGAAGACTTATAGATAGGAATCTTGTAACTAGTAGCCGATAGGCTTAGTTAGTCTTTCTCATGTTTTGATTTTTGATGTAATAGCAGGACCACGGACCGGAACTTCGATGGAACAGAACCTCGACGGAATGACACCTCGACTGGCTCTCCACCTCGGTATACCCCTTCCTCACTCACTTTCGAACTACACGTGGCCTGATTCCTTTATAGCCAAGGATATGTAGGCAGCTCAGATACAAGGGCTCGGTCACATTCCTCTTCTTTAGTTTAGTCCCTCCGAATAAGGGTCGGGTCAAAAACACTTGTCTAGTCGTTCTTTGTCTGAAAACTCTTTGTGTTTTCAGTCAAAGAGGGGCAGCTGTAAACGCGTGATTTTTGACCCTCCCCGAGATTTTTATATTTTTCAGCGTAAAATATTTAGTTTAGTTTTAATATAGCTATTTTAACTAAATTTGACTCTTTTACTTTATTTTTACCTTAAAATGAAAAATAACAAAATATAGCTTTATTAATGTTTCGTAGTCATTTTTAAACTTGAAAAATACAAAAAATAGTAGTACTTTATATTTTTATCTTTTTATAAAAACGAAAATAATAAAAAATAGTTTCATTAACATTTTGTAGTTACTTTAATTTTGAAAAATACAAAAAAATAATTTTTGTTTTAATTATTAGTCTTACAGTTATTTTGCTTACGTAGTGATTAATTAATAACACCGTGTTCTCATTCTCGGTTCCGGGCAAAGAATAATATTCGGGTTCAAACTACCCGGTTTTATAATTTTTCGGACCTAGCCCATAATAATCCGAGTCCACCACACATGTGGGGGACACGGACAAAACCAACTCATACCCACACATGCACACACTAGGGGGACAATAGGTAATGGGGGATGGGAATAAATTAGAAAATGACAAAAGAAAGTAAAAAAACAAAAGAAAAAGATAAAAATAATATGGGACTAAAAATTAAAAAAAATAATAATAATAATATACAAAGAGATGTACTACACATCTTCTTTAAAAAGAAGAAGAAAGCACGGCAAAGGGGGGATTTTGGAAAAAGGGATTTGAGAAACGGATTGAAAAACAAAGAGAAGAAAACTATTGAAAAACAAAGAAAAGAGAGACGGCAGAAGAGATTGAAAGAAAGAAAAGAAAGAAACGAGAGAAGAAGAAAAAAAACAAAAGAAAGGAGAAAAAGATAACAAAAAGAGAAAGTAAAAGAAGAAGAGAAAAAACGGCAAAAGAGAAGAAAGGAAAGAAAAGGAAAAAACGTGACAGAAGAGAAAACGAAACAGAAGAGAAACGGCGGAAGAGAAAAAAGGAAAGAAAGAAGTTCGTCGTCCGACGAGGTACAACTTCAGTCGAGGTCGTCGTTTGATTCGAGTTCTGTCCGGAGAGGTCGAGGCTTGAGATCGTCATAAAAGGTTCGTTTTCTCGTTGTGTACGTTGAAAATATGCAGAAATAAAGGTGCATGTTCTTTTCCGATATTGTTCTTCTCGTTAATATTTTGGATCGTTTCGCATTTGATTTAGTTTCGTATGATTCGGATTATTTTTGTAAATATATGATTCTGTTGAACATGCAATTTCACAATTAATGGTGGTCTTGTAGTGTCGAAATTAGCTAATAAAAATAACTAATCATTCACATGCTCGCCAACTAATTATGCTTCCGTTGTTTATGTAGTTGCTCGTCGTAGTCTTGAATTTGCTCACTTAGTTATCTACTCGTATGTTTACTCGAATTGGTTATAGTTGAGCATGATTTTGTCACCTTATCGAAATTGGTTCCTTATTCCTCAACCGAACGGCGAGATTAGATTAAAGGAATCGGGGGTGTATTTCGTGTGACCCGACTCCAATTTTGAACAAGGTTAAATAAAGCGTGTCATGGACCACGGGCGCATTTCATGTAGCGTGGTTTGCAACATGTTCTAAATAATCTCGAATTAATTCTTAAATGAATATAGCGGAATGTAGTTCTATTTTAAATTAGAATTAGAGGTGTGCCTCGCCTAACAAAATTATACAAATTGCGGGGCCCTCATAAATATATATATATATATATATATATATATATATATATATATATATATATATATATATATATATATATATATATATATATAAATATTTAGACTTCGGGATCAACCGTATAGCGAATTTTACGGTGTTCTCCAAAGATAATAAATGCGTAGTTGCTTTAATCGCGTATTCTAATACTACCTTCTCAAATACGGGTGCACATTTATGTGACCCAAATCTAAATCTCAACGAAGTCGAAACGTGTCAAAAGTCACGGTTGCACTGGTGCAACGTGGTTCGAGATACGTTTCCACTGCATTGTAATTCATTTAAAACAATAAACAATAAAAGGGTAATGAGCCCTTAAACAATAAGTGAGACGAGCCTCGCTAAAATAACACGCAAATTGCGGGGCCCTCAATAGATAATTTTTACAAAGATGCTTAGATTCCGGGATGTGCCGTTTAGCGGATTTCACGGCATTCCCAAAACAATAACGCGTTAGTATCTTTAGGCGCGTATTTAATAATGCTATCTCCTTAAACCCGGGTGCACATTTATGTGACCCAAATCCAAATCTCAACGGAGTCGAAATGTGTTGACAACCACGGGTGCACTGGTGCGACGTGGTTCGAGATACATTTTCACAATGTTGCAATTCTTTGTAAAAATAATAATAATAATAATAATAATAATAATAATTTTTATAATAATAATATCATAAGAGGTTAAAAATTAAAATTTATACATAAGTTAAGGCATATTATTAAATCAGATAAAGAAGCCAAATATGACAGTTGAGCGACCGTGCTAGAACCACGGAACTCGGGAATGCCTAACACCTTCTCCCGGGTTAACAGAATTCCTTATCCGGATTTCTGGTACACAGACTGTAATACAGAGTCATAAATTTCCTCGGTTCGGGATTAAACCGGTGACTTGGGACACCATTATTTTCCCAAGTGGCGACTCTGAATTAATTAAATAAATCCCGTTTTGATTGTCCTTTAATTAGAAAAACTCCCTCGCTCCCTCGCGGGTGCGGAAAAAGGAAGTGTGACACACTGCATCTACAACTTCTATACTCATCATGCATATTTATCTACAACAATATTAAAGTGAGTTAAACATGGACAGAAAACACTTTTAGCCAGTTATTTCTCAAAGGTGATTCATAGCGAGATACAAGGGAATCATCAGGTTCTCAATTGGGCTTTAAAAGCCTCAACTTTACTTTGTTTCTTTCAAACTGTTCCCTATTTAGTGCCTTGGAAAATGTCTGCAATTTGATCTTCTATGCTACAGAACTTCATACATATCAGTCAATTTCTCTACACTGTCCCTCAGAAAGTGGTGCCTCATCAATATATTTTGTTCTTTTTTGTTGAACGGGATTCTTGGCCATGTTGAGTGCACTCCTATTGTCACACAGAAGGGGAACACTCTTAGTTAATTCTATAAGATGGAATATTTTAAGGTGTTAAAAGCAACTGTGCGTTTAATTTTTATAAAAAAAAAATTTCAGATGGTCTACAAAGTGTCTAATTGGCACAAATATGATTTAATTGAAGGACTTGATAGGAATAACTTTATATTTAAGTGTCCAAGTGACAAAAAAAAAGCCAAATTTAAGGATCCAATTATATATTCTGTCAAAAATTAATGAGACAGTTTCATAAGTGGGCAATACTTAAGAATTAAATACACTATTCTAGCACAATTACTTAATAGCAAAAGTAGCAGTAAAATAGTTACAGAATTAGCAACAAGCAAGAAACAGTACCCGCAATTCTCGCTCACCGGAGTCAAACAAAATAATCCCGTCTTGTTGCTTCTTTAATATGTGTGTGTGCAAATTAACGGTTTTAATTTATTACTATTCGTTTGGATTAGTCGTCTAAATTTATATTCCTTATCAAAATTTATATGCATTATCCATTATTGCATATCTAAATGAAATGTGTTTACTTATATGCATGATATAATGTATATTTAAATGGTATTTTAATGAAATATAAACTTAAAATGGATGTTATATAAATTGCATAATAATGAAATATTTTTTTATACAATGTATAATAATAACATAATGTGAATTTAAAATGTGAATTAAAATATTTAAATTCAAAATACATTTTATATACGTTTAAAGTTTAAACTGTATGTCATATAAATTGCATAATAGTGGATTAATTTTTATACAATGTATAATAATGATATATATGTATTTAAAATGTAAATTAAAATATATAAATTAAAAATACATATAATTTAAGTTAAAGCACCAATTCTTGATACAAAAATACACAATATATATATACTAGGAAAGTGTGGAAAAGAGGGGAAGACTCCTTGATATAGGGGTATGTTTGAGAGAATCCAGTGAGGAAGAGAAAAACAATGATTACTATTTATGGAATAAATAATTAGAATCTAAACATATTCCTTAAAAGTGGGATACTAATTTCACAATTTGTGGAGTCCGTTTATTACTTAATCTAAGCATAATATTTAAAACCTGCTATACTTGTAAAAAAGAGAGGCTATTTATGGAATAAATAAAAAGTAAGGCTATTAATAAAAATAGTATTACATAAAAGATTATCCGTGTAAAAAAACCAAAATTAATCTACAAAATATTTCTTTAATAACTGCATTTAAAAAAAATCTACTTTACACACAGTAACGATATAACAACTGTTACTCGATCAGTTAATATAATTTAAACTATTATAATGAGTTCGTTTCATTTTATAAAGTTATCTTTTAACATTAATGATTAAAATTCACTTGCCACTAAACTGATTTTATAAATATTTCATAGACAAGCTGTATAAAAGAATATTTACATTAATTTTTCTTTTTAAAAATTGATTATTTATAATGCGTTGATGAAAGAGAGAGAACAATATTTATTCTACAAAACCAACGAATGTATGATGTAATTCCAGGGTGTGAAAGTCCATTTAGTTAATGAACTAAACAAAAAAAGGAATTGAAAAAAATCAAAGTTAGAACATTCACCGTAAACGCCGCCACGGTCAGGTTGCCAACTAGGCTAGGAGCATTCCAAAGCTAGAGGCTCGGAATCATCCAGTTGTATACAGCCTGTTATTTTATTTTTATTTTCTCTTATTTTTCTGTGTCCCATTAAACATTACTCCTTACATTATAATCTCAATAATAATTTCCATTCCTGGGTTTGGTTTATTCGCTGGCGACAGCCTGTTCCCAACAAAGCTCCCCCTACCACACTACCCCCACCCCCCTCTATCTTCTCCCCCATTTTTCCCCTCACTCCTCTCTTCCACCAATCCTCTCTCTTTTTTTTCTCTGGTTAGGGTTTTTTTTCGCGATTCTCTCTGGCGACCGGAAGATTCAGAATTTGAGCTCTCCAGATCAAGGTTCTTCATCCTGTAAGCTTTCTATTGATCTATTTTTCGCATATGTCAGTACTTTTTTGTTGATTTTTGGTTAGGGTTTGTTTCAAGGTTAATGCGCAAGTTTTGTACTTTATATATGTAGATTGTGATCATTTTGTGTATGGTTTTGTATGTTTTTTTAGGTTATCTTTAGAGCAATTATATCGTTGAACATTGAATTGGGCGTGAATATAGGTAGAGTTCATTGTTGAAGAAGAGCGAAGAAAGGAGAGTAGAATTGATATTTTGGGGTGTGTGAGGTGGTGTTGGTGGTCAGATCTTGAGAGACTGTTCATATATGGTAGTTTTGAGGTTGAAAGGTGTTAACAAGAATAAATCTGTAGTTTCACTTGTGGTGTTGTTGAGGAGGAGGAGTGAGGAGGGTGGTTCATGTGGTAGAGGTATTTCAGGTCTCCATGCTGTCAGAGAGCATGCGTGCAATTTGTGGTTTGGGTAATGCCCCATTCGAGAGTTGCTAGTGATGCACTAGGTGTAATTACTATTTTGCTTGTTTCTATTTTGGTACTTTTTGGGTTGTTCTGCATCTTGTACTTGGTCTACTTTCACACGAGGATTTACGGGCAAGGTTATATTCAGCTTGGCTATTTTAATGGTCCTTGGATTATCCGTATTACATTTATATTGTTTGCGATTTGGTGGGGTTTTGGAGAGGTTGTTCGGCTTAACTTGTTCAGAGGCGACGGGAGATTGTTGAATGCTCTTAGCTTCAAATGGCAGGAAACTGTTTGCAAGTGTTACATTGTTTCAAGCTTAGGTTTTGCAGAACCTTGCCTTTACCTCACAGTTGTGTTTCTCCTTCGGGCTTCCTTACAGAAGTCAGGTACTTTAGGCCAGAAATGGAATGGCAAAACAGCTGGATATATACTTCTCTTTTGCCTACCGGTTTTTGCTCTACAGCTCATACTTATTACGGCTGGACCGCAATTTAAGGAGGATTACATTAGCAAATTGCCGCATTATTTCACTAGTCCAGTTAAGCGATCTACGAATGATCAGGATGTTGCCCTCTGCACTTACCCTCTGTTGAATACTTTCTGCCTTGGTCTTTTTGCCATCATACTGACTTCTTATTTATTCTGGCTTGGTAGAAGAATCCTGCATTTGGTTATCAATAGGAGTCTGCAAAAGAGAGTATACATGCTAGTGGTATCAGTTTCTGCTTTCTTTCCTATAAGGGTTCTATTGCTTGGTTTAACTGTTAAAACTCAGCCAGAATATTTACCTTTTCAAGCTCTTGCATTTGTGGGTTTTGTTTCCTTCTTTTGTTGTATTGGGTTGGGCATCTTCATGCTTGTTTTCATGCCCGTGTGGGATTCTTTAGCATTGAAGAAGAGCTCAGAGAGGGATATAGAGGCTAGGAGAAGGTTAAGTGATGAACAAAATGATACTGTTTCTCTAATTGCTAACCTTGGAGGAAGTATGGTCAGCAGTCCTGGGAGAAATTCAGCTACCTCAACGAAGCGAGGATCCATCTCCTTTCGAACAGCGGACAAGGATGAAACTACTTCAGGGGCCTTTGTGGAATTAAGTGTATTCTCTCCTAGTCAGCATTCATCCCCTCCTGGCTCACCTCAACTTCTTGGCTGGCCTATGCTACCACCCTCACAAGCTCAAGGTCCCTTATAGTTTTTTGGGGCTGTATCTTTCTTGTATTCTCCTATTACTGTCATGGTGGTGGATTATAACTGAAAGGTCACTTTTTTGGGTTTTATATTGTTTGTGTTCATTATCTGAGTGATTTCCATGTTTGGTACATTTTTTACTAGTAATAATTAGGACTTGCGAACATGATGGAGAGGTGAAATCTAACAAAATTTGCTGTATAAAAGGTTTTCTTTTATTCTTTTTGTATTCCATATAGCTGAATATTGAGTCACCGAACAATAGTTTGTATTGCAAATCCACCTATGGGGAATGAATGCTATGTGAAGTTATGAACCAAATTTGCCCCGAAAGAAATTAATTCGTGATGCCTGTTGGTTAGCACCTTAAGGATGCTAAGACGATTATTAGTCGACCTTTTTATGGTTTCCCCCCTCTTCTTCGTGTGGTTTCCCTCCTCTTCTTCGTGTGGTTTTCATTTGCCCTTATGCATCCAACTCGAAGGTTTTAACTTAAAATGAATTTACATTTTCCTAGCCTCTGACATTTATTATTAGGTCTTTAGCCCCTACAATCATCAAATTTCCTCTTCTTATAAGTCGTGACATCTATTCTGTATGTGGTCTATGTAGGATAGCACAGCCTTGCGAGATTCTAAGCTGTCTTTCAATGAAAAGTGGGTAGAATCTTTTAATAGAAAAGAATTAAGAGGATATAATTAAATTAGAAGAATATTGCTTTCTTATGTTGAAGTGGTGATTTAGAGAGGAACTTATGGAAAAGAAGTGGGGAAAGATAAAATTTCCTCCCGCGAATTCCAAATTCCATTTCTTTTTCAGAGTGGATGGTCAAGTTAGGCTTAGCTGATTGTATCACTATTTAGTGAATTTAAATAAGTATAATTTGATCCTATTTGAGGGGCATTTCATTTTTTATTGTACCTACAATTTCACAAATAATTTGCCCAAGACTAATTATTTAGATGTCTCTTTACAATAATTATGATGTAAAAGTTATCAACTCAAACTGAATGGATTTAAAATAATAATACATTATGGTTCGGGTTTAATTTTCTATCATTTTATTCATTAAATAATATTTAAATAATCACTTGTTAAATTATCAAATCGGAAATAGTTATCTACTAAGATCTAATTATGAGTTATTAAATGGCACGACGAATAAAAGTTTTCAATTGGAAGGGGTGTCTTAAAAGGGCCAATGAATTCATAATTGAAATTAGGAAACCTTTTTAAAATGATTTTTATTCAGAATTTAATTTTTAGTGTGTTTGACGTTTGAAAAAAGTTCATTAAACCACTTGCTTCTAAAATATTTGTTTAGAATCTGATATCTAATTCTTGTTTTCTTTTAACCCGTGCCAGAAAAAAAGAATATATATATATATATATATATATATATATATATATATATATATATATATATATATATATATATATATATATATATATATATATATATATATATATATATATATATATATATATATATATATATATATATATATATATATATATATATATATATATATATATATATATATATATATATATATATATATATATATATATATATATATATATATATATATATATATATATATATATATATATATATATATATATATATATATATATATATATATATATATATATATATATATATATATATATATATATATATATATATATATATATATATATATATATATATATATATATATATATATATATATATATATATATATATATATATATATATATATATATATATATATATATATATATATATATATATATATATATATATATATATATATATATATATATATATATATATATATATATATATATATATATATATATATATATATATATATATATATATATATATATATATATATATATATATATATATATATATATATATATATATATATATATATATATATATATATATATATATATATATATATATATATATATATATATATATATATATATATATATATATATATATATATATATATATATATATATATATATATATATATATATATATATATATATATATATATATATATATATATATATATATATATATATATATATATATATATATATATATATATATATATATATATATATATATATATATATATATATATATATATATATATATATATATATATATATATATATATATATATATATATATATATATATATATATATATATATATATATATATATATATATATATATATATATATATATATATATATATATATATATATATATATATATATATATATATATATATATATATATATATATATATATATATATATATATATATATATATATATATATATATATATATATATATATATATATATATATATATATATATATATATATATATATATATATATATATATATATATATATATATATATATATATATATATATATATATATATATATATATATATATATATATATATATATATATATATATATATATATATATATATATATATATATATATATATATATATATATATATATATATATATATATATATATATATATATATATATATATATATATATATATATATATATATATATATATATATATATATATATATATATATATATATATATATATATATATATATATATATATATATATATATATATATATATATATATATATATATATATATATATATATATATATATATATATATATATATATATATATATATATATATATATATATATATATATATATATATATATATATATATATATATATATATATATATATATATATATATATATATATATATATATATATATATATATATATATATATATATATATATATATATATATATATATATATATATATATATATATATATATATATATTCTTGTTTTCTTTTAACCCGTGCCAGAAAAAAAGAATATAAAATTTATATATATATACTTTTTCTTGGCTATTATTTTGAGACAATGCTATTTTTCCATTATATACCATGTCAAAAATGTAACATGCTACTTTCGCCTCTATTTGAGAAAAATGAGGGCTCTACTCCAATTAAGAAGCTTCATTTGGCGCCGGATAACAAATTTATGACTTGTATCACTCTGGTTATATAAATAATTATCACTTCATTGTTGAGTTAAATAGGATTCTAAGTAAAACTCCAGGTAAACTACGTTAAAATTTGTAAGTATGATTTATGATCAAAGAAATAGAATATTAAACTATGACTAAGAAAATAAATCTAAACCGTAATAAACAAAATTTAGCTCGTTAGGATTTTATTCATAAAAATACCTTTTTGATTGTTTAATATTAAGAATGTATGAGTTAAATTAGCTAATATTGGTACACATAGACGTGCATTTAAGTGTTGGACTGCAATTAATAGCTTTTAATTATCTCCTTATCTCACTTTTAACCTATATTAGTGAGATTTACGATATAAACCTTCTAAATAATCTTCAAATTTTTTTTGCTGAACGATGCCTTAATCTAGAAACTAATGTGAACAGCTGACCATATCTTCCAAATAATAGATAATAATTTTAAAAAAGTCCAGATGACAACTCAAGACAACTAAATAACAAGTTGCTGGTCAGATCATAAACAAACTTCGTCGTGAAGAAATACGGCTGGCTAGCCGACAACAAAATAACAATTTAGTAATTCTAGGGTGTGCTTGGTATGATAAATATTTTCCTAAAAAATCTGTTGTTGAAAAAAGAGTGATTTTACCACTTATTTTCTTTGTTTAGTTGGTGAATAAAAAAAAATTGAAAAATATTTTTTAGTGGTTGGTTGGAGAGTATAAAATTTTTTTAGAAAAATAATTTTTGATACTACTCTTCTCAATCCACATTCCCCAAAAACCACATTTTTACTGTTCCCTGACTTTATTTTCTTCAAATATCTAATTATTATTTTTAAAATTCACACAAACTCAAAGAATTAATATATTGCTTTACTTTTTTCACACAAGAATAACATTGAAATTTGAGCTTGATAACTAAAAAGAAAATACATTATTTTGTCTAAAAGAAGTATTATTTCTTCAACATAAAAAAAATTACTTATTTTGTTGAATAAAAGAAAATACTCAATTTGCTGAATTGAAAGAAAATATTTTTTTCTATATTATGAAAAGAAAGTCTCGTTTTGTTGAAATACAGGAAAATATTTTTCTACTACTTTATGAAAAGAAAGTACTCCTTTTGTTAGGAAAAAAAATATTTTATCTATTTCAAGAAAAGAAAAAACTTAATTTATTGAGATGAAAGACAACACTTTTTTTATATCATAAAAAAAAGTACCCGTTTTGTTGATATAAATAAAAATACTTTTATTGCATAATATACTTATTTTTTTTTGAAAAAGAAGTACTCTTACAACATGAAAATAATGTACGCTTAATAATAGTTCTATTTAGGTTAGGTGGTGGGTGAAGTCCAGAGTGGGGGTGGGAGGTGGGTGGAGTGTGGTGGAGGGTAGTGGGTGGGGGGTGGGGGGGTAAATGGGGTAGAGTGAGTGAGCATGGAAATAGGGTGAAGTTTGAAAAAGAGTTTTGAAAAGTATTTTTCTCTTTCCTCCGATTGAAGAAAAATGAGTTAATGAGGGAAGTATTTTCTAATATATTTAAGCAAATCAAAACATGTAAAATTAGAAAATATTTTTCGGAAAATATTTATCCTTCGTACCAAAAACACCCCTAGTCTCTAGATCCTTGCTAACAAAATAAACCGACCATGATATAATAAATTTATTAAATAAAATTGATAATGCAAAAATGTTTAGGCAAACTCGCCATGTATTTAATTTTTGTTTGTTAGCGCTTGACTAATTAAATAGAGAAAATTTTGCTTCTTTGTTTAGTGAAATACTGCTTTCAAAGGAGTCTTCGATGACATTATTTAGCGTTTAAGAGGTTATTTATTATTTTCATGTAGTATGCGGATAATTTTAATGGTTTCATATTACTATTGTTTGATTAAACTTTTCTTACCCACAACAACAATCCAGTATATTTCCACAAAGTAGGGTCTGGGGAGGATAATATATAGACAGGCATTACCTTTATCCGAGAGGGCAGAGAGGCTATTTCCAATCGATCCTCGACGCATAGAAGAAAAAGGCAAACAAAAATAAAAACAAAAACACAAACATCATTAATTACTCCAGCATACATCACAACATTTTACATATTTATCATATGAAAAAAAAAAAAGGAGAGATTTATCTTGCAATTGCCTATCGTTTATGTTTCCTCCTCTGAATTTAATTGCCAAGTGAAAATTATGTACAAGCAAAGCACATCTTGCATAGCATTCTGCGCTCCTCTTTATACCTTAGAAAGATTACATTGTTCATTTACCGTCGAATGTGAAAATTTCCGATGCAAATTTAAATTTAGTCAGTCTTAATGTAAATATCGGACAGTGGACAAGAAACGAAAAAAGAAAAAAAACATGTTACATATTTATCATATGAGGAGAGATTTATCTTGCAATTGCCTATCGTTTATGTTTCCTCCTCCGAATTTAATTGCCAAGTGAAAATTATGTACAAGCAAAGCACATCTTGCATAGCATTCTGCGCTCCTCTTTATACCTTGAAAGATTACATTGTTCATTTATCGTCGAATGTGTAAATTTCTAATGCGAATTTGAATTTAGTCAATCTTAATGTAAATACGGGATAGTGGACAAGAAACCAAAAAAACAAAAACAAAAAAAAGATTACGTTCCACTCCTACCTTATATACTAGGGCCAATATCATTCTATAAATGTGGGCTTTGTCATTCTTTCATTAGCATACTATGTTGCCCACTCCATTGGTTGTCTCTGTATATGTTGTTAATTCATAAGTTTGGACCACACTGAAGACAAGTATGAACATCTCAATAAGATATGCGCTCTACATTCATCTACAGCATTACATAGTACACAGTCTTGATTGCTACTTATTCCTCATTCTACAAATCTATCCCTTGTGAATAATTTACCATGAGCTAACTGTATTTTGTGGAAAAAGAACATGACACGTGGATTAGCAACAGGATAACAGGACATGGTACCTGGAACATCGGTATAATGACAGTGGCATTCTTAATTATATGAATTAAAGAATGCGAAAAAGGCACGGAAAAAATACCTACGGAGTTATACTGAAGAAAAGTAGGACCTAACAACTGTAAAAGGAAAAACAAGAACAAGATAAATAAAAGCTATAAAGAAGGAAAGATACACAAACCTGCCATAAATAAGGAAGGGAATTAATATAGTTACAAGGAATCTTTAATCATAAATATTTTTGTTACGGTTGTATACGGTAACGGGCAATCAAAGCAATTCAAAGCAATTAGTAAACCCGAATTAAGTAAGGGAACCGTTATAATTGTACGCTCCTATATAAGGACTGAAATCATTCTTTACTTTATTCTCAATGTTCTAAACCGAAATTTTGGGAGTGAATACCAGTCTATTTCATATTTTCGTTATCAATTATTTTCATTCCTTGATTTATTCTGCCAATGGTAGGGAAAGTGAAGTAAATCTTGGTTATCAGTAACCCGATTTCTTCTAAATATTGACTTTGATCGAGAATTCTATTTTTGTGTTAAAAATTGGTTCCTTTATTGGGAATCTAATAATCTGTTTACTCTCCAAATTCTATTATTTGACAACCAAGTATGTCAACTGCTAACGACAACAACCAGCTGAACCAACAAGGCGAAACTCCACCACACCACACACCTACAGGATCCCCTCAGCAGTCCCTTGGAAGTTCACCTAAAAGGTCTGCTTCGCGCGTTGATGATCAGCAGGAAAATGACCAAACCGTGGAGCACGATGATGTAGAGCATGTGAATAGTGAACTATAGGATTTTGTCAGAGGATTATCCAATGCGACGCAAACTCCTCCACCAGTTAATATAACAACCTTGGAGAACCCGCGCTTAGGGCTTGATAATTCCGGAAGTAGAGTAATTCCGAATGAATCTTGTGATGGAGGGTTAAGGGGTTGCTTTTTACTCGGAGTTTAACATATATCGACAATGATGAAACTTTGCATGATTTTTTGAGGACTCTAGACGAATGTCGTGATTTTCTTGTAATCACAATGTTGGAGATGTACGTGAAGGTCGAAGGCATTCTAAAAAATGAGGTTGTGCGTAGTAGAGATAACCCCCAGTCATCGGGTGGTTATTCTGGAACAGTTTTTACCGGACAAGTTTCGGATGAAAGAGTTATCTTCGGTTTAAACTTATCACCGCCTGCTTTCCATAACTCACAAGACGACTGGTAAATTTTAATTATTATTTGTGGTAATTATGTATATTTTTATTAAATTGATTTAATAGTAACACTCGCATATTTAATAGGGGTACCGGCCAGATATGAATTTTACAAGTGGCTCATCTGGTTGTTATCACCTAATTGATAACGTCCAATGGAATTTCATCACATTATGACTTGTAAGTTAAGTGGTTTACGTAAATTATGGAAATCATTTATTAATTTATTAGCTTATATTTTTGTTGATTGTGCAGTGAAAATGAGCAAGTTGAACTCACACAATTGCCCGAAAATGATGTATTGCAACGGGACCTGGCAGATGCACAGAGCGAGGAAGAGAACAATGACTACGACAATAATACGGATAAATCCGGTGATGAGACACCCTTTGATTGTGAGGATGGTGATGCTGAGAATGATAAGGAAGAATTTGATTTGAAAAGAGACCCCCCAAGACGAAGAGTGTATGAGTCTGAAGTGTCGTTTCACTCAAGAGAGATTCATTACACTGATAATTTTCCAACCATGCCGGATGTGGAAGCTCTCACATGGGATTTTGATGAAATCCAGACAGCAATGTGGGATGAATCTAGACCAACGGTGCTTACAAATGGGATGCTTTTTCCTAATAAAGTGCGCCTAACCAGGGCTTGTAAAATGCACAACGTAAAAGACTCTCATGAGATGCAGGTAGCGAAGTCAAGTCCAACGGTATACAAGGTTATTTGCCACAGGTGGTTTTGGCCGTGTAATTGGATGTTGCGTGCGACAAAGAAGAAGACAGGTATGTGGAAAGTGGGTAAATACATTCCCACCCACACGTGCGAAATGGACACATTCAACGAGAATCACTTTAACTTAGATATTGACTTGATTTCTCTTGTTTTTATTGCACACATTGAACAGTCCATAAGGTATAAAATCAAAGAGTGCATTACATCTGTCCAGCAGGAATATGTCCATGCCATAATTAAAAGAAAGGCATTTCTCGGACGCAAATGAGTGTTTGAAATAATATATGGTAACTGGGATAAGTCATTTGCAGATCTGCCTAGGTACATGGGTGCATTGCAGCATTTCAACCCCGGGACGGTTATTGAGTGGAAGGTTGAGCGAAGTATAGGTAAACCAGAATATATATTCAATTTTGTGTTCTGGGCGTTTAAACCAGCAATTGATGGTTTTTTGCATTGTCGCCCTATAATATCCATAGACGGCACTCATGTCTATGGAAAGTACGATATCAAGCTATTAATAGTCGTGGCAGTAGATGCTAATGGACAAATATTTCCTCTAGCGTTTGCTATTTGTGCCAATGAAAGCCAAGAGATGTGGACGCTATTTTTGATCCACTTGAAAGAGCACGTTGTGAAACAACGTTCTCGTATCTGTCTAATCTCTTATCGGCACAGTGGTATCTTAAGTTTTGTGGAGAACTTGCCTGAATGGCAAGAACCTTATGCCTACCATCGTTACTGTGTTAGGCATTTGAAAGCCAATTTCCAGAAGGTATATCCCAATAAGGATCTGCATTATTTGATGTGGATGACAACAACAGATCACCAACAACATAAATTCCGGAGGCACGTGGAATATATCAGACAACAAGACGAGGCAGCCTATCGTTGGTTAATGCGACATGACCCTGAAAAGTGGACTTTGCATGCGGATGGTGGCAGACGATGGGGAACTCTGACTACAAATGTGTCAGAGTCTTTCAACGGGTTATTGAAGTCGGCAAGAGGATTGCCTGTCACAATCATGGTGTGGATGTCGTTCAAGCAGATGTCAGATAGGTTTGTTGAGAGATCTGCGGCTGCAACGTCATTGATGGAAAGTGGAGTTGAATTTATGCCTGTGCCAATGGTGATATTTGAGAAATACAGATGACTAGCACATTGGCATTCATTTTTCAGTATGATAATGACAGAAATGTGTTTGAAGTTCGCACCGTT
Source organism: Nicotiana noctiflora (assembly GCA_032618575.1). Lineage (NCBI taxonomy): Eukaryota > Viridiplantae > Streptophyta > Magnoliopsida > Solanales > Solanaceae > Nicotiana > Nicotiana noctiflora. The sequence continues at coordinate 39,142 of JASVEL010013204.1, read as the reverse complement.
ATCCATCAAAATCGGGGTAATAATGTGCATACTGTGAATGAAGCTGCAAGGTTATGCTCTTGTGGAAAATGGTCCATCTACCATATGCCTTGCTCACATGCCATCAAGTGCTTTCAACATGTTGGTTTAGGTGCAACAAACTATGTTGATCAACAATATAGCGTTTCCAAGTACCTAAACACATATAGTAGACAGTTACAACCAGTGGACGCTGAGCATTATTGGTCCTGCACCATTTAAAATGGTGTGTAACAAGTCCTATTTGCGTAAAATACAGGTGAAGAAGAGAACGCGTATACGTAATCAAATGGATGTTAGTGATGCAGTTTATACGCGAACATGTGGTATATGTTCGCAAACTGGACACGACCGTAGAAAATGTCCTTTGGGTGGCAAAAGTAATCAAGCTCGGGGTGGGTGTTCTTCTAGTGTACCTAACAATCTATGAGTTGTAATAATTAATTTTAATGTATATGTTGGTTGATTTATGAAATAAAATTATGTTTCATTACTGTCTAGCCAATTACCAATCTTGTTTTCAACCTTTTTTTTTGTTTTTCTTTGTTTTTACTTCTGTTCCGTATGTAAATTTAACACGAATTTCATTAAAGTAATTTGTGTGTTGTCTTATCGAATTGAAAAATGTGACCGGATGACATAAGTAGACATATCAATGGAAAAATATTTAACACGCAAAATACAACGCCATCATACCTGGCGTTGTGCATGTGATGTCTTGTTGAACTGAAAAAGATGACCATAAAATACAACGCCATCAAAAATGGCATTGTGCATGTGATGTCTTGTAAAATACAACGCCATCAAAACTGGCGTTGTGTGTGTGTTTACTCACCTATAAATAATGGGCTCATTGTAGTCATTTTATGTGCTCAAAAATTTAGTAAACGCAAATATTTCTTTCAAATTGGATATTTTATAAGTAAAAGTAAATGGCTCAACCTCGTACACCAGTGTACTGTGCAAAAGCTTGTGCCCTACAAACTTGTTGGGAAGTTCGTGATGTTGGACGTAGCTACTGGATGTGTATGAACCAATTGTACAAGGTTCCAGCTGAACCTATGTGTAAGTTTGATGAATGGGCTGAGGAACAATGTCACCAAGAATGATACAGAGAACGAATGCTAAATCTTCATAATATGTGGTTAGGCCAAGCAGATCTAACAAGCCGACTCAATAGAATAATGGAAGAAATGAGAGAGGAGCTGAGGGAAGTAAAAGATAAAAAATGGAGAGCAGAATAGAATTTTGCAGCAATAAAGGAACAAAGAAAAAAAATAAACAGGAAATTGCGGAGCTTAAGGCGAGAGTGAAAGAGTTAGAAGACGAAAAAGAACAATTGCTAGAATAATTTAAGTGGTTAGAACGCAGAATAAATGGAAGCCGAGACTAAACAATTCCTACTATGTGTTTAGTTCATTTTTATGTTTGTATTTCTGATTTACTCATGTTTAAGTGGCATTTAAGTTTAAGTTTAAGTTTAAGTTTAAGTGGAAGAGTATTTTTGTGTTTCTGTTGTACTAATTTAAGTTTGAGTGGAATATTATGTTTGTGTTCGTGTTGTACTATTTTAAGTTTCAGTGGCATTTAAGTTTAAGTCCTTGAGTTGTTATACGAAACAATAAAACAAATAGAGAACTAAAAAAATAATAGAGGTATTCAATTAAATATTGTTGTTACAAAAAAATTATTTACAACAAATACACAAAAAAGGAAGGCCGCCCAGTCAAGTCCCGCATCCGGTGTGTCTCAATGTAGCCGTCGGCCTGAGGCGCATTCCCGCCTGTCCAGGTACAATATCAGGATCATCATCATCAAATTTTCTCCATATAGCTGGATGCGGCTCAGGATGACATGCAACGGTGGTGCTGTCAGGTCCAATAGAAGGCTACATAATAAAATAAAATTAGTTTAGAAAATCACATAATAATTTATAACAATTTATATTATCTTACCATAATAGCGTCAGGATCCTGAATGTAGTCATTTGTCGCATCGTCAACTGAAGCCTGAACAAATAGATTAATTTAATGTAATAAATAAAATAAGTTATAGTTAAAATAAATTCATATTCAAAACTAATAAACTCATACCTGCGCATGTGAAGAGCTCCCATAACTCAGTCGGCGGCCACTAAATAAATCTCGGGTTGGTCCACCCTCATCAATGGTAAATGGGCCAGGGAAATATGTACCCCAATCCGCTGCTTGGAAATCACAGCCCGTGATCAATAATTGACCCGGTGGGGTCATCTATGAAGGCACTGTAGTGTCACAAAATACCAAGGTTGTAAGACGGCATGTTCGTCTCATGCATGCCACCTGGCATATTAGAAGTAACATCATCATCAGGAGCATCACAGGCCCCCTGCTGGACACCACCTCCTCGGGCAACATGAGGTCGCCGGGCAGCACCTGGTCGTCAGGGAGCAGGTCGTCGGGCACCAGCAGCTCGTGGAATACCACGACCTCGCTGGTATGAGACTGGATCAATATAATCAGCATCATGTGCCAAACGCTGATCCGATCTGGCATACTGTAGTGTCTCGGCAGCCACTGTCATGAATCGCCGACCATAATCCTGCATGACCACAGGATCGTGGACATAACTCTGCATCTGCTGCCCCATATGGTAGACGGTATGCAATCTAATAGACTACACAAAAGTAAAGAATGTAAACTAGGTATTTCTCACAACATTATATGTATATTATTAATACAACATAAAACTTACCAGAGCCTCGTTTCTCCCGGCGTATGAGATGTACCGCCCATCTACCTGATGAACTGGGTTCCCGATAAAAAGACGAGAAACTATGCGGTACCATGCCATGTACCTATCAATAGGATAGTGCTGGAGAGGTGGGATCAAATCACCTCGTCTATACCAAATAACAAGCTGAGTGTGAAGCCTCCCAATAAAGGTGTCGTCTACCCTGGAACGATCATCCCTCTCATAATGTAAGGGATGCATTGCAGGCGGAGGCGATATAGGTTGCAGCATGCCAAACTGACGCGAAACCCGCTCCGAGGCATGATGCTCCACGATATCTAGACATGTAAGAGGGACATAAGTCCTCCAAATATGCCGGCCTAACATATAGTACACTGGCAGGGTAGCTATCAAGTCCTCGCTATATGGCGTCCAGATGAACTATCAAATAACAACACAAATTATTAGTATGCGTAACACTAAATTAAACAATAACTAGTACGTTTAGTTAGATATTCTCCGTGCATCCTCGAGGAAGTCTAACACATCCCTGATGCTTGGGAGATTATGATGGGCATCATACGCTCGTGAAAGTCTACGCCGCATGACCCACCTAGAAGCTAAAGGCAGATATTGAATGGCGACGTCAGTTGGTAGCTGTGGTAGAGGTGGCCTAAGCTGCACAAATCGCCCCCATACCCAAAACTAACATAGAAAGTTGATGTATACAGTGAGATAAACTATAGGTAGGTAGATTTGTAACTAACAGATATTTTCATTGAATATGTTCTCACCTGTAGAAGAGGCAGGAAGCCACAAATGTCTCTCCATGTGCCCCTAGAGGCCCCGCACATCTGCCTATATAAAAGTGAGAGGACAGCACCACCCCAGCTATATGTGACTGTATCCTCGAAGCGTGTAATGTGATGGGGAAACCGGAGGCTGACTAAGTTCCCCGAAGTGTTCGGGAACAAGACCCTCCCAAATAGAAGTATCAGCAATAGCCTACTATAGTGAAGTACATCCTCCTCCTCTGACTGATCTGTGATAGTAGGGTGGAGCTGCTCTAGGCGCTTTCTAATGGGGGATAACGGTATCCGACTGATCCCATCCTTGGGATCCTCGGCCTCCGGACTCAAACATGTGAGCATTTGAAGCAAATCCCAATATGCCTATCGCGGATAATGCCTCATGTTCGCAGGGAATAGAACATGCAATCCATCGGCTGACAGGCCATATAAAATCTCTATGTCCTGCAGTGTAATAGTGGCCTCGCCAATGGGAAGGTGGAAGGTGTGCATCTCCGGTCGCTACCGCTCAATCATGGCCATGATCAAAGAATAATCAAGCTGTATCCGGCCAATCTGAATAATCCTGTAAAATCCCATCTCCTCGAGGTGATGGACGACTCGAGGATGTAGATCGCGCTCACTCAAAAACTCCCATAAGACATCCACTCTCCTAGCCCGGAATGTCTGTGTCAGCAACTGGCCATCCTAGATATACTCTGATCGATGCTGGGGCTGTACGCCTAACAGATCCGAGGTCCGAGGGCCAAGATGTATGAGTGCATCCATGTTGTCAATTGTAAAATTATAATTTTTAATAACTTAATTGTACAAATTATCATTAATAGCTATGTATTTTTTTATAATTAAAAGTTATATTTTTAATAATTTAATTGTACAAATTACTAACATATAGGTCCCAAGCTCGATATTTTTTAGGCCGAGCGGCACCAAGCTATTATTAATCGTTACGTATTTTTTTAATTTAAATTTGTATTTTTAATAATTTAATTGTACAAATTAATTACATATGGGTCCCGAGCTCGATATTGTTGAGGCCTAGCGGCACCAAACTATTATTAATCGTTATGTAATTTTTTTTAATTTAAATTTATATTTTTATAATTTAATTATACAAATTAATATGGGTCCCAAGCTCGATATTGTTTAGACCCAGCGGCACCAAACTATTATTAATCGTTATGTATTTTTTTTAATTTAAATTTATATTTTTAATAATTTAATTGTACAAATTAATTACATATGGGTCACAGACTCGATATTTTTGAGGCCCAGCGGCACCAAACTATTATTAATAGTTATGTTTTTGTTTTTGTAATTTAAATTTACATTTTTAATAATTTAATTGTACAAATTACTAACATATGGGTTCCGGGCTCGATATTTTTGAGGCCCAGCGGCACCAAACTATTATTAGTCGTTATGTATTTTTTTATAATTTAAATTTATATTTTAAATAATTTAATTATACAAACTACTTATATATGGGTCCCGGACTCGATATTTTTGAGGTCCCGAGCTCGATAATTTTTAATAACTTAATTTTGAGGATCAACAATCCAAGCTAAATACTACACATTACTACACTACAAGGCTATAAAATTTACTAGCCTAAAAGAGTATATGTTTTACTACGCTAAAAAGGTCTATATTTTACATCTAACAAATAATATAAATTAAACAAATATATATAAATAAAATATTAATAAGAAAGCACATATATTAACATACTAATCCGGATAAATTATACATACTAATTTCGGAAAATAACATAAACTAATTAAAACTAATATGCAACATACCTCGAATTCGATTTTTTGCATATGAAAAAGATGAATATTATCGCTTCAAACCCGTAAATCAACAACACCAACAACCTTTACTCGAGAGTGGGACCCACGTGTTACTATTACTATATGTCGGGGGGACCTAAATATTTTTTTTATAAAAACAATGCAGAATGTGGGGAATGGGGGGGCCAAAATTTTAAAATATTGGATGAGTGTTGAGGAAGACGACGGGTTGAGGAAGAATGGGGGATTTTATTAACAAATACAACGCCATTAATTGTGGCGTTGAATCTCTGACATGTTCAACGCCACAATTTCTGGCGTTATATTTTAACGGTGCATTTACTGTTAAAGTACAACGCCAGGAATTGTAATGTTGTATATAAAAATATTTTTTTTAAACCTAAAAATGTTATTAAAAGTCCAAAAGGACCTATATAGTTCCGGACTTCGCAAGCAAGGGGTCATTTTGTCATTTTCTATAGGCGAAATACATAAACAGCCACTTGAAGTTGTCCTCAACGACCAGCTGAACACCTCAACTGAGTCCTTTATCAGTTAGACACTTCAAGTGAGTATTACTCAGATCAAATAGACACAGGTCGCTGATGTGGCATATGCGTGATTGCTAACTAAATTTTGAGCGCGTGACCCAGTTTTTTAAGCCTATTTTTTTTTAAGAAAAAACATGAAATACCTCTCTTCGTGTAATTTATATACCAAGTTTCTAACATGAAATACCTGAAATACCAATCAGAAAATGATATTTTCAAAAAGAAAAAGAAAAACTCTAATTTATACCCAATCAAAAAATGACATATTATTAACAAAAGAAAAGAAAAAGGGCACATTAGCGTTCTTGGTGTTCTTCACTATCTTTATGTCTATTATTGTTCCAACCATGATTTTAATCCAAAATTTTAAGAGAAACCTTTTCAAATTTGTTATAACTTGAACTAAATAATCTCTACAAAGACTTGAAAACAACCCCAATATTAATTTCTCAATTTTTCATCAAATCAAGTAACTCATTTTAAACTTTCAAGCATTCTTAAAGACCTCATTAATGGTATTCTTGGCGTTCTTGGTGTTATTCACTATCTTTATATCTATTATTGTTCCAACCACGATTTTAATCCAAAATTTCAAGAGAAATGTGACGACCCGGCCCGTCGTCAAGGGAATTACCACCCCGTTATGTTGTAATTTCATGTTTCATGCTTTTATATCAGTGTTAGAGTCTATCGGGTGATTTAGGAGTGATTTGGATTGAAAATGAGGCATATAGCCTTTTTGAAGGAGACTTGAATAAGGAAAGTCAACCCGGAGTTGACTATTTGGTTAGAGGGCTCGGAATCGGATTCCGATGATTCGGTTAGTTCCGGAAGGTGATTTGTGACTTAGGGGAGCGATCGGAATTGAATTTGGAGGCCCGTGTAGAAATAGGCTTGAATTGGCTAAGGTTGAATTTTGGCGAAATCCGAACGGTAGGTGAGATTTTGATCCGGGGGTCGGAATGGAATTCCGACAGTTGCAGTAGCTCTGTTAGGTGATTTTGGATGTGCCTGCAAAATTTCAGGTCATTCGGACGTCGTTTGGTCGGGTTTTTGATGGAATGTGCAATTCGGAAGTTTTGAAGGAATTTAGGCTTGAATCCGTGTGTAATTGGTGATTTTAATGTTTAGGATGGTGTTTTTATGATTGGAACAAGTTCGTATCGTGTTTTGGGGTATGTTGGTGGTTTTCGTTGGGGTCCCGGGGGCCTCGGGGTGAATCCGGACCATTATCCGGCATTTGGAAGCAAGAAGTGACCTGCTGTAATCTGCAGATCACTGGGCAGTGTTTTGGCCTTCGCGTTCGCGAGGGCAAGGCCCGCGTTCACGTAGGCCAGGTCCAGCATGCTTCGCGTTCGCGAGGGAGGTAGCGTGTTCGCGTATTGGAAAGGCTGGGAAGCTTCGCGGACGAGTGAGTGAAGGTCGCGTTCGCGTATGAGGGAGTTAGGACGCATCGTGTTCGCGTGGGTTTAGGCCGCGATCGCGAAGAAGGAATTGGCGAGGCCACGCGTTCGCGTGGGAGACTACGTGTTCGCGTAGAGTAATAATCCGGAGGCTGGGAAGTTGACCTTCGCGGACGCGTGAAGGAGTGACGCGTTCGCGATGAAGAAGAGGAAAAAGGCATCGCGTTCGCGTGAGAGGCGTCGCGAACGCGATGAAGAAAATAGGCTGTCAGTGAAGTTAAGTTCAGAACAGAACCAGTCGCGGGTTTAATACCCAAAACCCCCATTTTTGAGTTCCAAGAGAAGAAATTTACGGGAGATTGCCGGGAAATCATCGGAGTTTCGTTGGAGGTAAGTTTTGTGGCTTAATTACATCATTTTAACATGAAATCCTTGGTTAAATCCCTGTAAATGAAAGATTAAAGGTGGGTTTGATCCCTAGGCCTAAATTGAAGAAAAACACCGATTTGAGTGGGCAAATGGAGTCCGATTTTGGTAAATCTTATATGCCTAGACTCGTATCGAGATGAGGGTTCCGAATATGTGACTTTTGTAATTTTTCGACAAGCGTACCGAAAGTCGGGTTTTGACAACTTTGGGAATTTTGATGTAAATTGAGTTATTTTGATTGGGTGTCGTCCCATTGGCCTAATTTGTTGTATTTCTACTGTATTTGATCAGATTCTACGCGTGCGGAGCTTGATTCTCGTGGAAAGGGCATTGCGGAGTAGTCGTCGCACCGTATTGAGGTGAGTAATAGATGTGGGTGATGACCAGCGGGTTCGAAACCCCGGTATACCACTTTGTGACGCTGTATAGCGGCGAGACACGTACTCTCTTGTGAGTGTGGGGTCGATTGTGATTGGGGACTATGACTTAGTCCGACTTGTTGATACTGTATTATGATATTAGGCTATTCTTGAGCCGTCGAACCTCCTTCTCGGATGGTTGCATATTATATATTGTGATATTGGCCACTCTTGAGCCGAGGAACCCCCTTCTTGGGCGGTTGAGTATACTTGTGGGCCGTGAGCCGGTTATTGGATCCCGCGAGGATCGTTATCATTGTCTTATCATATTGACATGCTAGTTTACTACTAGTCCGCAGCTATTTCTGTTATCATGTTATTTCCAAATCTCTGGAACTTGATATTTCTGTTTTCAACCGAAAAATGATAAAAGATGTTTTCAAACTACTTTTGAGCCTACGAGGCTGTGATTGCATATTAGCTGACTAGTAGTGGATCGGGCTGCGCGCCGCAGCAGTATATATGTTAGATCGGACTACACGCCGCAGTGATATTGTGCTTGGGCTGTAGGAGCCCCTCCGGAGTCTGAACCCCCACAGTGAGCACGGGTACCCAAATTGGATCGGGCTACGCGCCGTAGCGGTCATATCATGCATTGCATTGCATTTTAGCTACCTCTCCTAGCTGTTATACTGCTTTGCTGGTACTTATTGGTATAGGTACAGTTGATATCGATTCTGTGACAGGGTATTTGATTACAGTTTTACATAGTGCTTTATTGCGGATTTCTTATCTGCGCTGTCTTACCACTGTTTATTACCACTGAGTCTGGCAGTACTCATTTTACTCCCTGCACCTTGTGTGCAGATCAAGGTACCTCTCAGCAGTGATCCAGTGGCTGTGCGAGGCGACATTTATGGATATTCGAGGTAGCTGCAGAGTCCGCAGGACCCGATATTCCTTCATACTGTCTCTTGATTTTGTATTGACTTTTCTTTCCGCACTTGGTATCTTGTAAACCTTTATACACTCATGTTCAGTAGAGGCTCATGACTCTTGACCCTTCGGTCTATGGGAGTTGATGTATTATGGGACTTGGTTTTCCGTTTTCGTTATTTGTATCGCTATTGCTTCGTGATTTAATATGCTTAAATGGGCTAAAGAGAGCTTCTAGCTCCGTTATTGTTATTGATTGGTCAGGCTGGCTTAGCAATGTGCTGGGCGCCATCATGACCGGATTTGGGGTCGTGGCAAGTTGGTATCAGAGCCTAGGTTTACTAGGCCTCACGAGTCTTGAGCCGGTTAGTAGAGTCTCGTGGATCGGTACGGGGACGCCTGTACTTATCCTCGGGAGGTTGCAAACCTTTAGGAAACACTTCACTTTTCTTGAACTCTGTCGTGCGATCTTGTTGTTCTGAGAACTGAACTCCTATATTCTTTTCTCTCGCAGATGGCGAGAACGCGAGCATCAGGACGAGGTGGACGACCTCCATTGCCACCTGTTAGAGGCCGTGGGCGCGGTCGTGCTAGAGGTAGAGTAGGGCGGCTGAGGCAGCGCCAGCTGACCCGCCCGTTGTACTAGTTCAGGAGCAGCCCCCAGTGGTTGATGCTCCAGCGGTCCCAGTTCAGGGCCAGACTATATCTATTGCTATCCCTTGTCTTCAGGAGACTCTTGCTCAAATATTATCAGTGTGTTCCGGTTTGGCTCAGGTAGTTTTATGACTCTATAATACAGTCTGCGAAACTAGAAACCTGGATAAGGAATTCCGTTAACCCGGGAGAAGGTGTTAGGCACTCCCGGATTCCGTGGTTTTAGCACGGTCGCTCAATTGCAATTTTTGTTTCTATCTGATTCTTTTATATATTTTAACTATACGCTTTCAATGCTCCGCTCTTATTTTTAGAAGAATTGCGACGTCACGAAAACACATTTCGAGTCACACCGCAACCAGTACGCCTGTGACTTTAATGTATTTCAGTTTCGCCGAGAGTAAGATTTGGGTCACATAAATGCGCACCCGTGTTTAGGAAAGTAATTTGCTTACAAATCACGCCTAAAGAGTCTATCGTCCTTATTAACTTCGGGAAAAGACCGTGAAATTCACTAAACGGTCTTTCCAAGGCTAAGTTTTCATAACAACTGATTAGAGGGCCCCGCGATTGTGTATTTGCGTTTGGCGAGGCTCGTCTCATTATTATTAAGGCCAATCCTAAGATGAACTATATTCTCTACTTGTTTTGTCTCTAACAACAAAGAAAAATGTTAATTGTTTATCATTACCTACTAGTTTTATATTTTTTTTTATCATTTGGGCCATTCAATAGAGCCTTGACTCAAAATTAACCGCCAGAAGACAATTTCCTTTTTACTTTGCTCTTAAATTACTTAAATTTCAATTTGTATTCAAATTAGTTAAGCTAATTAGTCACCAGAAAAATTTGTTTTATTTAAGAAAAGAATATTGAACATGCTTCAGATTTTAATCCAATCTAACTGATAATCAGTTTTCGTGTAAATGATCTAGATCATAGTAGATATACACGAACTAAAGTGTACTGATAATCTAATAGCAACGAAGTGATATATCAATTGTCCAGATTCCCTTTTTTAAGCAAACTATTGATAGAACGGGATTTACATACTTAATTAACTACTTGAACATTGAACACGATACTACTAATTCATCACCCTCGATCAAGCTACCATCAGCATGCCTCTATTTACTTTCACACTGATTGTTAGTTATCATGCACTCTTAACCTGAACAAATTAACACCACTAACATAATTGAAATTTTTTTCTTTTTAACATGTATTTCACTGATTCGTATACCCATTACATAGTACGTTTCCAGTAGACCACTTCTACTGTGATAGCTTATGAAAATATAAAGTCCACATAGTTACAATCCATATAGTCTATTACATGCTCAAGTTCTCCTTAATGAGTATACATGTATCTAACTAAATTTCGATATGGATTGGAATGACATGATGATCAATAAGCTAAGCTTTATTTCTTCAATTCACGTTTACAGCTTCAGGCAGTAGTAAAATACCTGGAAATCAACAAAGCAAGAGAATGGAGATCAGTTAAGCCGACGAAGCCAAGTAACAGCAGACCAACAGCAACAACCAACAGCAACAACCAACCAAACACTCAGCAACCCAGGCAGTGGCAGTCCAAAACTCAGCAAACAAAACAAACGCCAGAACAGACCCAAACCAGTAATCTAAAACATAATACTCAGCAGATACGCCACAGTCAAACTCAGCAAACCAGTGGCCAAGGACTTCGAACAAACAGGGACAAACAGCTTTAGCCAAACAAAACAAACGACCCCCAGAATCTATGTGAAGAAATCTCTGTGAACTTAAAACCAATCTAATGAAACAGTGATCAAAGGTCCAATGGCAAACCAAGAAGAATCCAAACTCCCACTGTTTGATTTCTAAGGTTTCTGTATGTGTGAATGGCTATATGTTTTTCAATTATCTCTCTATATGTTTTCGAGTTGTATCTCTCCCCAAAATCCCTTTATAAACTCTGTCCCCATATGAATGCCTAAGCCTCTCCTTATATAGCTTTTTCCATCCAGCTCCTAGTGGTACTCCCCTTAAACTGAATCCCCAGCCCATCATATTCCCTGCACTCTCCACTATCCAGTGTCCAGGTATGGACTACAGCATTAAAATACTGATCGCATGAGGCTAGTGGGATACCCTGTTGTACGGCAGGTTCCACTAGCCTCTCTTATGGGCAGGGTATTTAAAAATTAATACTAATTAACCTATCAACTATATCCAATTAACCCCCTAATCTGGAATCAAACACACAACAAATCCCAGCCTTACGAATTGCATACAGGGCAGATTCAGGGGATCAATAATATGAACTAATTGCTTGACGACTTTAGTCGAACTGAACATACGATTCATTTTAACTAACGAAAAAAGAAGGAATCGACCAAATAAAAGGCCTTAAAGGAGGAGAACAGATGAAACAATTAACTAAAAAATAGAATCAATGAACACTTATACTAAACAATAAATAAAAGTCAGAAAGAAAGAAATGAAAATACCTTAAGCAGTGAGGAAAATTGGAAATCGAACGAACTTGGGCTGGATGAGACTTGAAATTGCCCTTCTTGAAGTTGAACAGATTTTAATTGAAATGTTTTCAGACGAAAACATTCCAATTAAAGTCTGTTAACTCCAACCTCTTTTAATTCGGACAAAAATCCCTAGTTTCGAGTTCTAGGGTTCTTGAAAGCTCTATTTGGGGTTCGAGTGTTTCCGGTCAGATTCGAGTGAAACTAAGGGCGGTAGGTGTGTGAGGGAGGTCTAGAGGTGGTGTGGTGTAAAGTTGGTGGCCGGCGGAGCTGGTTCGAGTTCGACTCGAATCTTCAAATGAAGATTCGAGAATATCCAGGCTGATTCGAGACAAACCATGCACGGGGTTGGATAGAGGAGGTTGAGGCGGGTATGTGGTGTAAAGTTGGTGGCCGGCGGCGTTGTTGCCGCCGGGTTTTCAGGCGAAGGGAGAGGAGGCGGCGCTATTAGGGTTTGGCTTGGGAGATATGGTCTCTGAGAGAGACGATAGTGAAGAGGGGGTGTTTGGGTCGTGATTGAGGGTCTGGGGGGGGGGGGTATTTGTGAATTAAAGCTAAAGTTTCAATCTTAACCGTTGGATTATTACATCCAACGGCTAAGATCGGCTAGCCAACACTGGAACGCCGTCGTTTTATTAAGTGGGGGACCGGATCGGTTCAAAATTCGAAAGGGTCGGGTATCTGGGATCGTCTGGGACCATTCGATCAGTACAAGATCAACGGCCATGATCCAGGCCTATATTTTCTCAAATCTTAACCATTGGATCAACATACCACACTTAATCACCTTGACTTGGATTGGACCTGGGTCGTTTGGGCTTGTCTGAATGGGCAACAGAGGCCCAATTCAATTCCTTCCTTCATTTCTCCTCAATTTTCTTCTTTTCTTTTATTATATATATATATATATATATATTTTTAATTCCTAATTTATTGAAACACAAAATTCTACAATACATTACGAAGTCAAATTAATTTATAAAAACTAATTACGTTCGAATAACGATTCACACATTAAACATTAATTGAATTACACAATTTTAACTAAAGTGCAAAGCACGGCCATTTAATTTTAATTATTTTATAAAACAAATTACTTAATTAAATTCTGAGTTCAAAATGCAACATATATATTTTTGTATTTTTTATTTATTAATTTAAACATCAAAACACACACGCACGAACGCAAACAATAAGCAAAAGAAATAACAGAAAATCCACAAAAATTGCAAACAAAACAAAACTCTTTATTTTGAATTTTTGGGAGTAATTTTCGTATAGGGCAAAAATCACGTGCTCACAGCTGCCCCTCTTTGCGCGGAAACATGAAGAGTTTTCGTGCAAAGATAAGTGAGCGGATACGAGCGATTTTTGCCCGTCTGAGCACTCCGTATGAAGCATTTTCTTGGAAAAGTTTGACCGAACCTTGCTTCAAAAGGTCTCCTACATATCCCTGGCTAAAAGGGAATCAGGTCAATGTAGTTCGGGAAGTTTTGGTAGCTGGGACTACCGTGACTGCTGTGATCTTGCTGTTACTGTTGTTGTTGCCGCTATTACTGCTTACCGATCTCCTCATTACATCGTGCTAAAGATAAAACAAGAAATTAGGCTAGCCTACGGATCACACGATCCTATCTATCTTCAACTTGCTTTTGCCACCTTGCTTCTTGTCGGCTTGATCGTTCCTTCTGATGTTTCTTCTCTTCCGCCAATTGTTATTTCGGCCTATCTTGATTGCCGAACTCCGACCGTTGGTCCCTTCCTTATGATCTTCGAACTATTCTTCTTCGAAGTCTGAATCTATCTTTCTGATCCTTGTTGCCTTCCTTCTGATTTTGAACTTGAATTCATGCTGGGGATTTCTGTTACACTCTACCGCTTTCCTCAAACAACTTCGAAAGTAAATTGCCACTCCATTCTCCAGGCGGGCTCCCTGACTTCAATTACTACTTCAAAATAAAATCGCCACTCCATTCTCCAGGCGGGCTCCCTGACTTCAACTACTACTTCAAAATAAAATCGCCACTCCATTCTCCAGGCGGGCTCCCTGACTTCAACTACTACTTCAAAATAATTTTCTGTTACATTCAACCGCTTTCCTCGACCAAATTAAAATAAGTTGCCACTCCATTCTTCAGGCGGGCTCCCTGACTTCAACTACAACTTCAACACTAAATCGCCACTCCATTCTCCAGGCGGGCTCCTTGACTTCAACTACAACTTCAAAATAAAATTGCCACTCCATTCTCCAGGCGGGCTTCCTGACTTCAACTACAATTTCAAAATAAATCGCCACTCCATTCTCCAGGCGGGCTTCCTGACTTCAACTACAACTTCAACACTAAATCGCCACTCCATTCTCCGGGCGGGCTCCCTGACTTCAACTGCAACTTCAACACTAAAATTGCCACTCCATTCTCCAGGCGGGCTCCCTGACTTCAACTACTACTTCAAAAATAAAATCGCCACTCCATTCTCCAGGCGGGCTCCCTGACTTCAACTACTACTTCAAAAATAAAATTGCCACTCCATTCTCCAGGCGGGCTCCCTGACTTCAACTACTACTTCAAAATAAAATCGCCACTCCATTCTCCAGGCGGGCTCCCTGACTTCAACTACTACTTCACAATAAAATCGCCACTCCATTCTCCAGGCGGGCTCCCTGACTTCAACTACTACTTCAAAAATAAAATCGCCACTCCATTCTCCAGGCGGGCTCCCTGACTTCAACTCCAGCTTCACAATAAAATCGCCACTCCATTCTCCAGGCGGCGGGCTCCCCGACTTCAACTACTACTTCACAATAAAATCGCCACTCCATTCTCCAGGCGGGCTCCCCGACTTCAACTACTACTTCAAAAATATAAATCGCCACTCCGTTCTTCAGGCGGGCTCCCTGACTTCAGCTACAACTTCAAAATAAATTGCCACTCCATTCTCCAGGCGGGCTCCCTGACTTCAACTACTACTTCAAAAATAAAATCGCCACTCCATTCTCCAGGCGGGCTCCCTGACTTCAACTCCAACTTCAAAACTAAATCGCCACTCCATTCTCCAGGCGGGCTCCCTGACTTCAACTACTACTCACTGATTTCATCCTATCTTGATTACCTTCCTTTGCCTTTTGTACTATTTCCTTCTTCCTGCATTGCCTCTCGGGCCACCTTCTCTTCTGAATTATCCTGTCTTGGAATTGCCTTCCCCTGGGTCGTATTACTTTTCTTCTGGCTGCTGGGGATATTTCTGGAACTGTTTACTCGCCTGCTGGGGATGATGCTGCTGAGGAAGTATTCTTCGTTCCCTTCACCCCTCATTCTCTTCCTTCTTCCCATACCTCCTCCGGGACTCACGCTTTTGCCTCCTCGAGCAAATTATGGAATGTAATACTGCCGGGGGAATCTCGAAGCCATTGTTTTATTTTTCCAACAACTGCTGGGGATGATACCAAGCTCAAAGATTACCCCATCGTGTCGTCCGGCCTTTCTCAAAACTATTCTGCTCGGAGCTGGTATTTCCGAAATCTTGTGTTGCTTTCTACCCTTATCTTCCGAGTCTTTGCTTTCAAGAAAATTTTCGCAACAGGAGAAAATTTTCTGCCCCAGTTTGATAAACTTCTGGACGGTATGCTTTTCTGCCAACGAACCCTCTTTTCCTGCTTTTAAATCAAAGAAAAATTGTTAGTTTCAAAACGCGGTGAGTGGTCGTGCCACTCTTGTTGGGGCCATTTTCTTTTCTCTTTCAGCTGCTTGGCCTTTCTCGAACTTTGAGGGCGACGTTGACGCTTGCCGGGGACGATGCTCTTTCCACGAACGACCTCTCATCTTTCCTTTTATTCCAATCTTTGGTTTGATCCGACTCTTTTTAGCCGGTGATCTGTTGCGTGAAATCATCTTTCGGACGTGCCACATGTGTCCATCATACTCCATAATTCCTGCGAACCCTCCAATCAGCCTGTCATCCCAATCTCACTATCGTAACGACTTCTGTCTTATTGCCTCGTTCCACGCCTATTCATTTTCATTATACTGCTTTCGGGAGACTTGGTAGTAAGCTTTGAAAAATCAATTTTCGAAAATGAAAGAAAAGAAAAGAATACTGCCGCAAATGACAAAAGAAGAGAAAAACTTTTCTGAACTCAATAGGAAAACTTATCTGAATGTATGACTGATCCAATGGTTATGCCGCGCCTTTGAGATTAAACTACCCAGTCTATTCAGGTCAAATCACTTTCTGATGCCGCGTTCTGCTAGAGGTAAACGGATGTCCAAACCTTGTCTCATGCAAACATCTTGTAACCATCTCGTCCTGTCACCTCACAGTGCCCTTCAAAGGGTTTTCACTAATGAGATTCTCTCATTTCTCTCTATCTCCCGTCGCCTTAAGGTGCCCGTAAAGGTTTTCACCGTAAGACTCTCTCATTTTACTTCTCTCAACTTCCTTCGCCTTAAGGTGCCCTCGAGGGTTTTCACCGTTAAGACTCTCTCATTTACGCTTTCTTTCCCTGCGGCGGGGTATCACCCCTGAGATTCCTTCTAGAGCGTTATCCCCTTTCGGCTTGTGCATCCTGGATTCAATCGAGGGTCGGGATGTCACTCTTGGCTTTCATTCACATGACTTGGCACTTCTCAAATACTGATCGAGAGGTCTTTCTGGTTCTTAATATGGTTTCTGCGCGTGAGGCTGAAGAAAGGGGTTTAACCTCAACGGTTAGCTTATTACAACTTTCGGAATCCACACTATCTTTCCAACGAAACAATGACTTCTGCCCCAGTTTTGTTGCTTGGGGGATCTTTGATTTTTATTTTATTATGACCGAGCCGTGTGGCGCCTACGTATCCTTCTTCAGGAATCAGGTCGAACGTAGTTCACTTTTTCTTGTATTTTTCTTTGTTTCTTTTTTTTTCTATTTTGTTACACATCTTCCTTGATGATTCCGAAAGAGGGTATATGAAAGAATAATTAAGGCTCAAAGGGGGAAACAAAGGTTAAAGTGTTTGGGTAGTAGAAAAATTGCCTCTGTCATTTCATTCTCCGAAAAATGCCAAATACACACAAACGAAACCAAACGTTGACAAATGCATTAAAGAATTACACATAATATCTCTTGACTGCATCAGAATTGATAGCCATATCGGTGCATCTTCCCTCAACATCCGTCAGACATAGAGCGTCGTTGGATAATACTCTAGTCACCACAAATGGTCCCTGCCAATTTGGAGCGAACTTGCCTTTCGCCTCGGCCTGATGTGGTAGAACTCTCCTCAGCACATGTTGTCCCACTTCAAATTTCCTGGGACGTACCTTCTTGTTATATGCTCTCGCCATTCTCTTTTGGTACAATTGGCCGTGACATACCGCTGTCAATCTCTTTTCGTCGATCAAGCTCAATTGCTCTAATCGGGTTTTGACCCACTCGTCGTCATCAATCTCAACTTCAGCGACAATTCGGAGGGATGGGATTTCAACTTCTGCTGGTATTACTGCTTCAGTCCCGTATACCAGCAAGTAAGGAGTTGCACCTACCGAAGTTCGGACGGTAGTGCGATAACCCAACAGCGCAAATGGTAACTTTTCATGCCACTGCCTAGACCCTTCTACCATCTTCCTCAATATCTTCTTTATATTCTTGTTTGCCGCCTCAACCGCACCATTTGCTTTGGGACGATATGGTGTGGAATTTCGGTGTGTAATCTTGAACTGTTGACATACCTCCTTCATCAATCCGCTGTTAAGATTGGCACCGTTATCCGTGATGATTATCTTTGGAATTCCAAACCTGCAGATGATGTGGGAATGTACGAAGTCCACCACCGCCTTCTTGGTCACTGATTTGAATGTTTTGGCCTCCACCCACTTGGTAAAATAATCGATCGTTACCAGAATGAACCTGTGACCATTGGAAGCCGCAGGCTCTATAGGTCCAATAACATCCATGCCCCATGCAACAAACGGCCATGGTGCTGACATTGTGTGCAATTCGGTTGGTGGAGAATGAATCAAGTCTCCGTGTATCTGACACTGATGGCATCTTCGCACGAAACTTATACAATCACGCTCCATCGTGAGCCAGTAATATCCTGCTCTAAGAATCTTCTTTGCCAATACGTATCCGCTCATGTGTGGTCCGCAAACTCCCGAGTGTATATCTGTCATCACTGTTGTGGCTTGACTTGCATCTATACATCTCAACAATCCCAAATCCGGGGTTCTTTTGTACAGCACCCCTCCACTAAGGAAAAATCCGTTCGCCAACCGCCGAATAGCTCTCTTTTGATCTCCGGTTGCCTGCTCCGGGTATATTCCCAACCTGAGGTACTCTTTGACATCATGAAACCATGGCTTACCATCCATCTCTTCTTCAATCACATTACAATAAGCATGCTGATTCCGGATCTGGATATGTAATGGATCGACACGAACCTTGTCCGGGTGATGTAGCATTGACGCTAAAGTAGCCAACGCGTCGGCAACCTCATTATGCATCCTTGGGATGTGTCTGAATTCTACTGATCGAAAGCGCTTGGTCAGATCATGCAAGCACCGACGATACGGGATAAGCTTTAAATCTCTGGTTTCCCATTCTCCCTGAATCTGATGTACCAGAAGGTCCGAGTCCCCCAAGACCAAGACGTCCTGTACATCCATGTCCACCGCTAATCGCAGCCCCAAGATACATGCCTCGTACTCGGCCATATTATTGGTACAATGAAAACGCAGTTGAGCAGTAACAGGATAATGATGTCCTGTTTCAGATATGAGCACGGCCCCTACTCCGACTCCTTTTGCGTTCGCCGCTCCGTCGAAGAAGAGCTTCCACCCTGGATCCTTGGTTAGCTCTAACCCCTCAATTTGCAATACTTCTTCGTCTGGAAAAGTCCCCCACGGTGTGATAAAAGCCGTATTTTCTGCGTCCTCTTCATCCATCAAAATCTGATGATATCCCGCATAAGAGTCCACAAAGGATCCGATTTCGCGTCCGGCGCAATTATCAATCAGGATATGGATATTGGGAAGCGGGAAATTATCCTTAGGACTCGCCCTGTTGAGGTTGCGATAATCCACACATACTCTGATCTTTCCGTCTTTCTTTGGCACCGGTACTACGTTAGCCAACCATTCGGGGTATCGAGTGACGCGAATGACTTTCGCCTGCAACTGCTTGGTTACTTCCTCTTTGATCTTTACACTCATCTCCGTCTTGAATTTCCGCAGTTTTTGCTTGACGGGAGGATATGCCGGATCAGTGGGTAATTTATGAACCACTAGATCAGTGCTGAGTCCCGGCATGTCGTCGTACGACCATGCGAAAATGTCTTTAAACTCCATGAGTGTTTTGATCAACTCTTCTCTCAGGTTTGGTTCAATGTGGACACTTATCCTGGTTTCTTTGACGTCATCCGTGTTCCCCAAATTAACGGCCTCGGTATCATTTAAATTTGGTTTGGGTTTTTCCTCGAAGTGACTTAATTCTTCACCGATCTCTTCTACGGCTTCATCGTCGCCGTACTCGACTCACTCTCGTCACTTCTTATTTCATGCGTTATTATTTCCAAACCCGATTGACTTTCTAGACCGGGTTGATTAATCTTTAAGCACGCCATATCATTAAGATCAGTTGAAAGAAGGCTGTTCAGAAAAGTAAAAAGAAGGAAAAATAAACAAAATTAGACACGAAGGGAACCAAATTTCATTAATGGGAACTGTACAAGGGAAAACAAACTGCAAACTTAAATAAAAAATGAACTAAAAACAACTGGATTTTACTCCGGGGACAACCCCCAACACAGAATTTCGAAAGAAAACAATCCAAAACAAACTACCAAGACTCCTTCCGGACAGGGAGAGGAGTAGCCTTCCAATTATTCAGTTTTGCTCTTGGTCCCACAAATTGTATTTCGGCATGGCTGGATCCTTCACCATCCTCGAGCATACATACATCTGTGAATAGGTCCTCGAACTTCCTGAAGAACTCTTCATCTGGCCTAATCGTAGGACCGGGAATCTTTGCCGTCGGATGTCCTCTTACTCCAGACCTGACGAAAGATTGGGAAAGGCGTGGAACAGGCTTCGGGAGCACCCATGTCTTCTGCTTACTCCTCTTGGCTCGCCGGATGTCCTCTGATGTTGGCTTGAATCCCAAGCCGAAGGTTCCCAAGTTTTCGACCACTGATACCGGTTGTATGATTCCTTGCAGAGATGCACCTAGACCTTTGCCGGGTATGAAACCATGTCGCAACATTTCATGAGCCACCATGACATCCGCAGTAATTATTCTGTCATCGGGAATGCATTCCCCTTCTGGAACTCGGTTGGCGGATACCACATCGCCGATCTGGTACACCCACGGCCCAACATCTTCTTCTGTTTCAACGAAGGGGACGATGGTGCCTGGTTGTAGATCATTCTCTCCATGGACGATGATCTCCTGTTGGTCCCACTCAAACTTGACGAGTTGGTGTAAGCTGGATGGAACTGCTCTTGCGGCATGGATCCATGGTCGCCCTATCAGGAGGTTATATGACACCACCATGTCCAGCACCTGGAATTCCATGGTGAACTCCACCGGCCCAATCGTCAAGATTAACACTATGTCCCCAACCGATGCCTTGCCTCCTCCATCAAACCCCTCGAACACATACGCTGTTCTTGCGTATCCTGCCGATGTCCACTTTCAACTTGTCCAGTGTAGAGAGAGGACAAATGTTAGCACTGGACCCATTATCGACAAGGACTTTGGTAACCACCGCCTCCTCACACTTCACCGTAAGATATAAAGCCTTGTTGTGCTCGGTGCCTTCCTCGGGCAACTCATCATCGGTGAAGGTGATCCGATTTGCTTCGAAGATCCTATTGGTGATCTTCTCCAGATGATTTACCGAGATTTTATCAGGTACGTGTGCCTCATTCAGAACTTTCATCAAAGCTTGCCGATGTTCTTCAGAATGTATCAGCAAAGATAGCAATGATATTTCCGCGGGAGTCTTCTTTAGCTGCTCTACGACAGAATAGTCATGCAGCTTCATCTTTTTCAAGAATTCTTCTGCCTCTTCATCAGTTACCGGCTTTTTCAATGCCGCCGGAGTGATCTTCCTCAATTCTGCAGGGGCAAAACATCTCCCCGAGCGGGTCAATCCTTGCGCTTCGCAAACTTCCTCTTTCACTTCCTTTCCTTTGTAAGTCGTTGTAATCCGAGCATAATTCCATGGAACAGCCCGGCTATCAGTTATTGGCAACTGTATTGCTGGCTTGATGATGAAAGGATCCATTCGAACGCCTGCTACCGTCAAGATGGGCTTGATTGCTGCCCCTGGTACAACTATCTTTGCTTCCCTCGGCCTCACCGGTACTTCGTTCACACTTCCTTTTTCTGCTTCTGACCCTCCTGGTACGTCCTTCTTGCAAATGGATGGCTCATCACAGCTCGGCCCCTTTCTCATTCCTACCCCGCCAGATTTGATCATCATTACCATCCGAGAGGCTTTCTCCTTTCCTTCTTCTGCCCGTACCAACTCGATCATGTTGGTCTCACGATGAGTTGGAAGCGGGTTTTGGTTGATGTTGGGCTCTGTTGGAGTCTGGACCTCAATCCTGCGAGTGTCGATGAGCTCCTGGATGGCCGTTTTCAACCTCCAACATTTTTCCGTGTCGTGTCCTGGGCATCCTGAGCAGTATGCACAATTTACTGAATGGTCCAAGTTCTTTGGAAGAGGGTTTGGTAGCTTAGCTTCAACCGGATTTAGCAACCCTACTTGCTTCAACCGGTGGAACAGACTGGTGTAAGACTCTCCCAAGGGAGTGAAAGTCTTTGGCCTCGGCGCCCTGTCGCCCCTGAATGCCTGGTTCGGACGAAAACTTTCTCCCGAGGGGTTCCTGTAAGCTCTTGGGGGTGGATAATTGTTCTGCGGGTTTGGTGCACGCCACGGTGCATGGACGGGAGGTGCGACATATGACTGAGCATGATGGACAGTGAAATGGGGATCAGGTGCTGGATAGTAGTGTTGCGGGTGGTTATATGGGTTGTGGGGGTAATTTTGGTGGTGAGGCTGGGGTGGGCTATATTGGGGTGCGGGGCCTCTATTTCCGAACCATGCCCCGGACTCGACGGCCGCAACTTCCTCTCTCCTCTTTTTCCCCAGTACTCCTCCAGTACCGCTTTGGATAGCCTGAGTGGTGGCTTTCAATGCTGAGTAGCTCATGATCTTGTTGGCCTTCAAACCTTCCTCGATCATACCCCCCATTTTTATCACCTCAGTGAATGATTTTCCTACGGACGTCACCAGATGTCCGAAATAGGTTGGCTCTAGTGTTTGCAAGAAGTAATCCACCATCTCGTTCTCTCTCATAGGCGGATCCACCCTAGCTGCCTGTTCCCTCCAGCGGAACCCGAATTCCCTGAAACTCTCGGCGGGTTTCTTTTCTATCTTCAGCAATGACAAACGGTCCGGGACTATTTCAAGGTTGTACTGGAACTGGCCGATGAATGCTTGGGCCAAATCATCCCACGTAAACCATCTGCTGGGATCCTGCCTAGTGTACCATTCTAGTGCGGATCCCCCCAAACTCTGACCAAAGTAAGATATCAGAATTTTCGTCCCGTCCTCCAGCTCCTCGCATTTTACTGCAAAACCCTCGCAAGTGGGCCACTGGATCACCATGCCCCTCGTATAGGTCAAATTTGGGCATTTTAAACCCTGCTGGCAACTGGACATCCGGAAATGGGCACAGATCCTTATAGGCGACACTGCCCCGGTTGCCCAAACCGTGCATATTCCTGAAGGACTGCTCCAGGCTTTTAACTTTTCTAATAACTTCCTCATATTCCGAGTTTTGGAAGTGCTTTTCCGGTTCTGCCGGGTTATCCCAATGAGGGGTGTGCGGATGTGGTTCAGGAGCCCTGAAGGTAGGCTCGGGAGGGTAGTAAGAATTGTCGTGGATTTGACCATGCGGCTCCCCGGGCGACTTTTGTAGAGTGGCAGGTGGGGGTGCTACAAAAACAGGAGTGATTGGAGGAGGATTTTGTTTGGCTGTTGGAATTTGGGTGACATAAGGGTTTTCCCCTTGGTAGTATGGATAAATTGGGGCGCTTGTCGAAGGGTCGAGGGGTGGATGTTCTGGAGCGGATGCGACAGTAGGGTGGTTTGGTGAAGATTGTACCCTAGCCCAGGCCAGGTGCATCTCTGTTATCTGCTGTTTCAACCAGTCTACCTCTTCTTTCATTATTTGTATCTCCGATTTTTCTTCCTCGAGGCTCTTACCAGAACTAGACATGCTTACTGTAATCGGTCCTTTGGATCTAGTACGGTAATGATGGCTGGCCAGTATATTCTGTCAAACCAACTGCTAAACTTTTCCGGAAATGCAACAAACTTGTTAGTTTACCGAGTTTGACAGATATGTTATAGCACGTTGGATGCAATGCACCTAACCAAATAACCCTTTCTAAATGTACTCTTAACATGCGTCATTCCAGCCCTTTTTTTCTTTTTTTTTTTTTTTTCTTTTTCTTTTTCAACTATCCTTGAAAGCCTTATTGTTATTAACCTTTGGATTCTTTTCCTTTCTTTTTAGTGGTGGTCGAATCTTATGTGGATTGCCTACGTATCACGTACTCGCGTGAATAAGACCGAGCGTAGTTCTGGTAACAAGATTGTGGCAAAATTCAGTAACTTTTATATCAAATAAAACCTCAAAGTTACAAAACATGGCTTGCAATAAACGACAAAATAGAGGAATGCTTGACTAAAAATAAAAATAAAATGCCAACCAACTTGACTCGATATTTCGAAATACATTTTTAAATCAGAAGTCTAATGCTCTAAAATTCCTGGGAGCCCGCGAGGCATCATTTGGCCTTGCCGCGGGTCTTGGTGTGAGGTCCTTGTGCAGTCCCCTTAAATCCCTCATGATCTGATGAACATAGCCCATAACCGAAGCAAAAAGGGCATGGCGGGGCATCTGTTCGCAAGCTAAACACTTCATAGTGACATAGTGCCCTATTTCTCCAATTCTATCCTTGATCATGTCCCTTTCCCTGAGTAACTGCTCTATCTGCTGGTTTTTCGCCCCCAATCTTCGAGCATTGTTGGTGACTTAGTCTAGGAGCCTATCTACTTGTTCTTGTAGTCGGGCCATCAGATCGTGACAACGGTCGAGGTCTGTCCTGGCATCTCGGGCTTGCTTGAAAACCCGCTCCCTGAGGATAACATTTGCTTCCCTTAGACTAGTGATGATCTCAGTGTAATCTTCTTCTATCCGTTGCAGGTGAAGTGCATGTTGATGTGCCTCCTTTCTCCAGCTAGCACGAACCCTCATTGTTTGGGCCTTCGATTCTTCCAATTCTCTTTGGACATCGGCAACTTGGCTTCTCAAACCCTTTATCAATTTTTCGTCTGCTCGACTCCTCAACTGTCTGTCAGCATCCCTTTTCATTTGCTGAATTTGAGCCCTCAAAAAGTCATTTTCCTGTGCCAACTTCTTTTTATCTCCTTCGTCGGCGGCGGCTTGCATATCTTTTTCAAATTGGAGATTTTGGACCCGTTGCTCTATCTTGCCGATCCTTGTTCTGTAAACCTCTTCCTTAGCCAACCAGTCCCATTGGTCTTGGGACTCTTCAGCAAATTCCCTGAGGTGAGGTCTTTTGGCTGGTCTTTCCCCCGATGTTTCTCCTTTGTACCAAGTAAGATATCTAGGTGCAACCTCTCCTCTAGCTCGATCATGCACACAAGTGTTTGCCTCTAGATATTGGCATTTGCTCCAGATCTGGCGGACCCTCGCTTCCGGGAATTGACCATCGGGACCAATTTCAATAACCTGGGTACTCAGGTCTTCTTCTTTGGGTACTATCTGGCACCTCCCGAGCTGTCTCAACACCCGATGGGGCGCATAAGGTTGAATGCTTTTAAGTCCCATTAAGAGAAAGGGGAACCTAGCCGCTGGCATGTACACGATTCTGTCTATCTGTAACCAACCCAACGTCCATTGTATTTGACTTGCGCTGAGAGCCTGAAAGTATGCCCTCCATGCCAATGTTCCTTCAGGCAGGACGGCCCTATCAATCCTTGTATAGAATTCGCTTATGCAAGTTTTCTCCACCAACCCGTATCTCAAGAATTGGGTGCGGCGACACAGGTGCTCGATCATCCACATTTGCAGTAGTAAATTACAGCCTTCGAAAAAATCTCCCCCGGCTTTGCAGATTGTGAGGGCTCGATATATGTCCGATAGTATCATAGGAGCAAGAGTACTTTCGCTTTGGTCAAGCAAAGTACTGACGACTCCGGCTACCTTTATATCAATGTTCCCGTCTTTCCTCGGGAATACCACGAGTCCTAAAAAGGCTATCATGAAAGCAACTCGTCTGTGCTCCTCCCATTTCTGGCGATTACCCTTGCTGCATAATTTGTTTTCTGGGTCGTCGAAACCTCCCGCATGACCGTACCTTTTGATAGATGAAGTTTAAAGTACAAAACCCTCGTGCTAGATCCGGGTTACGTACCGTTCTGGCCGTCTTCAGTGAGTCTAAAAACCGGTGTACGGCGACAACCCTGGGGGCGATTAGATATTGATGCCCCAATGGTATATCAGTGTTTCCAATGTATCCGGTCATCTCCTCAACAGTTGGGGTGAGCTCGAAGTCCGAGAAGTGAAAGACATTGTGCGCGGAGTCCCAATATGTGACTAAGGCTCTTATGATGTCCCCACGAGGTTTTATTTCAAGCAGACCCGTGAGACCTTTCAAATACTTTTTAACCTCATCCTGCCCTTCTTGGCCTAGATCATTCCACCATAGCCGTATTTGTACCGGGAT
The DNA here is from genome assembly GCA_032618575.1 of Nicotiana noctiflora. Lineage (NCBI taxonomy): Eukaryota > Viridiplantae > Streptophyta > Magnoliopsida > Solanales > Solanaceae > Nicotiana > Nicotiana noctiflora. The sequence goes on along the minus strand of JASVEL010013204.1, from coordinate 13,149 downwards.
TTTAGTCATGAGTGAAAAGGGTTCATTTTGAATCGTGCTCATCCTGCACATTTATTTAAAGAAAACGATCATTTTGGCTGGCAATGATTTTTTCAAAATTTACAGATTTTGGTATATATATTTTTTTTTAAAAATGGCAAGTTGGACCCGACGGGGGTTGCCTACGTATCTCACCTCCGGTGAGAATCAAACTCGCGTAGTTCGGTCCGTCAAGACAAACTATTTCTTTTATTGACCGACAAAGAAAATACACTTTGTTAAGAAACACATTTTCTTTTATTGACCGACAAAGAAAACACATTTTGTTAAGAAAACACATTTTCTTTTATTGACCGACAAAGAAAACACATTTTGTTAAGAAACACATTTTCTTTTATTGACCGACAAAGAAAACACATTTCGTTAAGAAACCCATTGTCGGCAAAGTCAACCTTCCATTGTCTCTTATTAACAAACTATTGATTTTGTTGGTAAGACCCATTTTTGTATTTTCTGAAAATATCTATTTACCCACACTGTTTCCTTTTGTTTTTCGTTTCTCCTCAGTATTTAAAAGCCGGTCAGCATGCAAGTTCGAATAAATGCTTGAAACAAACATGGCATAGCAGGATGGTCTTTCATTTCAGGTTGCCTGTCCTAGACGGACCCAACCCCTGTGTTGAGTCCCCTAAGTCAAATGCAACATGATGCAAATAAGCGTTCCTACTAGGGATCCGGCATGAAGTCACGTTATTCTAAGTTTAAAAACCTGGGTATGTGTTCTAGACTGTGTACCCGAGCGGACAACTCGAGTTGAGGAAGGAGCTCCTTTCCGGGAACCAAAAGGCCAACCGGCTTAGAAACTTTCCGAGCCTCTTCATTATTTCGGGTATGACACTAACAGAATAGGGAGTCTCAACCAGTGAGCACATCCCCGGGGTGAGAAGTGAAGGGTTTGCGGCACAGTTTTATATACAGTTCACGTAATATCAAAGCGGTAAACATATAACAGTTTGTATGTACAGTGCAGCTAGTATCAAAGCGGTAGACATGTAGCACGTTAATTAAACATGTAGTAAAATTAGATATAGACAAAACAACAATTTAACTGAGCTCGAATTCTTAAACCCTGAACCGAAGTTCAGGAGAACCATCCCCAGCAGAGTCGCCAGAGCTGTCACACCTCCCTTTTTTACTACCCCATACATGCGTAAGGTTTTTCCAGTTAAAGGACAATCGAGACGGGATTAATTTATTTAATTCAGAGTCGCCACTTAGGAAAATAATGGTGTCCCAAGTCACCGATTTAATCCCGACCCGAGGAAATTTATGACTCTGTAATACAGTCTTGCGAAACTAGAAACCTGGATAAGGAATTCTGTTAACCCGGGAGAAGGTGTTAGGCACTCCCGGATTCCGTGGTTTTAGCACGGTCGCTCAATTGCAATTTTTGTTTCTATCCGATTCTTTTATATATTTTAACTATGTGCTTTTAATGTTCCACTTTTATTTTTAGAAGAATTGCGACGTCACGAAAACACATTTCGAGTCACACCGCAACCAGTACGCCTGTGACTTTAATGTATTTCAGTTTCGCCGAGAGTAAGATTTGGGTCACATAAATGCGCACCCGTGTTTAGGAAAGTAATTTGCTTACAAATCGCGCCTAAAGAGTCTATCGTCCTTATTAACTTCGGGAAAAGACCGTGAAATTCACTAAACGGTCTTTTCAAGGCTAAGTTTTCATAACAACTGATTAGAGGGCCCCGCGATTGTGTATTTGCGTTTGGCGAGGCTCGTCTCATTATTATTAAGGCCAATCCTAAGATGAACTATATTCTCTACTTGTTTTGTCTCTAACAACAAAGAAAAATGTTAATTGTTTATCATTACCTACTAGTTTTATATTTTTTTTTATCATTTGGGCCATTCAATAGAGCCTTGACTCAAAATTAACCGCCAGAAGACAATTTCCTTTTTACTTTGCTCTTAAATTACTTAAATTTTAATTTGTATTCAAATTAGTTGAGCTAATTAGTCACCAGAAAAATTTGTTTTATTTAAGAAAAGAATATTGAACATGCTTCAGATTTTAATCTAATCTAACTGATAATCAGTTTTCGTGTAAATGATCTAGATCATAGTAGATATACACGAACTAAAGTGTACTGATAATCTAATAGCAACGAAGTGATATATCAATTGTCTAGATTCCCTTTTTTAAGCAAACTATTGATAGAACGGGATTTACATACTTAATTAACTACTTGAACATTGAACACGATACTACTAATTCATCACCCTCGATCAAGCTACCATCAGCATGCCTCTATTTACTTTCACACTGATTGTTAGTTATCATGCACTCTTAACCTGAACAAATTAACACCACTAACATAATTGAAAATTTTTTCTTTTTAACATGTATTTCACTGATTCGTATACCCATTTCATAGTACGTTTCCAGTAGACCACTTCTACTGTGATAGCTTATGAAAATATAAAGTCCACATAGTTACAATCCATATAGTCTATTACATGCTCAAGTTCTCCTTAATGAGTATACATGTATCTAACTAAATTTCGATATGGATTAGAATGACATGATGATCAATAAACTAAGCTTTATTTCTTCAATTCACATTTACAGCTTCAGGCAGTAGTGAAATACCTGGAAATCAACAAAGCAAGAGAATGGAGATCAGTTAAGCCGACGAAGCCAAGTAACAGCAGACCAACATCAACAACCAACAGCAACAACCAACCAAACACTCAGCAACCCAGGCAGTGGCAGTCCAAAACTCAGCAAACAAAACAAACGCCAGAACAGACCCAAACCAGTAATCTAAAACATAATACTCAGCAGATACGCCACAGTCAAACTCAGCAAACCAGTGGCCAAGGACTTCGAACAAACAGGGACAAACAGCTTTAGCCAAACAAAACAAACGACCCCCAGAATCTATGTGAAGAAATCTCTGTGAACTTAAAACCAATCTAATGAAACAGTGATCAAAGGTCCAATGGCAAACCAAGAAGAATCCAAACTCCCACTGTTTGATTTCTAAGGTTTCTGTATGTGTGAATGGCTATATGTTTTTCAATTATCTCTCTATATGTTTTCGAGTTGTATCTCTCCCCAAAATCCCTTATAAACTCTGTCCCCATATGAATGCCTAAGCCTCTCCTTATATAGCTTTTTCCATCCAGCTCCTAGTGGTACTCCCCTTAAACTGAATCCCCAGCCCATCATATTCCCTGCACTCTCCACTATCCAGTGTCCAGGTATGGACTACAGCATTAAAATACTGATCGCATGAGGCTAGTGGGATACCCTGCTGTATGGCAGGTTCCACTAGCCTCTCTTATGGGCAGGGTATTTAAAAACTAATGCTAATTAACCTATCAACTATATCCAATTAACCCCCTAATCTGGAATCAAACACACAACAAATCCCAGCCTTACGAATTGCATACAGGCAGATTCAGGGGATCAATAATATGAACTAATTGCTTGACGACTTTAGTCGAACTGAACATACGATTCATTTTAACTAACGAAAAAAGAAGGAATCGACCAAATAAAAGGCCTTAAAGGAGGAGAACAGATGAAACAATTAACTAAAAAATAGAATCAATGAACACTTATACTAAACAATAAATAAAAGTCAGAAAGAAAGAAATGAAAATACCTTAAGCAGTGAGGAAAATCGGAAATCGAACGAACTTGGGCTGGATGAGACTTGAAATTGCCCTTCTTGAAGTTGAACAGATTTTAATTGAAATGTTTTCAGACGAAAACATTCCAATTAAAGTCTGTTAACTCCAACCTCTTTTAATTCGGACAAAAATCCCTAGTTTCGAGTTCTAGGGTTCTTGAAAGCTCTATTTGGGGTTCGAGTGTTTCCGGTCAGATTCGAGTGAAACTAAGGGCGGTAGGTGTGTGAGGGAGGTCTAGAGGTGGTGTGGTGTAAAGTTGGTGGCCGGCGGAGCTGGTTCGAGTTCGACTCGAATCTTCAAATGAAGATTCGAGAATATCCAGGTTGATTCGAGACAAACCATGCACGGGGTTGGATAGAGGAGGTTGAGGCGGGTATGTGGTGTAAAGTTGGTGGCCGGCGGCGTTGTTGCCGTCGGGTTTTCAGGCGAAGGGAGAGGAGGCGGCGCTATTAGGGTTTGGCTTGGGAGATATGGTCTCTGAGAGAGACGATAGTGAAGAAGGGGTGTTTGGGTCGTGATTGAGGGTCTGGGGGGGGGGGGTATTTGTGAATTAAAGCTAAAGTTTCAATCTTAACCGTTGGATTATTACATCCAACGGCTAAGATCGGCTAGCCAACACTGGAACGCCGTCGTTTTATTAAGTGGGGGACCGGATCGGTTCAAAATTCGAAAGGGTCGGGTATCTGGGATCGTCTGGGACCATTCGATCAGTACAAGATCAACGGCCATGATCCAGGCATATATTTTCTCAAATCATAACCATTGGATCAACATACCACACTTAATCACCTTGACTTGGATTGGACCTGGGTCGTTTGGGCTTGTCTGAATGGGCAACAGAGGCCCAATTCAATTCCTTCCTTCATTTCTCCTCAATTTTCTTCTTTTCTTTTATTATATATATATATATATATTTTTAATTCCTAATTTATTGAAACACAAAATTCTACAATACATTACGAAGTCAAATTAATTTATAAAAACTAATTACGTTCGAATAACGATTCACACATTAAACATTAATTGAATTACACAATTTTAACTAAAGTGCAAAGCACGGCCATTTGATTTTAATTATTTTATAAAACAAATTACTTAATTAAATTCTGAGTTCAAAATGCAACATATATATTTTTGTATTTTTTTTTTATTAATTTAAACATCAAAACACACACGCACGAACGCAAACAATAAGCAAAAGAAATAACAGAAAATCCACAAAAATTGCAAACAAAACAAAACTCTTTATTTTGAATTTTTGGGAGTAATTTTCGTATAGGGCAAAAATCACGTGCTCACACCAGTTCAGGAGCAGCCCCCAGTGGTTGATGCTCCAGCAGCCCCAGTTCAGGGCCAGACTGTATCTATTGCTATTCCTGGTCTTCAGGAGACTCTTGCTCAGATATTATCAGTGTGTTCCGGTTTGGCTCGGGTAGTTTCAGCTACCGCTACTGTAGCGACATCTCAGTCAGGGGGTGGTCAGCAGACCCCTGCAGCTCGCACACCTGACCCGGTTGTTCAGGGACTTCAGACGCCAGAGGCGGTCCCCGCTCATGTGGTTGCACCGGTTATTCCTCCAGCTGCACCAGCTCCAGCTCCAGAGCATATGGTTCAGGTTATGCCCGATGACGAGCAGCGTCGTCTTGAGAGATTTGGTAGACTTCAGCCACCCCATTTCGGTGGCGTTGAGGGCGAGGATGCCCAGGGTTTCTTGGACAAGTGTCAGAGGATGTTGCGGACGGCTGGTATTCTTGAGTCCAGCGGAGTTTCATTTACTACCTTTCAGTTCACTGGTCCCGCATTTGATTGGTGGGAAGAGTTTGAGAGGCGTAGGCCTGCAGGAGCAGCACCTCTCACATGGCAGCAGTTCTCTACTCTCTTTCTAGAGAAATATGTACCTCAGTCTCGTTGCGAGGAGCTACGTCGCCAGTTCGAGTGGTTGGTTCAGGGCGACATGTCTGTGACCCAGTATGAGCTCAGATTCACACAGTTGGCTAGGCATGCCACATGGATGATCCCTAATGATAGGGAGAGGATCAGGAGGTTCATTGATGGCCTCAACTACTCTATCCGTATTCTTATGACCAGCGAGCGAGTTCTGTCATCATCATTTGAGTAGGTTGTTGATATGGCACGCTCCATTGAGGCGGATCGTCGCCGAGAGAGAGAGAGCGGGAGGCCAAGAGGCCTCGTGGTTCTGGCAGTTTCAGTGGTGCTCCATCTAGAGGGCATTCCCAGCAGAGCAGAGGTCGCTCATCTAGACCTTCTCATTCAGGCCGCCCGGAGCAGAGCGGAGGTTCTTATGGTCGTGGTCGACAGGGGTTTCAGCAGGGTCAGTCATCGCTTAGTGCCCTTCCAGCCCAGGGTGCAGCACCTACTTCATCAGTCCAGGGTTCTTCTGCGGCGATGGGTTCTCTTCAGTCCCCTTCTCCGGTACCACGTGCATGTTATGAGTGTGGTGAGTTTGGCCACATGAGGAGGCAGTGCCCTCGACTCCGTAGGGACAGGACTCAGCAGAGGGATCAGCCCTCATCTTCAGCACCATCTCAGTCTAGTAGAGGTGGAGGTCAGTCTTCTCGTGGTCGCCCCAGGGGCGAGGAGAGATCTGGTGGAGGCCAGGCACGGTTCTATGCACTTCCTGACAGGCGTGATGCGGTTGCCTCCGATGCTGTGATTACAGGTATCATTTACTGTCTGTCACAGAGATGCCTCTGTTCTATTTGATCCAGGGTCCATATATTCTTACGTGTCCTCTTATTTTGCACATCACTTGGGTGCGACTCGTAGTAGTCTTGATTTACCTGTTCATGTATCCACCCCCGTGGGTGATACGATCGTTGTGGATCATGTCTATAGATCATGTGTTATATCTATTGGGGGTCTGGAGACCCAGGCAGATTTGTTATTGTTGGGGATGGTGGACTTTGATGTTATATTGGGTATGGACTGGTTGTCTCCGTACCATGCTATATTGGACTCTCATGCTAAGACAGTTACGTTGGCCATTCCTGGTATTTCTCAGATTGAGTGGCGGGGTTCGACCGATTTCGTCCCTAGCCGTGTTATTTCGTTCCTAAAAGCTCAAAAGATGGTTGAAAAAGGGTGTTTATCGTACTTAGCTTTTGTGAGAGATGTGGGAGTTGAGTCTCCTAGCATTGATTCTGTACCTGTTGTGAGGGACTTCCCAGATGTATTCCCCTCAGACCTGTCGGGCATGCCGCCGGAGATGGATATTGATTTTGGCATTGACTTGGTGCCGGGCACTCAGCCCATATCCGTTCCTCCTTATCGGATGGCACCAGGTGAGTTGAAAGAACTGAAAGAGCAGCTTCAGGAGCTTCCGGATAAGGGTTTCATCCGCCCTAGTGTGTCCCCGTGGGGTGCACCGGTGTTGTTTGTTAAAAAGAAAGATGGTTCCATGCGAATGCGTATTGATTATAGGCAATTGAACAAAGGGACAGTGAAGAACAAGTACCCTCTACCGCACATAGATGATTTGTTTGATCAGTTACAGGGTGCGAAGGTGTTTTCTAAGATCGATCTTCGTTCAGGCTATCATCAGCTGAAGATCAGGGACTCTGATATTATGAAGACTACATTCAGGACCCGATATGGTTACTATGAGTTCCTTGTGATGTCTTTTGGGATGACCAACGCCCCAGCAGCATTTATGCATCTGATGAACAGTGTGTTCGGGCCTTATTTGGATTCATTTGTGATTGTGTTCATTGATGACATTCTAGTCTACTCCCGTAGTCGGGAGGAGCATGCTCAGCATTTGAGTATTGTGTTGCAGAGATTGAGGGAGGAGAAGCTATATGCTAAATTCTCCAAGTGCGAGTTTTGGCTCGAGTCCGTAGCATTTCTGGGACATGTGGTGTCTCGTGATGGTATTCAGGTTGATCCGAAGAAGATAGAGGCGGTGCAGAGTTGGCCTAGACCGTCCTCAGCTACAGAGATCAGGAGTTTTCTTAGCTTGGCGGGATATTATCGCCGGTTTGTTCAGGGATTTTCATCCATTGCTTCTTCATTGACTAAATTGACCCGGAAGGGTGCACTATTCGTGTGGTCGGATGAGTGCGAAGAGAGCTTTCAGAAGCTCAAGACCGCTTTGACCACAGCTCCAGTGTTAGTATTGCCATCAGCTTCAGGTTCATATACTGTTTACTGTGATGCCTCGAGAGTGGGGATAGGTTGTGTGTTGATGCAGGAAGGTAAGGTAATTGCTTATGCTTCTCGGCAGTTGAAGCCACATGAGAAGAACTATCCTGTTCATGACTTGGAGCTAGCCGCAATTGTTCATGCATTGAAGATTTGGAGGCACTATTTGTACGGTGTGTCTTGTGAGGTGTATACCGACCATCGTAGTCTCCAGCACTTGTTCAAACGGAAAGACCTTAATTTGAGACAGCGGAGATGGCTTGAGTTGCTGAAGGATTATGACATTACTATATTATATCATCCGGGGAAGGCCAATGTAGAGGCCGATGCTTTGAGCCGGAAGGCGGTCAGTATGGGGAGCTTGGAATATATAACAGCTGAGGAGAGATCATTTTCTTATGATATTCAGGCGCTAGCCAATCGGCTAGTGAGGTTAGACATTTCAGAGCCCAATAGGGTGTTAGCTTGTGTTGTATCTCGGTCTTCTCTATATGATCGTATTCGTGAGCGCCAGTATGATGATCCACTCTTGGTTGTCCTTAGGGACAGAGTTCAACATGATGATGCTAGAGATGTCACCATTGATAGTGACGGCGTATCGAGGATGCAGGGCCGGATATGTGTGCCCAATGTTGATGGCCTTCGTGAGTTGATTCCGGAGGAGGCCCATAGCTCGCGGTATTCTATCCATCCAGGTTCCACGAAGATGTATCAGGACTTGAGACAGCATTATTGGTGGAGAAGGATGAAGAATGATATTGTGATTCATGTAGCACGGTGCCTCAACTATCAGCGGGTCAAGTATGAGCATTAGAGCCCGGTGGCGTGTTTTGACGTATTGATATTCCCGATTGGAAGTGGAAAAGGATCACTATGGACTTTGTTAGTGGACTCCCTCGGACAACGAGGAAGTTTTATTCAGTATGGGTGATTGTGGATAGACTGACCAAGTCAGCTCACTTCATTCCAGTTAGTACTACCTACTCATCGGAGCGGTTGGCGACGATCTTTATTCGAGAGATTGTTCGGTTGCATGGAGTCCCAGTGTCTATCATATCCGATAGGGGTACTCAGTTCACTTCTCTAGTTTTGGAGAGCATTTCAGCGAGAGATGGGTACACGGGTTGAGTTGAGTACATCATTTCACCCCAGACAGACGGACAGTCTGAGCGCACTATTCAGATCTTGGAGGATATGTTGCGAGCTTGTGTGATTGATTTTGGTGGCTCGTGGGATGAGTTCCTACCACTTGCTGAGTTTGCCTACAACAACAGTTATCAGTCGAGTATTCAGATGGCCCCGTATGAGGCATTGTATGGCAGACGGTGTAGATCCCCCGTGGGATGGTTTGAGCCTGGTGAGGTTAGATTGATAGGGACTGAGTTAGTCCAGGATGCTCTGGATAGAGCAAAGTTGATCCAGGAGAGGCTTCGTACAGCACAGTCTCGTCAGAAGAGTTATGCGGACCGTAGAGTTCGAGAGTTGTCTTTCATGGTTGGTGACCGAGTATTGTTGAAGGTTTCACCTATGAAGGGTGTCATGAGGTTTGGGAAGAAAGGAAAGTTGAGTCCCAGGTACATTGGTCCTTTTGAGATACTTAGGAGAGTTGGAGAGGTGGCATATGAGTTGGCCTTGCCGCCCGGCTTATCCAGCGTTCATCCAGTATTCCATGTGTCTATGCTCCGGAAGTACATTGGAGATCCGTCTCATGTATTAGATTTCAGCACCATTCAACTTGATGGTGATCTATCCTATGATGTGGAGCCTATTGCCATTTTGGGACGTCAGGTGAGAAAATTGAGGTCTAAGGAGATTGCATCAGTTAAGGTTCAGTGGAGAGGTCGACCCGTGGAGGAGGCCACTTGGGAGATCGAGCGGGAGATGCGGAGAAGATATCCTCACTTGTTTGAGACTTCAGGTATGTTTCTTGACCCGCTCGAGGACGAGCGTTTGCTTAAGAGGGGGAGAATGTGACGACCCGGCCCGTCGTCAAGGGAATTACCACCCGTTATGTTGTAATTTCATGTTTCATGCTTTTATATCAGTGTTAGAGTCTATCGGGTGATTTAGGCGTGATTTGGATTGAAAATGAGGCATATAGCCTTTTTGAAGGAGACTTGAATAAGGAGAGTCAACCCGGAGTTGACTATTTGGTTAGAGGGCTCGGAATCGGATTCTGATGATTCGGTTAATTCCGGGAGGTGATTTGTGACTTAGGGGAGCGATCGGAATTGAATTTGGAGGCCCGGTGTAGAAATAGGCTTGAATTGGCTAAGGTTGAATTTTGGCGAAATTCGAACGGTAGGTGAGATTTTGATCCGGGGGTCGGAATGGAATTCCGACAGTTGCAGAGTAGCTCCGTTAGGTGATTTTGGATGTGCCTGCAAAATTTCAGGTCATTCGGAAGTCGTTTGGTCGGGTTTTTGATGGAATGTGCAATTCGGAAGTTTTGAAGGAATTTAGGCTTGAATCCGTGTGTAATTGATGATTTTAATGTTTAGGATGGTGTTTTTATGATTGGAACAAGTTCGTATCGTGTTTTGGGGTATGTTGGTGGTTTTCGTTGGGGTCCCGGGGGCCTCGGGGTGAATCCGGACCATTATCCGGCATTTGGAAGCAAGAAGTGACCTGCTGTAATCTGCAGATCACTGGGCAGTGTTTTGGCCTTCGCGTTCGCGAGGGCAAGGCCCGCGTTCGAGTAGGCCAGGTCCAGCATGCTTCGCGTTCGCGAGGGAGGTAGCGTGTTCGCGTATTGGAAAGGCTGGGAAGCTTCGCGGACGCGTGAGTAAAGGTCGCGTTCGCGTATGAGGGAGTTAGGACGCATCGCGTTCGCGTGGGTTTAGGCCGCGATCGCGAAGAAGGAATTGGCGAGGCCACGCGTTCGCGTGGGAGACTACGCGTTCGCGTAGAGTAATAATCCGGAGGCTGGGAAGTTGACCTTCGCGGACGCGTGAAGGAGTGATGCGTTCGCGATGAAGAAGAGGAAAAAGGCATCGCGTTCGCGTGAGAGGCGTCGCGAACGCGATGAAGAAAATAGGCTGGCAGTGAAGTTAAGTTCAGAACAGAACCAGTCGCGGGTTTAATACCCAAAACCCCCATTTTTGAGTTCCAAGAGAAGAAATTGACGGGAGATTGCCCGGAAATCATCGGAGTTTCGTTGGAGGTAAGTTTTGTGGCTTAATTACATCATTTTAACATGAAATCCTTGGTTAAATCCCTGTAAATGAAAGATTAAAGGTGGGTTTGAGCCCTAGGCCTAAATTGAAGAAAAACACCGATTTGAATGGGCAAATGGAGTCCGATTTTGGTAAATCTTATATGCCTAGACTCCTATCGAGATGAGGGTTCCGAATATGTGACTTTTGTAATTTTTCGACAAGCGTACCGAAAGTCGGGTTTTGACAACTTTGGGAATTTTGATGTAAATTGAGTTATTTTGATTGGGTGTCGTCCCATTGGCCTAATTTGTTGTATTTCTACTGTATTTGATCAGATTCTACGCGTGCGGAGCTTGATTCTCGTGGAAAGGGCATTGTGGAGTAGTCGTCGCGCCGTATTGAGGTGAGTAATAGATGTGGGTGATGACCAGCGGGTTCAAAACCCCGGTATACCACTTTGTGACGCTGTATAGCGGCGAGACACGTACTCTCTTGTGAGTGCGGGGTCGATTGTGATTGGGGACTATGACTTAGTCTGACTTGTTGATACTGTATTATGATATTAGGCTATTCTTGAGCCGTCGAACCTCTTTCTCGGATGGTTGCATATTATATATTGTGATAATGGCCACTCTTGAGCCGAGGAACCCCCTTCTTGGGCGGTTGAGTATACTTGTGGGCCGTGAGCCAGTTATTGGAACCCGCGAGGATCGTTATCATTGTCTTATCATATTGACATGCTAGTTTACTACTAGTCCGCAACTATTTTTATTATCATGTTATTTCCAAATCTTTGGAACTTGATATTTCTGTTTTCAACTGAAAAATGATAAAAGATGTTTTCAAACTACTTTTGAGCCTGCGAGGTTGTGATTGCATATTAGCTGACTAGTAGTGGATCGGGCTGCGCGCCGCAGCAGTACATATGTCGGATCGGACTGCACGCCGCAGTGATATTGTGCTTGGGCTGTAGGAGCCCCTCCGGAGTCTGAACCCCCACAGTGAGCACGGGTACCCAAATTGGATCGGGCTACGCGCCGTAGCGGTCATATCATGCATTGCATTGCATTTAGCTACATCTGCTAGCTGTTATACTGTTTTGCTGGTACTTGTTGGTACATGTACAGTTGATATTGATTCTGTGACAGGGTATTTGATTACAGCTTTACATAGTGCTTTATTGCGGATTTCTTATCTGCGCTGTCTTACCCTTGTTTATTACCACTGAGTCTGGCAGTACTCATTTTACTCCCTTCACCTTGTGTGCAGATCCAGGTACCTCTCAGCAGTGATCCAGTAGCTGTGCGAGGCGACGTCTGTGGATATTCGAGGTAGCTGCAGAGTCCGCAGGACCCGATATTCCTTCTTATTGTCTCTTGATTTTGTATTGACTTTTCTTTCCGCACTTGGTATCTTGTAAACCTTTATAAACTCGTGTCCAGTAGAGGCTCATGACTCTTGACCCTTGGTCTATGGGAGTTGATGTATTATGGGACTTGGTTTTCCGTTTTCGTTATTTGTATCGCTATTGCTTCGTGATTTAATATGCTTAAATGGGCTAAAGAGAGCTTCTAGCTCCGTTATTGTTATTGATTGGTCAGGCTGGCTTAGCAATGTGCTGGGCGCCATCACGACCGGATTTGGGGTCGTGAGAAGAAACTTCTCCAAATTTATTATAACTTCAATTAAAGATCCCCTACCAAGACTTGAAGACAACCCTAATATTAATTTCTCAATTTTTCATCAAATCAAGTAACCCATTTTAAACTTTCAAGCTTTCTTAAAGACCCCATTAATGGTGTTCTTGGTGTTCTTCAGTGTCTTTATGCATATTATTGTTTCATCCATAATTGTAATTCAAAATTTTAAAAGAAGTCAATGGATAACTGCTTTGGGGGAAGTTGTTCAGCTGATCGTTGTGGGTGGGGTGGGTAGGGACGCTAGTTTTGGTTGTGGAAGGAAGAAGATGAAGTGGTGGTGGGGGGCTGCTTTGGGTTAGTTTTGTGTGTTAAATTTTAATTCTAAATTACACGTGCCGTTAACTGATTGGCTTCATTGGCAAATGTAATTCATATATCTGATCTGTTCCACTCGTGTGTCTATTTGATCTGAGTAATAGTCACTTGAACTA